>CM031581.1:1942746-2369743 GCA_018467065.1 Ephestia elutella | reverse complement strand
CTACTACACCCCCCAATAACGTACCCAATAACTAATGTAATAGTAACATGTGTTTCTATTTGATATACAATATTTATTATATATAATAATTATTTTTCTATTATTTATCTAACTTTCTAATGAGTCTCAAGAACTATTAATTTTTAACTTACACGTTTTTAGCTAAGAGCGTCTCACCTTGCAAATAAAAATACGAGACAGCACACGCGGCAAATCCCGGCGAGCGTCAGCGCCTATTTATATTTCTTGAGTCAGGCCTCACTCCTTTTAGAGAGGATCATGTAATATTCTTCTATATTTTATATAAAGACGTTTATCTTCACATAAGTTAACATATTGTATGTATTGTGTGTGAATGTTATCTACCACTATTGAATGGATTTCAATAATTTAATCTTTCATCTGAAAATTCCCGCCGTCTAATAACTGAATAAAATCAATGAAATAAATATACTTATACTTATATGTTGGTAAGTAAATTAATGGCAAACGGATTTTATAACAATGATAAAATATAAAATTATTATAACTTATAATCCTTCAACGACAAATAGAAGGTGGTATCCTTATTAATATTATAAATGCGAAAGTGAGTTTGTTTGTTTGTTACCTCTTCACGCTTTATCTACTGAACCAATCTTACTGAAATTTTGCATACACATAGCTGGAAGTACGGAGAAGGACATAGGCTACCTTTTATCCCGGGAAAAAGCACTGTTCCCGTGGGAAATTCACATGAGCGAAGCCGCGGGCGAAAGCTAGTATTATATAAAAATATAGATTACAAATTCAAATCAAATTTTAAAACTCATTCATGTGTTGAAGAAAAATCTCATAATATTGATAAGTTGTGAAAACTTGGTTAGTATGAAACGTATAATGTGTAGGTGTCCAAGGAATATAAATTTTTATTTGGGGTGGGATGGTTTATCGCGCCTACTTCGTGTCTAGAAGCGGCAGTGAAAAAATATTTTTAAGTGCGCTGAAAAAGAATGGATGAATTAGGTAGTTCAAAAGGATATAATATGAACTGCAATATATGTATGTGTTATATAGTTTAAGTTTACTCTGTTAATCATAACTATGTTGCAGCAAATAAATTGTTTTTCATTTTCAGCTACATTTTGCCAGCGGCTTCTCATGAATGTCGTTTTTCATTTTTTAAAGGTGGATTTTTCAAAATGCTGGTCTGGGAGCGAAGAAAAAACATAGAATGTGCCAGCTGCTTCTCTTCCCGCGCAGATTGTAAAAGTCAATCGAGGGAAAGGGCTTTAAACTAGGGATTCCTCCACTCATAGGCGATGGGCTAGCAACCTGTCACTACCTGAATCTCCATTCCATCAGAGAGCCCACTATTCAGCTAAGCGAGGCCTTCGAGTCTCACGACCTTTGGCTCTGTCTACCCCGTAAGGGATAAAGACGTGATTCTATGTATGTATGCTCTCATCCTCGCTCTATATATATGCAGCAGTTTTTTGTCAGTCTTGACTCTCTTAACCCAAAATACTACATGATACTTACCAATAACAGGTTTAAATGAACAAGCATTCTAAATATTTTCCGTTCAATCCAACATACTGAACTGCTTGAGTTAGCATCCCAAAACACACGTCTCAAACTTACTTTGAGGCTAACTCAATCTGTGTGATTTGTCCCTATATATTTATTTATAATTTATTTATTTACTTAACATCACTTTGTAGGACAGACTAAAGCAGTTATGACAATTAAACTTCTTTCTTTGTAGGACAGACTAAAGCAGTTATGACAATTAAACTTCTTTTGTGTTTCGTTTACCGCCCTGTAAAGGTGATATTAGAACTAACTTTTCAGAATATCAAAAATTGCTTAAAATAATTTAATGGCAGGTATTTATTTTATTAAAATTACGATTTTTTTTTATTACCTGTAAAAATATTCCGTTCGTGTCACCTCTAAAACATTCTACGTCTACGCCAATAGCTCATGAGATCATGAATCTTAAACTAGGCTCCAAATAAAAAGTGTAGCGTGCCCCTTCTGAATTATGGAGAGTCCGATAAATATTGAGCAGGCCTCAGCGGCGATGTATGGCATCCAATTTCATATTATATCCTGGATTTGATTATGTTCGGCAGGTTTGCAATGGGGGCCTTTTGTTTTTATTTTGTAGCTTGCTTTTGCTGACTCTCCCGCGAAAACAGGAGAGTCAGCAAAAGCAGTCGATCTTTGGGGCAAAAAATATCATAAGTGGAATATTTAATTAGAAGACACCAAGACTAAAATATAACATTATAGTAGAAGGACTATTACGTTGACGATATAATATATGTTTGATGTTGACTGTTGAATTATATTGTTAAATGAATGAATAAAATGAAATGAATGTGTTTTTTTTGTTTGGCGTAATTTTGGGATAACAGATGTCATTGTTTTTCGTAAAATATACCTCTATTATAATTTTAATTTAGGTTCCATATTTTTATCTCCTTGAAAGTTTTTGTTTATATTATTTCGAAACTGAAAACTTAAATAACCATTTATGTTAGAAGATATTAATATTCAAACAGCATACATACCACTAGTCACGCAAAGTGAATATAATCTTCACTTAAATGTGCTATTTGTTTAAACGTTGCAATATCCGATGTTGGACGATATAGTCCAGGGGCTCGTGTATCTAAAGTAGTTCTATAAAGACTAGCTTTTGCCCGCGACTTCATCCGCGCGGAATTTACTTTATATCGTATGTTTTAAGCGACATGTATCAATATGAAACCAGTTTATAAATTAGACCATCAGCCATACAACTGTGTGCGATGATAACGGCATCAAATTTATCTTTGTGTGATGCGCTTCAAACAGACAGACAAACAGACAGGAAGAACAGACAGAAAGACAGACAAAAATTTAAAAAAAACATCATTTTGTTCCTTTTTGTTAGGAAATTAACAAATATACATGCATCCCAATGGGTTCATGCATGTACGAGTATGTTTGTTACTTTCTTTATTAACTCTATCATATCTGGTATTAAGCCTTTTTTTCCTAGCCCCACTGCTGGGCAAAGGCCTCCCCTTTCTCCTTCCACAATTCTCTGTCAAGAAATGCCCGCTTCCCCTCCCGCAGATAATTCAATGTCATCTCGCCATCTCATTCGCGGTCGACCCCTAGGTATTCAGCCTTAGTCAAAAAATTTGCTTTTGCCCGCGGCTTCGCCCGCGTGAATTTCCCATGGTAATAGTGCTTTTTCCCGGGATGAAAAGTACCATATGTCCTTCTCCGTACTTCTATGTGACTGTACTAACTATGTGTATGCGAAATTTCAGGAAGATTGGTTCAGTAGATAAAGCTGAAGAGGTAACAAACAAACAAGCAAATAAACAAACTTACTTTAATAATATTAGTTAGGATACTGCGAGGCCTACATAGTCCCGTAATGTGGGGGAAATAGCCGAAGATCGCCGTATCTGTTTACATCAGCGTAACAAATGTTACATCAGACCGTGAGGTGTATTATCTTCCAGCGGACGGGGTTAGGGCTGTCTGCAAGATAAACTAAATTATCTAAGTTTGTGGGCGGATTTTAATGAAATTTGGTCCACTGGTAGAATATAACATGAAACAGCACATATGGTACTTTTTCTCCCGAAATTCCTATAGGAGCAGAGCCCAAGAGCGCAGCTTGTAAAATGAATAAATAATATTGCCTTGAACATGAAGTTCATGCTATTATTTATTTATTTTCTTCCTATCAAATATTGGACCCCTAAGTTCACATCATAATTCAAATCAAATCTTTTTTTATTCAAATTTTCAACTTGTTGCCTAAACACCTGACTATTCAAACATCCTATTTTATGTAAATTTCTCTATTGACCGCTGACCTCTCCAGCATCCCCTGTTACAGTTTTGATCTCATCTATTCAGGAGCACGCGTGAGTATCAAAGAAACCGGTTTGATCCGGTCGAGTCCAGTTTGGTGCGGACGTTACAGGTTAAGGATCAGCATCCATTGATACACTTTACGTCTTGTGGTATAATGGGACACTTGTCTGGTATCAATCGGATAATAGGAGTGTTAACTTTGAATTGGGATGAATAGACAGGAATGAATAGTGTTTTATTGTGTTTTTCTACATGTATTGATTATTTTTATATTTGCCGTTTTTTATATAATCTGTTATATTAATTTTTATTGTGTTTTTCTACATGTATTTTTATATTTGCTGTTTATTAAATCTGTTATATTAATTGCCCAAATAGTCAATGAGAGTTAGAAAATAAACTTTACTTAGGTTATTTTAGAAATTAATGATCAATTAGAGCATTTGGGAGTATGAGCTCTTTCTTCCTATTTTTTATTCCTTCCTATTGTAGTTTTAGAATACTAAATCTATAATGATTAAGGCATATTAAACTTCTCTTATTAATATGGTATAGTAAATTACTTAATGCAGTATCGCCAGCCCTGAATGTCACAGTTAAACACGCCATATGTATGTTTCAGGCAGTGACCAAACAAGGCACGGACGGTGGAAATGGGACGAACAGAGAACTGCATGGAGTCGACGCAGATAAAAATGCGAGAATTTGGATTATTCTTAACTTAATTACGTATAAATGTCGATACATGGGTAGAATAAAACCTTGATACTGCTGTGTATAACAAGAAAAAGGTTATAAGTGCCTTTTGTATTTTTGAAATTCCTTTGATAATACTAGGTTGGAATATAAACAATTCGAATAGTTATTCCTTCTAAACATTCATAAGATTTTATTTTTTTTAATTAATAAAAATAAGACGAAAATAGAAACAATTTATGTTCCGAAAATGGCGCGATTGTGACGAGTCGAGAGTAATGCATATCCGAGCTTGACGCTCGGGTGCAATAAACTTTATCTATGTGATCGCACTTGCGATAAGGCCGCCTATTGTACGCATCACCTATATTTTAATAATCACAATGTTTCAATCCTCAATTTTTTGGTGCAATAAAGTATTTATACTTACTTACTTTAATATATACGGACAAATTACACAGATTGAGTAGCCCCAAAGTAAGTTCGAGACTTGTGTTATGGGATACTAACTCAACTATATGTTATAACAAATACATATATAGATAAACATCCAAGACCCAGGCCAATCTGAAAAAGATCATTTTCCATCTTGACCCGACCGGGAATCGAACCCGGGACCGTGACAGTCCGGCGTGATGACCGTTGGGCCACGGAGGTCGTCAAAACAACTTTAACAAAGCCAACTCTACGACATAAAGTTAGAATTTTTGTTTAAAGAATTATTTTTTTCTATGTATATACTCTACACATGTCTGTGTTCCAAATAGACAGCGTTGTCCGCACATTTAGCAAGCTGATCCAGGCGCTCGTCCCTGCAAATAAGGTGCGGCCTGGAGCATTACTTTCATTTATCTAAATAGGTTAATTTAAAGACATCCGTAGGGGGTAATGTGACGTAAATATTTGGCTTGGATTTGGATCCTATAAGCTCAAAAAAAGCTAACATCAGATTCTGTAAAAACAAATCTATTGGAGCTTTTAAAACTAATTAGCCTCGGTCAGCATTTTAAAGTTATAACTTTACTAGTTGTGTGTTTTTCTTATTTACCTCAAGGTAAAATTATTGTATTGTTTAAAAGTGAATTCTTTATCAAGTGTTTCGACGTTACTGTTCTATAATTAACTAGATACTTGTGAATTATGGGGTACCCTATGTCCTCAAAAACTTAAATTTCAGGAAGATTGGTTTAGTAGATGAAGCGTGAAGAGGTAATACCTAAATAAACAAACCAACTCTGAAAAGATCACTTTCGCATATTGGCTTTTCATGTAAGTGCTTTGTGTCTTAATGAGCATAAAGTTCTTACACCTAATATTTGTTTGGCTCTGCTTCATAGAAAATAACAATTAGATGTTCACAAAAAAATGTAAACACAACAGTTCTAGACATTTCACATAGATTATTACTATAGGTATAAGGATAGGTACCCCCACACATTTCGTGCCTGTAAAGGCGTTTATATAGAAAATACGGAAAATTTGGAAGAGTAATAAGCTAATTATTACAAAATAAAAAACCCGACTGACAACTCACATAACCTATGTCACTCGGAGAAATGCAAGGAATCGAAAAATACCTCTCATATCAAAATCTGTTCAGCCGTTCAAGACTTATGGTGGAATAAAGAAACTTACATACATACTTAGGCGTTTGACATACATAAAACATAAAAAAACTTGCATTCGTACTTACCTAAAAACCCTAAAACCATAACAATCCCTTTTTAAGGCATTCGTGTAAAAATAGCCCATTTCCCTAATGTCCTATCTATTCAATTACAACTATACTATAGTTATACTTGAGGGTCTTTCGGGTCGGCCCTAAAACTTTAAGGCAAGAGGGATGGGTGTTTAAAGTGATATAACAGATTTTGAAGCCGCACTATCTATAGGTAACTATGTAGACGATTTATACTTTGGACTAATTTACTTGTGAGGGATTGGGAAATTTACTTTTGAGGCTGGCAAGTTTTGATTTGTTTTTACACGACTCACCATAAAAGGAGTGTTATGTTTTCAGTGTTCATGAATGTAAGATTCTTTATTCCTAAACGGTTTAACAGATGTTGATGTGAAAGGTATTTTTATACCTCTTGCTACTCCGAGTGACATTGATTACGTGAATTGTGTTTTTTATCTATATCTATACATATAAAATGAAAAATCTCTATCAAATCATTTTGAGACCATATAGAATTATGAATCATCTATCTACCTCTGCCGACAGCTAGTTTCATCAGATAGACCATCCGCCAAGAAATGATTATCATGAAATGATAATGAAAATCGCATCAAATCATTTGAGCACAAACCTACTTTGATGACCATATAGAAGGATGAAGCAACTTAGTTGGCTCTAGTTTATGCTTTTTCGAATTTTATATAACATAAGTAGAAACACACGCACACAAGTAGAAACACACGCACACAAGTTTACTTACTACAAACAAAAAATAATTCAAAGTCTATGAAATGTAGCAATGAAGGTATAACAAAACTACTGAACTTACCGACCAAATATATTAAAAATTTAATATTATGGAATCCACAAAAAGCCTGTAAAGTAAAACCAGTAAAAATTATAGCTGAATAAAAATCTTGACTAATTTAGCAAAGTTCTTAAAACCTATCTACAAGAATCTATCCTGTAGGCTCAACAATCCACAAAAAATAAAGTCAACAAAATTCTGCAAAAAATGCCTCTATCTCCGCCCATAGTGTACCCAAAAAAATATAACTGATGCCATATGCGATAACCCTGCCCAATTCCACCAATGGTCAAGCGGTCAGCCGAGAAAGAGACGGAATCATCAAAAAAATATGATGTTAGAAAGAGAAACAGATAATCTCTTTTAGGGGAGCCACCCCTAACTTTGGAGTGGACTAGTTTATTGGTAATTGGAATTGATCAATATTCGTAGTTTGGTTCGCGCATTATAACTGTGTTTATTTAATTTTATTCCATTTGGCATACTTACCAAAATATCTAAAACAAAAAATAAATTAAACTACAGAGACACTTTATTTAATTGTGATTTGTTTTATCAAATAATAAGCATTGTCATCCAACATGGCACTGCTGCCAGCCTTCTGGGCGCGCTTCCGCGGGGCAATGTCCTGCGGGTCATTTTCTATTAATAGTTTTAAATTGTGTTCTTTTAATTTAGTTAGTTTTTTAATTAGTTAATCTTTTAAGTTATATTTTAGATTCCAACCTACTTGTATTTAACAATAAAACATATGTCTAGTCATTATGAGATGTACCTACACGTAACTGAACGCAAGGAAATCGGTACCTAATTATTAGTAGGTATTATCTCAAATAATTTTATTTGAGTTAATTGGGGTAGTCCTCTAATCTAAAACTAAAATTTTCTAGCTCCTTTTATGACAAACAAACCAAAATTGGTTCTGTCCGTAACCAAATTAAGCCTGGCTGTATAGATGGTTAGTTATGTATTTTTCAGGGCCGGCGGATTACCCACAGAATTACTATTGATTTGGGACCGCTCGGCCGCCTTTCAAATGAGCAGACCCTTGCCATATATATAGAGTTGTAATACCACTTCAATTAAGTATTTTCTTTGTTTATTTTATAACTTTACTAGCTTTTGCCCGCGGCTTCGCCCGCGTAAATTTCCGACGGGAACAGTGCTATTATACGGGATGAAAAGTACCCTATGTCCTTCCCTGTACTTCTACTTTGTGTATGCGAAATTTCAGGGAGATTGGTTCAATAGATAAAGCGTGGAGAGGTAACAAACAAATAAACAAACAAACTCACTGTCGCATTTATAATATTAGCTAGGATTAGGATTAGCCGCATCCTGGGGCTCCGCTTCCGTGGAAATTTCGGGATAAAAAGTATGCTGTCTGCTATTCTAGGTTATCTTCTACCCGTGTACCGTCATCGAAAACCGTCGAGTCACAAATATTCTCACTTACAAACACTTTCGCATTTATAATATTCAAGAGCTGAGAACTTCCATTGTAAACATTTATTTATAATTAAATATACAAAAGGATTATTATATTTGGCTTTAGCCATTCCTGAAGAAGGGGCAGAAGACGACCGCCGGCAACGTGGATGACAACCGTCACCAAAGATTTGGGACGAGCTCGACTGGACACTCTGACAACTCAGAACAGACCGTCGTCCTGGCGCCGACGAGGAGAACCGACCCTAAATAATGGGATAAGGCACGGAAGAAGAAGGAGACAAAGAATAATCTATACATGATAATAAAACAGTAAAAATATTTTGTCTGTACATTTAGTATTTTTGACTGAAATGGATAGAGGCACACTTAAAAAGAATAATAGAAAGCAAAAAAATTTTTTTAATTTCTTTTCTGTCTGTCTGTCTGTCTGTATGTATGATCACGCTAATCTCCGAAACTACGGAACCGATTTGAATGAAACTTTTTTTGTTGTATAGCTATTAAGCCTGGGCAACATTTAGGCTATAATTTATTTTGAAAACTGGTACACCTGATGAAGAACCTTAACAGAACAGCTAAACTATAAGAAATATGGAAATGGTGCCTTAACAAAAGTCGTTCAACCTGATGAGCATTTTCTGATGACGTATAAAAATTGAAGATCTGGAACATCTGATGAAGAACTGCAAGAGACCAGCTACACTATAACATATATGGAAATGGCGCCTTATTAAAAGTCGTTCAACCCGATGAGCATTTTCTGCTGACGTACCTATAAAAATTGAAGATCTGCAACATCTGTCGAAGAGATTTTTCATCTAAGCGAAACTCACGCGGGCGAAGCCGCGGGCGACAGCTAGTATATATATAGATTTGATAAGTATTTGATTTTGGAATGAAAGTCATATCTCCAATTCAAATTTCAACTCAAACTTTTTCGATGAACCAAACTCCTAAGTGTTTACGTCACATTGATTACCATGTTTACAGCAATAAAATTTCATTCATTCATTCATAACAAAATTCCTAATAAAACAGCTCTATAAAATTCCCTTGCAAACTCGGGCAGACCCAACGTGAATTTATTAAGCTGGACCCTAGAAAGGTTTGCCGTATGCAGATAAGGGATTTATTCAGCGGAAAGGTCCGTTGGGTTAGCTGGCGCCCTGGGCCGACCATTGGCCAAAATTGGGACTTTGGGACCAAATTTATCGTCGGATTTGGCCTTGATTTATTCGAACCTATGAATGGAATCAGCGGCCGATAATTTCGGGTTTTTGCACAGATAGTGTTTACGTTACATTAGTTTTGGGTCTGCTTGGATAATGGGTAAAGTTTGGGAGATTTATCGCGATTTTTACTTCTATGCTGAGTCAGTAGATATTATTATTTTGCTAGCATTTGCTAGATTCTCGGGTTATTATATCACTCTGTAACAGTATATACTTTACTGGATGTAAGATATGTGCTATATTTGTGTTGTTTTTATGCTTTTCTCTTGTCTTACCCGTTGCACAAATGTAAATTGCGTGACTGTCTTTTGAGTAATTATGGCGTGAAAGTGTTATAAGCAATAATATTTGTTATCAAATAGGATTTTGTTAAAAAGCGTTCACTGAATTTTCTAATAAGATGGTATGTAGATACCTAATAAGAAGCTTAATTCGAATCGAATATCCATTCAATTCTAATTAACTCCACTCATAGGATGTTATCTGTGGTTGTCACTTAAGCAACATCATTTTTCGATGCTCCGTTAATAAAAAATAGAAATCAAAGAAATAAGTGTTCGATAGCAGTTGAAATTGCTTGTGTTTTGGAGATTAACCTTGTGACTTTATAACGGACAATTAATTATTGTGAATTCGCGGTGCTAAAAGTGCTAAATAGTGAATTAAAAATACCAATTGACAAAACAAATTAAATGAGAATGTTGTCACAGCTCCTTCTGTCAACAGTTTTAAGAACAGATTGGACAAAGTCTCCAAACTTCAAGATACACACGCATCAGCTTATTAAGCTGCTAGTGTGTTCAAAATATAATAATAATAATAGGCGATGGGCTAGCAACCTGTCACTACATGTCGCACATACCTGAATCTCCACTCCATCAGAGAGCCCACTATTCAGTTAAGCGTGGCGTCCCACGACTCTTGGCTCTGTTTACCCCGTAAGGGATAAAGACGTGACTCCATGTATGTATTGCTTGAAAGGTACGTAAAGTACCTACACTTGTATTCTATGAGCATCAGAACAACATACAGCTACATTTGTAGATACAATTTCTAGTTTTAATCATCCCTTCGAGCAACAAGGACTTGCGCGCGGAACGGAAGGAGTCCGTGTTGCTCTATCTGTATCATAAACTTAAAATAAAGTTACTGGCGTACAGTAGGTGTTACCTATATCATACTTAATATTAATTACGGTATACCGAGTCTAACTTTATTTACATATTCAAGTCCACACCAAAGCATATGTTACCAGTTTTTATCACTATTACATCCATCAACACGTACGCTCGAAGTTACACTCGATATTGGCTCTCAGGGTCGGTCATTTATTTTACTGCAACATGGACTTTACGTCAATAGTAATAAGGGTGGTAGTAAAGATGTAAGGACGGTCCAAAAACGTGTAAAGCACGACAAGGATGAGTTTGCTCGTGGCAGAAAAGGGAACTAAGTTTTGCGCATTGAAATTTATTTTCAGAGCGTAGGTGGCGCCCCCACTGAAGCGTAAACTTATTATTGTCAAACTGTAACGAGTATGCGACGGCCAGGGACGTAAATGGCGCCAATTACCGCGCCGGCCCGTACGTGATGCGATTCAAAATGGCGGAGGGTGTTACGTTGGGAAATTGTGGATGTGCAAGAAACATGTAACAAAGTTTGTAAATTCAATTCCTTGGCTTGGCTGAAAGAGAAGAGCGGACTTCTTTATTAAAACAAACGTGGTAAAATCGCAGGACTTTTTACGATTGAGTAACAAACAATATTTAAAACAAATAGGTATGTACCTATTTTCAATCTGTATTTTAAGTTATTTATGTATACCTACCTGAATGAATGATATGAGTTTCAACATGACAAGAATTAAGTATACTAGATTTTAATTTCAAATAAGATTGGTTACTACTGCCATCTGTGATAGGGTTGTGGAAAATTTAAAGATAAATTTTAAAAAAATGCTACTCACCAATAGATGGCGCTAGCAAACTAGCAAGAGATTACTGGGTTTCCACCCTTCAGTTATTTTACCCCATTTTGAAACTATTCTGAATGTTTCAAAAACGGCAAGTTTTCTTTTTTACACGACTGACCAAAAAAGGAGTGTTATGTTTTCAGGGTTCATGTATGTATGTATGTATGTAATTTCTTTATTCCACCATAAGTCCTGAACGGCTTAACAGATTTTAATGTGAGAGGTATTGTTAGATTCCTTGCATTAGCCCGAATGACATAGGCTATGTAAGATGTCAGTCGTGTTTTTTATTTTTAAATAATTAGCTTGTTTCATTATTTTTTGTGCGTAAATAATGGTTATTTATTTTAATTTATTGTTTATTGAGCTCAAACACAAACTTTTATCTAACTGAAATGAAAGATACAGCTAATTTTGACAGGATAAATAATTCTATGACTAATGGTGCCCAGACATACTTATTACTTCCATGGCTCCCACACTGGCAGTTATAAAATGTTATATAAATCTGTTGTCTCTGTTACACTTAGATACTTTACAAGTTAATGAAAAAAAGAGACAGCAAATGTTTTATAACTGCCAGTGTGGGAGTACCATTAGTATATATTTGTACAAAAATAAGTCCCATCCACATTACCCTGTCCTAGCTCGGACGGTGGTAACCCAAAAGTTCGCCCTTTAAAGTACACATGTAGCGGGCAAGACACGTGCGTTTTACGATCGCTATATTGCGATCGCCATCCCGAAGGCCCGCACTTACATTACCAGTTTTTGGGGCCATTCGTCTTTTTCTATTCGTATATTGGAATCGAGGACATTTTTATAATCGGTTCCCGATTAGCATAGAAAAGTTGTTACTCGTGGGTACTGTTGTTTTAATCTCACTTCGTTGGCATGGGAATCTACCTACCTAAAGTTTTAAATAAATTTTCTATATCAAATACTTTGAAGAAAAAATAAAGTGAAAAAACAGTGAATTAAATTTATAAAGCACAAACCTTGTCACGCAAATGGTCGTTCCGAAATGCTAGTAGTTTGTAGCTTAGAAGCTTACAATACACTATGATTACATAATTAATTTTCGACATGAAAAAGTGCCTTCTTTGAATATCAAGTTTCAATAAAGAATTTTTGATTTTGATAATTTTGATGTATTTTTTATCAAATTCCGCAAACCAACCAGTTGCCACAATATCCACCCACGAACACCTTTCAACGGAGAAATATCGCCCGCTCGCTCGGGTGTGACCGGCGGTCGTTAGTTCGGTCCGCTCGCTACGGTGTGATTGATGACGCGATATGTTCGCCGATCGCCAATCTGTTCGCGTCTTAGAGGTCACGTGTTATAGAGCGCGCGTGTATAATATATATTTTTAATATCAGTAGCTTCGATGAACTACCTCATGATCGAAGATCAGTACCTAGTTACATTTGTACTTTATGTCCAAACTGTTCTGTGAACATGGAATAGACTAGGACAAGACTATTGACTACCTATTCGATTACCTTGGCCTATCTCGTACTGGTAAAAAATATATTGCCAGCAAGAAATAATTTTGGGTATAATAAATTAAAAAAAATTGAATAAGCGCTTAATTTATATTTACTCATGGTCCGAGATTATACCTTACAGATCTTGCATCATTTTGGTTTGTGGTTAGTACTTATTGATAATAAATTCTTTAATGTTCTTCTCCACAAAACAGTTTAAAAATACAAAATATATAGGTACCTACATGCTTTAGGTTCCAAGAATTTGTGGAGCACTGATGCCTTTACTAGGTATCCGAAGAACCTGTATTACAGGACACCAGGTCTCCCCTATAGATTAAAGGACTAGACTTATAGTACTCTCATATAGAAATAAGATATGGTGAAAAAATTCCATGCGAGCAGGACTTGAACCCGCGACCAGGTCTTTATACGACCTTGCTCTTCCAACTGAGCTATCGCATTTCAATCCTGCACATCGAAAATCTTCACCATATCCAATTTCTATTGAAACGCATTAGGCATGCGTAACCTAACACCAATACCCACTATACGAGTAAGGTATTTGATTTAACCCATATTTTTTTGAATTTTTTCACCATATCTTATTTCTATATGAGAGTACTTTAGTACTAATATTGCATCTGAGATGCTCAAAAATCCAAAAATAAAGACTAGACTTATGTTAATTAGTCATATTGTATAATTTACAAAAAAGAATAAAATAATCGTGGAGTGTGCCAAAGTACGTTTGACCAAAAAATATTACATATTAATTGCATAGGTAGGTATTTAGGTTTCAATATATGCGCGCGCGTTCTACTTACTCTCTCTAACGTACCCTTTGATTTTGTTTGTTTAGGACAGTGAGGTGAACGAGATTTATTTGGGGATTGGCTGCGATATGTCAGTGTTGGCTTGTGTATTATATTTTTGTGGGCAATATTTTTTGTTACAGCCAGCTTACGATGGCTATTTTGAAACTAAGTAAATGTAAATATAAAAAGTGCTGGAAAAAGTGAAATGAAAAGTTGATTAGAATCCGCAATTTTTCGTATTAACAGTTATTGTTGATTTTTTTAACTTTGTGAAACACGCGCGCTTTATAGTTTTTCGTAATAACTACTCTGGGATTCAGAGTAAAATAAAGACATGAAAATTAACAAAATACTTTATTTATGTACGCAAAATACAAAACAAAGTGCTGCAAAAGCTTTTGTACATTAAAAAATATTATTACACGAAATTATTGCCTTTATACACAAATCATAACAAATATAAATACAGTTTTAAGAAATTCTACAAAATTTTACAGTAATAAAATGTCATTTTTTTTTTAAGATGACTGTAAAATAATAGTCTCTGCTTACCCCCATGGCACAGGGCGGGCGCTTCATAGAAACGGCGCGTCAAATATGCCTACTACTACTACAAATGAAACTGTATATCCGTGAACACGGCAGTAACACGTCAATGTGTGCGTTTTCATAGTCGAACGTCCCACAGTTACACAAGAACGGGGGAGAAGTGCGGAAGGAGCGGGGGGGTGCCAGATTGCGGGAGGGGCAGGGAGTTTCCTTTCTGTACGTAGTACTAATATTAATTCTGTGCCCATGGTAAACAGACGTGATAATATGTATCAATGTAAAATATCTCTTTTAAAATGGAGAACTGTGTAAATACTTCTCATATGGAAAACTCAACGTTAAATATAATTTTACGGTAATCACTTTTATCATCAATCATCAATAAATAAAATGCTTCCGTTACTGACTGAGTGACGGACAGACAACGCACAGCCAAAACTACTGGGCGTAGGAAGCTGAAATTTGGCATGTAGGTTCCTCAGGGAGTGTAGGGGAGCACTAAGAGAGGATTGAGAGAGTCCCGGACCCATACTAGTACAAAATAAAATAAATAAGAGATCAATACCATGCATTGCACATTATTCCTTACGTAAGCATTCTAAGTGAAGTGAAATTTCATTGAACATCGACAATTTATATTTGTAACTACATATTTACATTTATATAAAAATTAAGCTCAGATTTACATTCAGTAGTGCTAAATTTAGTGCGAGAGAGACATATATATTGCATGACGTGTTGCGTATACGTCATGCCATTTTTTTTCATGTGGCAACATTAATATCAATTTTTTCAAGTTGCCATAGCGAAGCGGTTGTTATCAACTAAAATAATAATTGAACTACAGAATACATTAACATTTATATTAAAAAGAAGTCATTGCTCACATCAAAAATACATTTTTCATTTAAAAATTGTGAACACTATTCATATACTTGTGTACAAATGTAGTATTAAATAGACTTTTTCTAAAATAAATCGTAAAATCTCGCTACATTTTCTATGACAATTCAATCTTTGCTAATAATTTGCACTATCGTCTTTATAATTTTATTTCCCTTCTCGTAATGTAGTAAGTTAAGCGACGGATCCTTGATTTTCTCTTCTAGTAGATTGACCAGCTCCACTCGTATCGCTTTTAGCATTTCAGCAACCTGTAAAAAAAATAACATTAATTTATTCACGTATCATAAACAAATCATAAAAAGTCGGGATTTCGACGAACTTAGGCATCGTAACGCTGATCCAGACATCTTTAATCCCAGTCTGTCTCAATTTACACCATAGACTTCATCATATACTCACATTTACACTGTTCTGTCTATTTTAGATGATCTTTTAAATAATGTAAGTTAATTTCATATATTCAACATAAACTCTTTTTATTAGTTGTTTTTAATAATTTTGTTGATGAACTGTATCTATTTTGTATAACTGTGTACACTCTAGTGGATAGCTGGGTGCCTTACCAATAAAATAAATAAATAAAAATAAAATAAATAAGTAGTCGGCCAGTCAGTCCCGCTCAAAAAGTGTTAGAGGCAAAACTTTGGTCGGTCAAAGTTCATTGCTAGTCTAATTTCGCTCCTATGTGCATGCCAATTAAGAGCTAAATGTAAGTGAACTTTCTACCGTGTCTTACGTTATTTTATCTATACTCTCATTTAACCACGTTCGTTTTTGTATTGGCATTTTTACCAAACATTTAATGAGTAACCGTCATTTGATGATATCGAAAAAATAACGCATCTAAGGCCCTTTCATATTTTTTTAAGATTTATATGGTACCAGCCGCGCCCCGGGGCTTCGCTCCCGTGGGAATTTCTGAATAAAAAGTACCCCATGTGCTATTCCCGGTATTTTTTTACCCGTATACCAAATTTCATCGAAATCCGTATAGTCAGTGGCGTAGGGTGAATAAAAATAAAGGTAAAGCCGGGTCATATCTATCTTAATTTGTAACGTGTAAAAAAACATGCAATAAATTACATGCCTACCATAAATTAAGTGTGTAGGTAGACTACAACCTATTTGTAATATGCCGCAATTTCTCACCTAACAGCCTACGTGACGACAAGAATCAAACAAACACTACATAAACAATATAGGTAATATACCACAATCAAGCTAATCACTTATCACAATTATAAATTAGGATACGAATGCGCGCGAAACGATGGCAAGGTAGGGTGACTGACCTGACAGAGGCAATCGGCAGCGCGAATAAATTGCTCTGATTGGACGAAAACTTTGGTAAGCTATCTGAGATCGGCTTAAAATCGCTGACATATCGACGTGTGGTTGTATGTAGTAGTAATGTGTATGTGTGCGTGAATTGTATACATTTTTAAAATACGAATTCCCAATATTATGAGCGGCTACCCCAGCCGCGATACCGCGGCTTGCGTCCTACGATAGTGAAATCGTGTATGTGTGCGTTTGCGCGGTTTCAAATACATTGCGTATTGTGTGTCCAGCATATTGAAGAATATATTTTCAAAGCGCGCAATGTAATTATGTGCGCTTTATTAATCACGCTCTCATATAAAATTACCTTAATGTGTAATGCCGGCGATCCTCGGCTTATAGTAAGACAGTGTCATATAGGTAGGTATATGGGTATAGATTTTTGTGCAAGAGTAAAAATAATATTTGTACATATATTTGAATCTGCTAAGGGAAGCCGGTAGGAATCGTTTTTTAAGAAGGCTTCGCCACTGCCGTATAGCTAGTAGATTTTACGTGATTGAGTAACAAACATCCTCACAAACTGACATTCAAACTTTCGCATTTATAATATTAGTAGAATAAGCGGTAAGCACAAAGTACAAATTAAACCTCCGTAGCCTAACGGTTATCACGCCAGACTGTTATACCGGAGATCCCGGGTTCGATCCCCGGTCGGGTCAAGATAAAAAATTATCTTTTTCAGATTGACCTGGGTCTTTGGATGTTTATCTATAAATATATTTGTTATAAAATATAGTTGAGTTAGTATTCCATAATACAAGTCTCGAACTTGCTTTGGGGATGACTCAATCAGTGTGATTTGTCCGTAAGGAGGTATATATTTATTTATTTAACAAATTTTACCTCATGTCTTTCAACTTGGAACATGATCCATCCATCTTCCAGCGATACGATAAAAATACCGTTGTGTAGTTCTACGGATAAGTTGCAACCTGTAATAAAATTTACAAAGTTTTTAGAAACAGGTAATTTCGAGACAAAAAATGTGAATTTATTATGTACTAGCCGCGCCCCGGGGCTTCGCTCCCGTGGGAATTTCGGGATAAAAAGTACCCTATGTGCTATTCCCGGTATTTTTCTACCCGTATACCAAATTTCATCGAAATCCGTGAAGTAGATTTTGCGTGATTGAGTAACAAACATCGTCACAAACTCAAATCCAAACTTTCGCATTTATAATATTAGTTAGGATGACGTTACGTGAAATAAAGGATGACGTTACGTGAAATAAAGGATGACGTTACGTGAAATAAAGGATGACGTTACGTGAAATAAAACTCTTTAAAAACAGAAAAAGGATTCTGAACCTCACTTATTAGAAAATAGCACTAACAATAATTACAGAACGCTAGAGCAATTTCTTATAAATTTTAATACTCTGGTCGTTTTTACCTGGTTTACGATTCTACGAAATTGCCTAAGGTACCTGACATTGCTATAAATAAATACCTATATACTTTTTTAATTTAGATTTAAGATTATATCCTTCATCGATACAGTTACTGCAACTGTGATTATATCTTTATGTATTAAATAAATTAGGTAATTTATATTTGAATCAAAAACCTAGAATAATAGTTCATAATCAAAGAGAGCGAAATATTATTTTCCAATTTCTCCCAACACTTACCAGAAAATAGCACCAATGGTAACTGCGGAACCATAGAGCATTCCCTTATGAACACTCTGGTAGTTTTAACCTAAAAAAAGCAAAATTCCGTAATTATTTTAGAAATAACAACATTTATTTTTATTATTTGTCTTTATGCTTTGAATGAGCGATTTTTCAGACATTAAGAAAAAAAAATCAGTATAAAAAATCTCAACAGATGGAGTTTTATTGAAAGCCGAGTTGTAATAATGGCTGTACCTATATTATGAGCATTTTATTGGCCAGAGGCAGAAAAAAATCACCTAACAGTTTGACAGTTGCACAAATCACAATGATACTTTTTAGATGTTATTTTTAATAAGTTTTATTATTTTTTTAAATGCCAATCCCGTGACTTTTTGCTTTTTGTATGGAACTTTTTCTCTCGCCTTTGCTTAAGCGCCATCTATAAAGTCATCTGGAACTATTTTTTTTTTAAATTTTGGTCTCGGAAAATCCCTCATGTCAATATCAATCAATACATATAATAAAACTGTAACTGGTCTGTGTCTGTACATAGAAGATTTTTAAGAAAAAAACTGTGAGGGGTCTTCATGGGGCCAAAAGAAGCCAAAACCATTTTTTGTAGAATTTTTGTCTGTCTTTCTGTTTGTACGCGCATCACGCAAAAACTACTGGACCAAATTTGATGCGGTTTTCACTGTTGTATTATAGAAGGTCTAACTTAAAATCTGGTGTAAGTTTCATCTTAATGCAAGGCTTAGAACCTGAGATATGCGCGGACGAAGTCGCGAGCACATACTAGTAATTTAATAAAGACTTTTTATATTTACCTTCTCCTGGTACACGAGATAAGGGCTGGCGAAGTAACCAACAGTAGAATTGATAGAGGAAGGGTGAAGGGCCACGTAGCCGTCGGATTTCGTTTTAAATTTGAGTTCGTCCGGGTTTGGCTGGCGCGGGATGGCGCCCCCCGCTTGCATGTGGAAAGATTTCTCGGGGGTCAGTACCTGGAATTTATATATTATCATCAAAGTCAAAGTCAAATTTTTTTATTGAAACTTGGCCTTCAAAGAAAGCTCTTTTTCACGTCGATAACTAATTATTTAATATCATATCATATAATAAAACTGTAACTGGTCTGTGTCTGTACATAGGAGATATTTAAGAAAAAAAAAACTATACTACTACTGGCTTCTATTGGCCCTATGAAGATCCCTCGTCTTGGCCCTATGGCCAATAGAAGCCAAAACCATTTTTTTTAAATTTTTGTCTGTCTTTCTGTCTGTATATTTGTACGCGCATCACGCAAAAACTACTGACCCAAATTTGATGCGGTTTTCACTGTTGTATTGTTTAAGGTCTAACTTAAAATCTAGCATAGGTTTCACCTTGATCCGTCACTTAGAACTAGATATATTAACAATAGTAAATTATGCGCGGACGAAGTTCGTGGGCACTAGTACAAAAATAAATAAATAAAAAAGACTTATTCTACCAAAAATATAACACACATACTTTTATAAATACGTCACTCCAGCGTGTCATTACGCATTACTATTATTCCTCTGGTGTTGTGGTTGTCCATGGTTAGCGGTGATTACTTACTATGAGGTAAAAAAAAAAAAAAAAGTGGTTGCTCGTTGCCGCCCTATGTTATAAAAAAAAAAGGAGCGCCAATAACCGGCGAGCATGTTTGAAGAGAGTGATGAGTGTAGAGGAAGCGAGAGAGATTTGTAAAGATCATAGCCAGTGGAAATCGCTAGTCTCTGCCTCCCCCCACGGGAAAAAGGCGTGATAATATGTATGCATGTATCTTTTTATAACACCTACCTTAACAACATTGGGATACAACGCCGCACATAATATAGCGGCTAGTAGTCTGTCGTTGTTGCCATTCGCGTTCAACTAAAAATAATAAAACAATGTTAATGGTGTTAACTGTTAATACGAAGTAAAATGTCTAGGTTTTTTTTTTTCATTGTCAAATGTAAATATCTTAAATTTATACATGCGAAAGTCCGTCCAGAGAAATCTATAGCAAAAAGGGTAATTTTCTTTCCTTACTAAGACCAATCTGCTGATCGGCCAATTTGTACTCACATAACCTCACCAATCATCAATAAACTTACTTGGGACTAAAGTTATAATTTCACTAATAAACTTACTTGGGACTAAACATTTAACTTATTCGGGACTAAATTCACTTTCCAACTTACTCAAGACTTAAATTTAATTTTCAACTTGGGACTAAACGTGTGACTCTCAGCCTACACGTCTAGAGAGATAATATCGCCAAAATAGCCCAGCTATTTCGGCGATGTTGCGATGCAACAGCTTCTACGACTCACTTATGATGTCCAGATCCTGAAAAAATGATTTTTCTTCAGTCAATCCGCCTTCCTAAAAATGTAAGTAGCTAGTAAGGGTGCTGCTCTTCATCGCTTGCTGCCATTTTTGGAGGATATGGATATATCGGTGGAAATACCATCATTATCACCCAATTCCTGGCCTTTACCAACCTGTTCCCCGGTCAGAGCAGCCACAGAATCTTGATCGCTGTCATTTCTGGAGGATACCGGTGGAAATAACATCATTATCACCCAATTCCTGGCCTTTACCAACCTGTTCTCCAGTCATAGCAGCCACAGTATCATCATCGCTGTCATTTCTGGAGGATACCGGTGGAGATAACATCATTATCACCCATTTCCAGGCCTTTACCTATTCTCCAGTCAAAATAGTAACGGAATCTATCCTCATACGCCTATAACCTTATGGTTTGCCCAGTTTCAATTCCTGGCATCTACCAACCTGTTTCCCAGTCACAGCAGCCACAGAACCTTCATCGCTGCCATTTCTAGAGGATACCGGTGGAAATACCATCATTATCACCCAATTCCTGGCCGTTACCAACCTATTCCCCGGTCAGAGCAGCCACAGAATCTTCATCGCTGTCATTTCTGGAGGATACCGGTGGAAATAACATCATTATCACCCAATTCCTGGCCTTTACCAACCTGTTCTCCAGTCATAGCAGCCACAGTATCATCATCGCTGTCATTTCTGGAGGATACCGGTGGAGATAACATCATTATCACCCATTTCCAGGCCTTTACCTATTCTCCAGTCAAAATAGTAACGGAATCTATCCTCATACGCCTATAACCTTATGGTTTGCCCAGTTTCAATTCCTGGCATCTACCAACCTGTTTCCCAGTCACAGCAGCCACAGAACCTTCATCGCTGCCATTTCTAGAGGATACCGGTGGAAATACCATCATTATCACCCAATTCCTGGCCGTTACCAACCTATTCCCCGGTCAGAGCAGCCACAGAATCTTCATCGCTGTCATTTCTGGAGGATACCGGTGGAGATAACATCATTAACACCCAATTCCTTTACTAGCCTGTTCTCCAGTCATAGCAGCCACAGAATCTTCATCGCTGTCATTTCTGGAGGATACCGGTGGAGATAACATCATTAACACCCAATTCCTTTACTAGCCTGTTCTCCAGTCATAGCAGCCACAGAATCTTCATCGCTGTCATTTCTGGAGGATACCGGTGGAAATAACATCATTATCGTCTTCCTTTACCAACCTGTTCCCCAGTGAGAGCCGCCACACAGTCCCTCCGGCCGCGCCGGCGCGCGGGCAGCGCGGGCACGAACCCGATGTCGGCGAGCAGCGCCAGCAGCTGCTGCTTGATGTCGCCCAGCATCAGCAGCGTCTTGTGCGATAGGAAGTTCTCATTGGCGAATACTAAGCCTGCGTGGGTGCTGCTCTTCATCGCTTGCTGCCATTTCTGAAGAATATCGGCGGAAATATTATCATCATCGCCCGTTTTAATGTCACACTGCTAGGGGAATAGACCTTCCTCATGGCCCATTTTCCTTATTACATTTTGCAATCCTACTAATATTATGCGAAAGGTTGTGAGGCAAGGCCGAAGGCCGAGCTGACTTTTTGGTACATGGATGACTTTTTGGTTTCACCTCAAACCTCCGGTAAACCGAGGACTGGGGGAGGGGGAAGCGTCTTACTTACCCTGTAAGCTCTTAAAGTAGTCAGCTGGTCGCTATTTGCACACGCGAACTCCCTTCTTTTTGCATCCGCTTCGCACTGGAACAAAAATGCATCAATTTGGTATATTTCAGAGATACATCGAGTAAGTCATTCAATCGACACGTTAAGAAATTAGTGAGAGAATAAATAAATAAAACAATGTTACTGACCTTCTTATCCCTGGGCGAGACCACAGGACTCTTATGACTGAGACAGGCTGCCATGCTGAGAGCGGAGTCGACACAACAGAATATAGCGCCCAGCAACATCAGTTTGCCTATCCTCACGTCTACTGGCAATGCGGCCAAGTGAGCGCCTAGGGCCGTTAGTGAGTAGGATTTATCTAAAGCCCCGACGTCTTGGAGGCGGGATAATGCGCCGTCGATATTCGATTTTGTTGGCGGTTCTATCGTTTTGCCTGAAAAAAATCAATAAACAACGTTTCGAAGCAGGTTGTAACAGTTTTTCAATTGAATTTATAATAATACGCCTCCGCAGTGTTTTGCATCTCTATAACAGAATACAGCCAAAAGCTACTAGACAAATTGTTATGTCATTGTCGTGTACAATGCGACAAGGCTTTAAATGAATGTGTCAGGGGCGCTGCGTGACTTTAGTGTTGCAATTGAAATAAAATCTCCTTAAATAGCAGGGTAAAATAAGAATTAAAAAATTGTTTTTTTTCGTGTATCTTATAAACATAAGACAACATAACAATAATTATGAAAATCTATGATAAAAATCAAGTTCTAGGTTAGGTACATGGTTAAAGAAAAAAAGTAAAATTGACATGGTTCATGTCGTCATGGTAATCACTACTTTTGGAGACACCACACATGGGAGAACACTAGTGAAAGTTGTCAAAAATGACGTTCAACAAGATGGCGGCGTTAGTTCCTTTTTTCGCCACGTTCATTATAAGTCTAGTCGCACTGTATATAATGTTTTCCAGATGAACACAGACTCCAGGAAGTGGTTGAGAAATCCTGAGAAACTTAGTAGAATACTTACCTAATACTTCATGTACACTCATATCTTGAAATAATGGCAGTATTTTGATCTTCAAATGTACCTAACTGTTTCAGCGGTATTCGATGTATCTCCGGAACAGGTTGCTCCAATATGTGATAGTTGTAGCGGTGTGAGGTGTACAGATGAACACACACTCTAGGCATGACACTAAGCTCCAGTTAAGTAGGTTGAGAAATCCTGATAAACTTAGTAGAATACTCACCCAATACTTCATGTACACTCATATCTTGAAATAATGGCAGTATTTTGATCTTCAAAAGTAACTGTTCCAGCGGTATCCGATGTATCTCCGGAACAGGTTGCTCCAATATGTGATAGTTGTAGCGGTGTGAGGTGTACAGATGAACACACACTCTAGGCATGACACTAAGCTCCAGTTAAGTAGGTTGAGAAATCCTGATAAACTTAGTAGAATACTCACCCAATACTTCATGTACACTCATATCTTGAAATAATGGCAGTATTTTGATCTTCAAAAGTAACTGTTCCAGCGGTATCCGATGTATCTCCGGAACAGGTTGCTCCAATATGTGATAGTTGTAGCGGTGTGAGGTGTACAGATGGACACACACTCCGGGTATAACTCGGCCGGCGCGACCGCGACGCTGTTTCGCATTAGCCCGAGATACCCAGACTAGGTCGAGAGATTCCATGTTTCGATTTGAATCGAATCTAAAATAATAGTTTTATAAAAGTGTTTTTGTTCATTTATTTAAGTAATCGTCAAGTAGTTACTTCCAGAAAGTCGCTATCTGTTCAAAAAATCAACATTTATAAAATTGGACGCTGTTTTTGATTGGGCGAAGCCCTGGACAAAAGCTAGTTAGTAAGGCGAATAGCAATTTAGAATATTTTCTTTAAAGTTTTTACTTCAGTTCATTAAGTTTTTATTAAGTCCTTTTTAAATTTTAAATTTAAGATTATATTAAAAGAAGGTAGCAATTAAAATATCCATCTTACCTTTTCTCCTTCATCCTGCCACAGTCTATCACGAACACACAGTCATCAATGGTGACAGAAGTTTCAGCTATATTAGTAGATATTACAATTTTTCTAACACCATGGTTGGGTTTTCTGAACACGAGGGCTTGTTCCTCACTTGTGAGGAGTTGAGTGGAGAAGGCAGGAGTAGGTACTTGCCGGTTCTGGAAAAAACCATCGTCAGTAGCATATATCTAAAAAATAGATACCTATTGAATAAAACAATGTATAAGGGGTTTGGGCTTTGTCCAACAGTGGGACATTATGGCTATAAAAAAAAATTGGGGTTTGTCTTCAGCCACCAAAATTACAACATAATCTCACTTATCACCAATACTTACTTGATACTAAACATATAATTACACCACTAAACTTAATTGGGATTAAATATATAATCTCACCATTAAACTTACTTGGGACTAAAAATAATATAATCTCACCATTAACCTTACTTGGGACTATACATTAACCATTAAACTTACTTGGGACCAAAAATTTATTTTCTAACCTACTTGGGACTAAGTTCACCTTTCAATTTACTTAGGACTAGACATTAACCATTGAACTTACTTGGGACCAAAAATTTATTTTCTAGATTACTCGGGACTAAATTTACATTTCAACTTACTTGGGACTAAACGTGTGACTCTCAGCCAACTGGTCGTGGAGAGACATGATCTCAGCGATTCCAGGTAAGAATATCAATATAGCGCCCTCTCGCGGCCATTTGTGGTCGCCATTCACTATGTATTGTAGCACGTGCTCAACTAATTCTAGATTTATCTGTTGATAATACAATTAAGTAAATATATTAGCCTGTTTTTTTAAATTCTGATTAATAAGTTAAAACTGCGCTGTCATAACAGACAACGTATCCTAATCCTAACTAATATTATAAATGCAAAAGTGAGTTTGTTTATCTACTGAACCAATCTTCCTGAAATTTCGCATACACATAGCTGGAAGTACGGAGAAGGACACAGGGTATCTTTCATCCCGGGAAAAAGCACTGTTCCCGTGGGAAATTCACGCGGGCGAAGCCGCGGGCGAAAGCTAGTTTTCTATAATTAATTATTAGCTTGAAATGAATTTCCCACGGGATCAGTGCTTTTTTCCCGGGATGAATATGAGGTACCCTATGTCCTCCGTACTTCCAACTATGTGTATGCAAAATTTCAGAAAGATTGGTTTATTAGATAAAGCGTAAAGTGGGTAACAAACAAATAAACAAACTCACTTTTACTTCTAATTTCTATATGAGAGTACTTTAAACTCACTTTCGCATTTATAATTTAAGTTACAGGATTTAGGTTTACTGGAGGTTAGGATTACACCCTTTAATTAAACTGTTGGAATGATTTTAATATCATTTTATTTTATGCGAATATGAAGCAGGGGAGAGGGCAAACTACTTTTTGGCGCAATAAAACCTTAATAACCAATTTTTAAACTTTAGTTATATCTCTACTAGTCGCACCCCAGGGCTTCGCTCCCGTGAGAATTTGGGGATAAAAAGTACCTATCCTAAATGCTATTCCCGGTATTTTACTACCCGTATACCAAACATCGAAATCCATCCAGTCGATTTTGCGTGATGAAGTTACAAAAATACTCACACACAAAAACTTTCGCATAGTGTCAGATAGGATTCTATCCTTACCTTTTTTATAACATAGGGCGGCAAACGAGCAAGCGGGTCACCTGATGGTAAGCGATCACCGCTGCCCATGGACTACTGCAACACCAGGGGTATCACAAGAGTGTTGCCGGCCTTTCAAGAAGATGTAGACTCGTTTTTTGAAGGTTCCAGTGTCGTATCGGTTCGGGAATACCGCCGCAGGAAGTTGATTCCACAAATTAGTTGTACGTGGCAAAAAGTGTCTTTTAAAACGTATGGAGGTTGACCTTACCTTCTCAGTGTCCATCATATACATGTTTTTGCATGTAGTTTTGCTGCTCTTAGGGTAGCGAGCTATCATTTGCGCTATAGATAGATTCTCGTCTCGTATGGATTGCTTCGGAGGCTCGATACCTTCTGAACGGACGTCGCTCGTCTCTAACTCTGTTTCTAGGTCTTGCTTCTTCTCTCCTACAAATAGGCAGTTAAAAAGGCTAAAATAGGCAATAAAATAGACTAAGTTAAGCAATAAAATTGACTTAATTAGGCAATTTAAAATTAAGAACGAGAACGAAATAACATTTAATGTAGGTACTAGCTGTGCACCGCGGCTTAATTCCAGGATATGTTTTACCCGTGTATCAAATCTAATAATATTTTAATTTGCAATTTTGTTGTATGATGTAATTTTATTATGTTTTATGATGTAATTTTATTTTCAACACAATTGTATTGTTCAGAAATAAATGAATATGAATATGAATCCGACTAGTAGTTCAAGACATTGGCGCATACAAACAAACAATTAAACTAAATCGGCTAATGTAATAAATCAATATTTATTAGTAGCCTTATGCGTGAAATATTCCCTGTGTTACTTGATGTCATTTATTGTAATTATTTTTTCACTTCTCATGCTCTGAAAGTGCTTCTTTGTGCAGGATATAGGCTGCACAAAATCGAATTTTGTGCACAAGGGCATTAACGTATCTACTCATAAATGTATCTATATTAAGGCAAAGAAAATGAGCCATACAGCCAAACACGATAAAAAGTTCATAGATAGAATTTGTTATTTTATAATATTTACTTTTAATTTATTTGCCTTATGTGTTTTTTAAGACATAAAAGATATTAAAATTTAAATTCAAGTACGGTAGGTTATTTAATTAATTTAAGAAAAATATTATTACAAAATTAATTTAATAGTAGGCTGTATAGGTCTGCAGCCCAAACCTATCAATGTCGTAAGATTAAAAAAATAAAGCGGCGGGAAACAGCTCTTGTTTTTTCGTGTGTTTATATATTTCTTCAATTTGAGTTATTTCCTCGCAACCGAAGTGAAAAGCAGAGTTTATAACTCGTCCACAAAACGATTTTTATACTCGACATTACTATCAGCCCTTGCCTATTCGTTTTGTGCACTTGTTGTAAAATCTACTATTGTATTGTAGAATAATAAAGATCAGCCGACGTTTTTCTAGTATAGATCATAAATTAATTACTCTAGTATCTTTTCAAATCGCCCACAACACTTTTAAACACAGTAAAAAAGCAAAATATAGAAAACTTCCAAAATATTTTACCCTTCTTTAATTTTCTCGAGTATGGTCCGTTTTCTTCCATAACATAATCTGTTATTTCCATAATGTCTTCTAAAAACAACTGCTCCACTGGGAATGTTCTACCTGAAAAAGTTTTATTTAATGTGCAAAAGAGATAGCATTATAATGAACACGTGCGAGTGAAAGAGACAAAGAAATCCTAACTAATATTATAAATGCGAAAGTGAGTTTGTTTGTTACCTCTTCACGCTTTATCTACTGAACCAATCTTCCTGAAATTTCGCATACACATAGTTAGAAATACTGAGAAGGACATAGGGTACCTTTCATCCCGGGATAAAGCACTGTTCCCGTACGAAACTCACGCGGGCGAAGCCGCAGGCAAAAGCTAGTGAACTAATAATAAGAAAGAGAATAGTCAACAAAAATCCAGTAACATTAATAAAATCAAATCAAAATACCTGGTATCTCCAAAATTGGAACCTTATCGAAATACTGAGCGAACAATTCCGAGTTCAAAGTCGCACTCATCAATATAACGCGCAGATCCTTCCTCACTTTGACAAGGTCCCTCAGTATGAGCAATAGGAAATCACTTTCCTCCGATCTTTCGTGTACTTCGTCTACCATTATGTGGGTGACTGATTTCAATTGTGGATCGTATTCTAATCTCCTTAACAGTATACCAGTTGTACAGAATGTTAAGCGGGTTTTTGACGATATTTTGCTTTCTAATCGTATCTGGAAATAACAAAAATAAGGCTTGCAACAAATCACTAAAATAAAAATAAATTATGTAACATTTTCTGTTGAATCCATACAGTTTTTACGTGGTAATCTACAAAATAATAAAAAATATATATATATTATATATATATATATATATATATATATATATATATATATATATATATATATATATATATATATATATGCTGTAGCGTTACACCGCTACAAAGTCAAGTCAATTTTAGTTTGTGATTCTATTTCTACGCAAACTTTTTTCTTTGCTCTTTCTTTATGATAAGTTTTTTGAAATTGAAATTCTGTTGGTTCGATTTTTTTGACGGTCTGTCAATTGGGGTAAAAAATGGAGATTTTTTAGAGAGTTGATTTTTCTTTTTATTCTTCTTGTTGTTTTGTGCTTTTATTATTCTTCACATACAAGTATCGATCTCTAGCAATGAAGTTTATGGTGAAAAACTTCAGGGTGGGGAATGCACAATAGAGGCTTTCCCAACGACATCTATTTTGGATATCAAACGACAGATTTCTTCACATCTGAAGATTCCAATTGAAGATCAAAGTTGCTATTATTGGGAAGAACATTAGCCGACGATCAGACCGTTCAGGGGTGTCCTATTAAAGATGGCACGAAGTTGAATCTAGTTGTCAAAAAAAAACCAGAAGGATTATATGAAGTGGCACTGAAATATTTCATGTATGTATTGTATGGATTTGTTTATTAGACGAGAGTGGGCAACGTCGTCCTGCACCTGGATATTCGTCAGCGTGTTGTAAATCAGGTTGTGGACCAAGATGTGGGACTCAGCCGGGTTGAACGCGCTCCGAAATCTTCAGTCGCGGCAAAGTCGGCCTGCACATGAGAATGAGTCACAGAGCGACGAAATGTTTAGTTTGTAACCGTGGCGCCTGTGGTTCTTTTAAGATAGACTTTTTAAACATATTGTGAAAACTTTTTCCTCTAAATTCTAAAGGCCCCCCTTTTGTCGGGATAATTTTTGTTTCGGTTTTGATTTGGAATTTTTATACATCATTTCATCCATTTCTTTCACTCATTTAATTTTCTTTTTAAAATAACAAGCAAATTCATGTATTTCTTATTTTACCTGTTAATATTCCTTTCCTGTTGTTATTTTTTCTTTCTTTTATTTTTATTTCTTTGGTGTGTCCAAATAATTTTTTGCTAAAGGACATTGGTCAAATTTTTGTTTAGTTCAAAAATTATACTCGTGTTTTAAGCAGTGATTCTTTTATTTTGAAACCCAAGTTTCACTGCAAAAATGGCGCCCGATTTGCGGAAAGAATCCTGGTTTTTACCTGTTTTTTACCTTTTATTACTTTTCTTGAATTATTTTTTTTTTGTTGTTTTTGTGGGACGGTGACCGTTTACCGGTCGCGGTTTTCCATCCTGTGATTTTCTGTTTTAGCCTGCCGAAGCTGCCTATGCTGCGACCCGACGATTCTCCTTACTGTGGATTATTCACATTTAATTGATGGCTTTAGAGTCGGAGGTTATATTGCGGTACGGTGTTGCATCGGGTTGCTCTGGTTCTTGCATTAAATTGGCTACTGCTTACACCCCGAATTTCTTAATGTACGGTCGCGAGTTGTCGATGATTCTGCAGCGTGTTGAAAATCAGACTGTGGACCAAGATGTGGGACTCAGTCGGGTTGAACGCGCTTCTAATCTTTTGACGCTTCGTGCTCCACGCTTTGTTCAGTGCCGCGTGTTTAGACGAGTATCCCCGCAGGCTTTCGTGTTGGCGGATACGGGTTCGGAGCACGTCGGTACTTATCATATTAAGGACATTCTCAAATAATTTTTTGCTTAATCCGTTTTCTTATCTTTTTTTTCAAAATTCTAAAATATTCACATTATTTACCTGGCTATTAAAACCTGGATATTCGACAGCGTGTTGAAAATCAGGTTGTGGACCAAGATGTGGGACTCAGCCGGGTTGAACGCGCTTCGAATCTTCAGACGCTTCGTTAGGTATACTCGTATGACCAAGTCTCTTATTCATAGGGATAGCAATAAGGTTTAGTATTTCGTTTAGTTTTTCGGTTAGCATTTGGTTGTGTTTTGCTGTTTGTTGGTTTTGTGTAGGTATCTTGTCCGGATTTTGTTTTAGTTGTTCGGTTGTTATGATTTATTGGTTGTTTGTTGTGGTTTGTTTGTTTGTTTTGTTGTTTTGTTGGTTTGTTTGTTTGTTTGTTTGTTTTGCTTTGTTGTTTTTTTTGTTTGGTAGGGAGATGCTGTAGCGTTACACCGCTACAAAGTCAAGTCAATTTTAGTTTGTGATTCTATTTCTACGCAAACTTTTTTCTTTGCTCTTTCTTTATGATAAGTTTTTTGAAATTGAAATTCTGTTGGTTCGATTTTTTTTGACGGGCTGTGAATTGGGGTAAAAAATGGAGATTTTTTAGAGAGTTGATTTTTCATTTTATTCTTCTTGTTGTTTTGTGCTTTTATTATTCTTCACATACAAGTATCGATCTCTAGCAATGAAGTTTATGGTGAAAAACTTCAGGGTGGGGAATGCACAATAGAGGCTTTCCCAACGACATCTATTTTGGATATCAAACGACAGATTTCTTCACATCTGAAGATTCCAATTGAAGATCAAAGTTGCTATTATTGGGAAGAACATTAGCTGACGATCAGACCGTTCAGGGGTGTCCTATTAAAGATGGCACGAAGTTGAATCTAGTTGTCAAAAAAAAACCAGAAGGATTATATGAAGTGGCACTGAAATATTTCATGTATGTATTGTATGGATTTGTTTATTAGACGAGAGTGGGCAACGTCGTCCTGCACCTGGATATTCGTCAGCGTGTTGTAAATCAGGTTGTGGACCAAGATGTGGGACTCAGCCGGGTTGAACGCGCTCCGAAATCTTCAGTCGCGGCAAAGTCGGCCTGCACATGAGAATGAGTCACAGAGCGACGAAATGTTTAGTTTGTAACCGTGGCGCCTGTGGTTCTTTTAAGATAGACTTTTTAAACATATTGTGAAAACTTTTTCCTCTAAATTCTAAAGGCCCCCCTTTTGTCGGGATAATTTTTGTTTCGGTTTTGATTTGGAATTTTTATACATCATTTCATCCATTTCTTTCACTCATTTAATTTTCTTTTTAAAATAACAAGCAAATTCATGTATTTCTTATTTTACCTGTTAATATTCCTTTCCTGTTGTTATTTTTTCTTTCTTTTATTTTTATTTCTTTGGTGTGTCCAAATAATTTTTTGCTAAAGGACATTGGTCAAATTTTTGTTTAGTTCAAAAATTATACTCGTGTTTTAAGCAGTGATTCTTTTATTTTGAAACCCAAGTTTCACTGCAATATATATATATATCGAGTAGGGTATCAAATTGATGGGCTTTAAAAGGCGATTTCAAAAATGTATATTACTTATATGTTTGTATGTACTTTTTGTGTAAAAACTTGTCAGTCGTGTTTTTTATTTTTAATAATTAGCTTGTTATTTATTTTACTTTAAACTTTGTATCCTTAGTACAATAAAGATACTACAAACAAACATACCTGATACCCGACGACCTGTCCGATCTTTTCCACCCTTTCCTCGGCGACCCTCTCGGCCACCCCGATAGCGGATATCCGGCGCGGCTGAGTGCACACTATCTCCGCGTGTTCCACTCCCTCTTTGTTGAAGTTGGTTAACCAGTGGTCTAGGATGTATTGGGGGACTTGAGTACTCTTGCCACAGCCGGTCTCACCGCTTATTACTACCACCTGTAATGGAAAATAAGTGTTTTCAAGTCTATGTAAACTTAATTTAAATAGGTAAGACATCTTTGGGAATGGAAAGATGGATAACAAGCTAATTATTAAACAATAAAAAACACGACTGACAACTTTCATAGCCTATGTCATCCAGAGGAATGCACGGAATCTAACAATACCTCTTACATCAAAATCTATAAAGCTGTTCAGGACTTATGGTGGAATAATAGTACATTGTTAACGAATGGGTGAAAGTAACTTTTTAAGTCCCGAGACGGGGTTTGGCGCCCTCGCTACGAGGGCGCCAATAGTTCGAGGGACTTAAAAAGTCTTTCACCCGAGGTAAACACTGTGCTTTTCATTACGAATACAAGGAAAGTAAAAATAAAAACATGAATTAGCTAAAGAAATGATGAGTGAATTGTACGGAAGCATAAACAAAACTCTAAACTGGAAAAAAAAATGATCGGATTACGGCTTTAGCTTCCAGCATATTTCTTTTTTCTGTGGCTGACCAATTTACAAAAAAAATAGCTATTAGATTCTTTTCATTTGGTTCCATCATTGAAAAAATGATAAAAAAATCTATATTATAAGCTCTATATTATAAAAAATTATAAAAAAATATATTCTTTAACTTCATGTTATTTCAATTTTACATAATATATTAAATGGCTGTATAGGAAGTTGGAATATGGTTTAATAGAATAACGTGAAAATAGAACTAGTTTTTTTTTTTAATAATTTGACAGCTGTCAGTTGTAAACGATTCTCCATAGGGCTGAAAAGTATTACTTTCTCCACGCTCCTCATGCAACTTCAGACTTACTTTCAGAGTATGAGTAATGAAAAGAAACTTACATACATATAGTATACATAAACCCTGAAAACATAACACTACTTTTTTGGTCACTAATGACAAAAGAGCAAGAGGCAAGTCGAAAATGAGGTGGTCTGACGAATTGTCGGGCTTTGATAGGCGGTAGCAGCTAGCGAGCGATAGAGGTTATAGTTGGAGAAATAAGGGGGAGGCTTTTGACCAGCAGTGGGACCTATTGGCTAAATAAATAAAAAAATATTGTCTTACTTTTTTAATTTTAACATTTTTTAATGGATATTTTTATGCACTAGTCCCTGAATCTTGCAAGAAAAAAAGATTGTCTCACGACTCAAATACATTTTAGGTCGCCTCATAACATCTAAACACAACCTATACCATCAGATACAATCGGATAAGCTCATTAATATCCAATACTGCACTGTTATTTAAGCAAGAAAACGGTAGGAACCGGACAAGGTATGAGAATTGTTAAAAATATGTAATTTTATGAATACATAGAGCTAATTTATTAGAGTTCAAACTTTTAGGGAAAGTCCATTTTCTACGCGTGACGTCATATGAATGTACGTTTAGTTAGGGGCGTTTTGGTATCGTCCATCGCTTAAAAATGTGAATTGTTTTTTACTATATCTTGGAAAATACTTTGGTTATGGATGGATTATTTTACGGATGATAATAGTGAGATATTTCAAAGCATCAAAAAAAAAGTTTTCCGGTCCCATTTTGAAGTGATTTGATCACATACCGACCAAGACAGGTGAAACTAAATGATGACAAAATTATATTTCATCTCTAAATGTTTAAAATAGGTAACTAACCTGCGATTTTTTTATTGCATTCAAAATATCATCTTTCTTTTTCCATGCAGGAAGTTTTCTTCTGCCAGACATCATTTTGTTGTACCTATTATTTTCTCTCTTCTCCAACCATTGCTTAGCTATCTCTTTGTTATCTTTCAAAACCTCTTCAAAGTTTATATTAGATCTATTGTTTTTACTATCACCTTTCTTGTAATGTGACGGTAACTTTTCTTTACTTAAATCACTAGAATTCGCTACTAATTGCGGAAACAAGGCATCAGTGGTCTCCGGGAAAGTTCTCGTATCAAATTGTATAAAGTTTAATATTTCTTCTTCGTTATTAAGCAATTCTACTAATGAGTATATACAGGGTATACCGTCTTGGGCTAATATTTTAGCTTCGTCCAGTAATTTACCTGTTATACGTAAACATGTCCAATTCTGGTATAATTTTTGTTGGTGTTTCCGTTTTAAAAAACAATAATGGAGGGTTCATATGGATACACAGTATCTTCTGCAAACCGTACTTCTAATTCATACACAATTTTTTCACAATCTTTCGTCTCACTTTCTTTTGGAGTATCATCAACATTGTTTTCATGTAGAAATTTACATTTAGCACCAAATCTACACGGACCTCTGAGATATAGTTTACACAATTCCTTTTCTTTACTTTTCGGTTTGTAATTACTGTGATAACCTTTTTTAACTTCAACTTCTTTATTTTCATACATTTTTGTCAAATAATCTAAATTCATCTTGACACTCCATACATTATCTTCTTTGATTCTGAAATTTGAATCGTAAATAGATTCAAGTACTGCTTTCTCGTCCGTTCTCATTTCAGTAAGTTCTGCTAGAGTTGGTACATCTTCTGGCTTTGCTTGTGAATCGACTTTGAAATATTTGTAAAATAATAACTCCAAAGCCTTGTCAACATTTTCAGCAGCCATTTCTAATGCTTCTGCACAATGCGGTTTATGAAAATTGTATCTGTAACAATTACAATTTTTTATAACAACAGCCAAAACTTGTTCCTTATTCTCATATACATATATATAACAGTGCAAAATATATCTTATGTACATAAATCTCAATCATAGGTCTTTTTATTATGTCTTATACATACAAGTATCTTCTCAAATAAGATTGGCTACATAAGCCACATGCGAGGTCATGAGCTCAGAGATCTTAATTTTTGAAGTGATTGCCATGACCGAAATCGGTCAGATACATCATCATTATCATACATACAAGTATAGTGTAACAACAAATTTCAATGAAAATTGAACTATTTGAATTAGCTTCTTTGCAAGAAATAACCTTACTTACTTTTCAAGTTTAGCCAGTGCAAATGCCCGGAGTCTGGCCTCAGATGACTCCATGTCTGGTTTCTGAGTCAGAGAGTAGTCTGTCCCACCCTGCACTATCAGATTGCCCCGTTCCATCCAATACTTGTTGCCAAAGTTGGAGCCTTTATCCTGAGAGAATTGGATATAATAAATTATAATTTAAAAGACTGTGTTATATTTAACTAGCATTCGCCCGCGGCTTCGCCCGCGTGAATTTCCCACGGGAACAGTGCTTTTTCCCAGGATGAAAGGTACCCTATGTCCTTCTCCGTACTTCCAGCTATGTGTATGCGAAATTTCAGAAAGATTGGTTCAGTAGATACAGCGTGAGGAGGTAACAAACAAACAAACAAACTCACTTTCGCTTTTATAATATTAGTTAGGATAATCAAATAGAAGACTGTGTAACATACAAATGTAATAACTAAAAGTAGCAAAAGGCATAGATGGGTGTGAAGAGTATCTTGTCCACATCCAAGACTACTCCACTGATGAATAGTGGATTAGAAGTTTCAATGACTACATTATTATAAATCTGAATCACAATTGGACTAGATCTCAGTTGGGCCAGATTATAAGGTATTAATTTTTATCTGGCTAATTTACACTAAGAATCTATGCATCAATGAGAAAATATGTAACAAAATACATTACTTAAAAATTGTACTTACTTTATAAAGGCTAGCACTTCCGAGTTTGAAGTCCGGACCATGGATGAATCTTAAAGTGTCCAAAACTAGTTTCTGTGAGTCTGAGTTCAATCGAATTGTCTGCATTTCCACTCTGAGATGTGGGTGTGGGTCAACCTCCTCTTGACGGTCATCTTTAGGTTTCCTGAAGTGCAATTCATCTTAGTTATTACCCAGTTACACATTTATTGCACAATAGTTAATAACATCAGTAAACAACAATTCCACATCCTCTTAGAGGAGCCCCTAAGGAATATACCTATAGACAGTAATGACACTAAATATACAGGCAGCAGACCTAAATGAACCCATTAAAGAACATACTGGAGTTAAATTACAGCGAAAACTGGGATAAGAAAATGTTACTGGTGAAATAGGCAACATTTTGGTTACATTTGTACCTTATTCGGGCGTCTACAGGTTGGCGTAAGAAGAAATCTTCAGCTAATTGACGGCTGTTGTAGTCCATGGTATTCGTAGAAATGATTTAAGTTATTAAAATAGAGAAATGAAATAATTTTGAATTAAAAGGACGTGGGATATTGCACTCACACAACGACACAAACAACACATCCCAAATCATATAGATAGAGGTTATGATGTGACGTGTGTCAGAAGACAGCTGTCAATGAATGACAATTTGACAATAAACGTCAATAACAAAGTTTTTTTATGAAATAGGCTAAGTAATATTCATACCTACGATCTACGACCATATCTATTTTAGAACCCTTTTAACCGACCTCAATAAAGGAGAAAGTCATCAATTCATCAACCAAATCAAAGATCAATTCGTCGCGACATTTTTGTAGAAACCTCAGCTTTAATTTTGTTTTAAATTGAAGGGACAGAAACAGAATATAAACAGAACAAAACCTGGCTTGCTCCAAAGGATACTTTTTATCCCGAAATTACCATGGGAACGTAGCCGCGGGGTGAAGCTATCCTAACTAATATTATAAATACGAATGTGAGTAACAGAAACAGTTACACCCATAACCGGAGAGCATGTATGAAGAGAGTGATGAGTGTAGAGGAAGCAAGAGAGATCTGTTAGGATCGTAGCAGGTGGAAATCGCTAGTCTCTGCCTACCCCCACGGGAAAAAGGCGTGATAATATGTTTGTATGTATGTATGAATGTGAGTTGGTTTGTTTACTTGTTTCTTTCTTACCTCTTCCCGCTTAATCTACTGAACCAATCTTTTATTTCGCATACACATAGGTAGTTAAAAGTACTGACTGATAGCACCTTTCATCCCTAGAAAAAGCATAGTTCCCGTGGAAAATTCACGCGGGCGAATTCGCGGGCAAAAGCTAGTTAAAATATATTTTTCCTCATCTTCGTTGCGAAACGTAGCATATCGTTTCTCTTTTATTATTATTAATGGAATTGGAGACTGTCCTATTAGGTAGGTAGCTAGGTAGGTAATTAATAATATTCTTCGTGGCCACATATTCCCTGTTACTATCTCATTACAACCAGTGCCTGAATTTGTCATTCCAGGTTTCACCTTACCCGTAAAGAAACATATCTCATCAATGGAAACCATTTTTTTTTTTTTTATAACATAGGGCGGCAAACGAGCAAGCGGGTCACCTGATGGTAAGTAATCACCGCTGCCCATGGACAACCACAACACCAGGGGTATCGCAGGAGTGTTGCCGGCCTTTTAAAAAGACGTAGGCTCGTTTTTTGAAGGTTCCAATGTCGTATCGGACACCGCCGCAGGAACCGTATGAACATTCCTTCCTGTATTTTTTACCTCCACGTCCACAAGTCATCTACTTTCTTGTCCTACTTTGTATTCCTAACAATATACAATTCCTAACTTGACCACTTCCTAACTTGTCCTTATTCCCAGCTTATCCACTTTACGAGGACAAAAGACGGACAAGGGAAAATTTTACGAGTGCACATGTTTCACACATAATTTTGGGGAGGTTCCATACACTGCGTCCTCTAATTTATGAGTTATGTGTTAATTAATTGCTTGTAAATGTCCATTGCTCGTGAAATCGTGACTGCCAGTTAGGCTGTACAGGGACTGAGTGAGTGACTTAGTCTAAGAGCTAGTACAGTCAGATGTAGAGAAACCTGGCGCTGGTCCCCTATCTCAAAGAATTCAAATTGGTCGTTGCACACCACAAGCGATTCGAACCGCGGTCGGAATCGCCCAAGAGCCTATTTTGAATGGGCTTTTTCGCACCGCAGTGGTTAGAGCGTTGCGAAAGGCCGAAGCACCGAAGGTACCTCACTGGATACATTAGTTTATTCTCAACGCTCCAACCACCGCGTTGCGAAAGAACCCATTCAAAAAGGGCTCTAGGTGATTCGGAACGCGGTTCAAATAGCTTATGGTGTGAAACGACCAAAGACCCCAGAATCCTATTTCAGGAGGGTCAGGTTTCTCTTCATCTGACTATACTTCTAAGTTAGATCGTATGTATTGTATGTAATAGCTCTTTCTTTGTATCTTTGCTTATTTTTTTGTAGTAATACTTGAGGAGAAAGAAGTGGACGTTTTATTTATTGTGTTCAACCAAACGTTTGCATTAAAAAATTGTAGTTTTTATAACTTCATCACCGCATTTATCTAATTTCAGATAACCCTCCAGTACTGTAGCTCCTAGTCTAACGGATCGCAGTCGAAGATGTCACAGCTCGCTAATAAGTCATCCTTGTTTGGTGCTAAATGCTAATGCAGTAGCGGCATTCGTTTGATGTGAACCGTGTGCGCTGGTTCTAACTGGTTTGTTAACAGCATCACAGCATGAGCTAATTTTGCTAACCTTTGGTGACGTGTTAACTGTTTGAAAACGATCAGTTTTATACCTTTCGTCACAATCATCTAATTAGGCTTTGCTTGGAGCATGCTCTCATGACGTGGGTAACGTGACGTATCAAGAGTTCAAGACGATCTATTTGTCTCTCTGTCCTATTTTAATAAAATTTAAGATTTAATTTCTGCAGGATTACCTAACGGAAGTTTTAAATTAACACATAGGCTTTGAAGAGTAAATAATCAAAGCACATAGGTTAATTTTTATCCCGGAAATATTTAAGGTTCTTTCATGAGTTAAGGAACCCTAGAACAAATTCACAATGGCGAAACTCCGTGTAAAAGCTAGTTACTTCTAAAAAAATGTACTTACACAAAGAAAAAACATAGGTATATATTAAGACACAAAAAAAATGTTTGCTACTCTTAACTCCATAAAACCTTGTTAACAAATTGTTTGTTTGTTTGTCCCCGCTATCTAATTATCATTCTGCGGTATTACATTCGCTAAAACACTTGCACTCACTAAGCCATTAGTGATGCGCCTCGAATATTAAGTCTATGGACCGGAAACTGAGATTATTCTCGGCTGTTCTTTAGAATTATTTATTGGTTACATTGTATTGTACGTACTTAAATAAATACATACATACATCACGCCTTTTTCCCGTGGGGGACAGAGACTACTTGAGACTAGCGATTTCCACTTGCTTCGATTCTTACAGATCTCTCTTGCTTCCTCTACACTCATCACTCTCTTCATACATGCTCGCCGGTTATGGGAGCTCCTAATCTCCTTATTAATTAAGGAGGTCCCTATTATGGTCGCAGTATTTTAGAGTAAATGAATACTTATTTATTCTAAACTAGCTTTTGCCCGCGGCTTCGCCCGCGTCAATTTCCCTCGGGAACAGTGCTTTTCCCGGGATAAAAGGAAACCCTATGTCCTTCTCCGTACTTCTAACTATGTGTATGCAAAATTTCAGGAAGATTGGTTCAGTAGATAAAGCGTGAAGAGGTAACAAACAAACTCACTTTCGCATTTATAATATTATTTGGATTAGGATTATTTTGAGCGCAAATTAATTAGATCTATCCAGATTTGCAAAAAGTTACCATTCTGAGAAGAACGATTTAGATCTTGAGTCTTGACATTTTGGGAAGTTGTCATTCACGGGAAATAGATGATTTTGGGAGGACAATTTGGAAATGTAAGAAAATGTAAGATTCTTCCCTTGTGCCATCTCTCCCTCCACTCTCGTAATTATTTCGGAAAATCTAAAGCCCATACTTTTCTAGTTGTCCACAAAGATCTCATTGATAAATCAACGTAGGCAATGACATATCTACAGGATCATACAAAAAAAAATCCAATTCGGCTTAAACGTCTACAAAAAAGCTAATATAAGTAAACAAAGTAACCTTTTAGTTTATTATATAAGGTAGGTAGTATAAATGTTGGTAGGCCTCAAAAGACCGGAAATTGGCGATGATGCTACCTGTATCCAAAGGATTCCGATTATATTATCGATTCGAATGTCAATCGATGCTTCCTAAATCCAAAAGGACAATATTGCAGGAAGATGACAGACCTATACGTTGCTTCCATTGAAATTGCCTTAAATTTTTGCTACATTTTACAATCGATATCGATGATAATATGTATGTATGTATGTTTATTCTGAAAATAGAGCTTCTTAAGGATTTTTCAGTTTTTCTTAAAATTTTCGAATATATTGTATTATTAGCTTTTGCCCGCGGCTTCGCCCGCGTGAATTTCCCACGGGAACAGTGCTTTTTCCCGGGATAAAAAGTAGCCTATGTGCTATTCCAGGTCATTATCAACCTCTGTACCAAATTTCATCGAAATCCGTCCAGTAGATTTTGCGTGATTGAGTAACAAACATCCTCACAAACTCACAAATTCACAAACTCACAAACTCACATCCAAACATTCGCATTTATAATATTAGTATGGATAATAATATTTTTTTATTCGATCAACAAAAGGATCATTAAAAAAAAATAGTATTGATATGAAGCTACAAACTACTAGTATACTACTAATACTGCTAAGTAGAAGCACCGCAATAAAGAACTCTATTGCGATGGCTTAGAGTGAAAACCTCGGATGTTTCTTTTAAAAACTGTAAGGTATCCGAGGTTTTTTCCGATTTTTTTGTAATGATCCTTTTGTTGATCGAATAAAAAAATATTATTATAATACAAAATTTTCGAAAATTTTAAGAAAAACTTAAAAAACCTTAAGAAGCTCTATTTTCAGAATAAACATACATACATACATATTATCACGCCTTTTTCCCGTGGGGGTAGGCAGAGACTAGCGATTTCCACCGATACTTACAGATCTCTCTTGCTTTCTCTACACTCATCACTCTCTTCATACATGCTCTCCGGTTATGGGTGCTTCTAATATCTCCTTTTTTAAGGACGTCCGCAATCTGGTTGGAGTGTTTCAGAATAAAGATTTTTTTTTATATCTAGGTATTTCGATTTGTTAAGGACTTTTCTTCTTCTGTTCTTTCCTTCCTTAAATGACTAATTGGTCACATTGACCTAGAGATAGTTAGCCGGAATCATTCGGTCATTTTAGCAGATAAAGCACCTTTATTGCAGAATTGCTGTAATTAGGGGACAAAAGAAAAAAAACCGAATCTTTATTGCAATAGTTTGTAGTATAGTGTTTGTCGATTAAAGTCAGGTTTAGGCTAGATGTGATGCAAATGGAAATAAATATTTTCAAAAGTTGCATTTGTGGTTAAAGTTTTTATTAATTCAAATTCAAAATTTCTTTATTTCTCACAACAATACATCATTACTAGATGCTTGTGTTGGAAAACCTATATTAAAAGGGAAGTTTAGCAAGAGCCCATCAAGCAACCCTAAAAAGTCAAAGTCAAATAGTCAAAGTCAAATATTTTTATTTATATTGGCTTAAAAATAGCACTTATAAATCGTCACTTTCTTATTTTTTAGTTAGTTGACGTCATAAAATTACTTAAAGCTAAGTTTACCACCGCCTCCAAAGCGCAAGTGGAGAAGAGGCGGCGCAACAAACTCCACTGCTGCATTTTCTCCAAAGACGTCACTTTACAACATATGTCTTACAATTAAATAACTGTATATGTGGACGAATATACATTGAGTATATATATTAAATGTCAAATTTATAAATTAATAAAAATTATAAATTAATAAAATAAAATGTCATTGAAAAAGGTAAAAGTACACAAAGTACCTAGAGAGTAATATGACAGTCTTAGGAGGTCACTGTACCAGGCTCGGGCCACGCATTTTTGTCATTTACATAATCATCCGTCGTATAATATGCCTTCTTACAAAGTGTCTCCTTAATATAATGTTTAAATTTATTGTCAGGCATATCAAGGACAGATTTTGGTATTTTATTATAATAGCGTATACAGTTTCCCACAAATGATTTCCTAACCCTAGCCAGTCTGTGCCCTGGAACGTACAAGTTATGTTTGTTTCTCAGGGATATATCTGTGACATCACAAACTTTTTTGAAAGACGAAATATTTTTCCTAACATGCATAATGTTATCAAAAATATATTGGGATGGTAAGGTTAAAATATCTATATCTTTGAAGAAATCTCTGAGTGAATCTCTTTTTCTTAATCTGTAAATAAGATGTTCCTTCCATCGTTTTTACAAGAGGCTATGGCCACTGAATAGTTTATCTTGTTTTTTGTTTACACGCACTTATCTCTGTAACTACCAGAACGAATTAGAAATTCTTTCTGCTTACGAAAGCTGCATTTATGAGGAATCCGGATTCCCGAAATTTCCACGGGAGCCAAGCCGCGTGGTACATCTAGTATCATAATATTTAATATTGTACTTTATACCTACATAGATAGGCAGGTACGGTTTTCATAATCATACAATAGTCGCAAGTGCACGAAGATAAAATATACTCGTAATATGAATAAAATATTACTTTCTGTATCTCTACCCACAAGTTTCGAAAAAGGCAAGTACGGGATAAATTCTAAGGAACCCACCATAATAAGCGACATTCAGATGGTAGTACTACGTGGGTACAAGCAGCAAAAAAGGCGGAGGTAACAATAAATTCAGTTCGACGTCAAAAGCAAAAACTTACGATGGACCAAGAAAGGAGGACACAACATAAAGAGTTGTAAAATGTGCTATTTTATTAGTAAAAGAATCTTCATTTGCAATCGTTCCGCCATCTTTTTTGCATTCTACCTTGACGTCTACGCCATTGAGGAATTCAAGTTGTCCAAAAACATTAACCACCATAGTACATAATATCTCGATGAACCACCATAAATTCAGACGCCTTATATGAATCAAACGGAATAAATAGATTTACAGGACACATTCCAACCAGACAGTCTTTGGGGCCTCGGGGAAACCCCATGCCACGATCGTGGTAGGGTAATGCATCTACTCTATCATTTTCCTCTGGGTCTAAACTAAAAGGTCATAGAAAAATCATGCAAAATTTCAAACAAAACCTAGGCAACATCGTGAACGGGTGTTACCAGGGATCCTGCTTCGATCCTGATTCGAATTTTATTTTTATTTTTTGTTCTTAACCAATTTATTGTGGTTACTTGATCACAAACATAACATGTTTTATTATATTATTTTATTTTTTCCTTATATTTTATTTTTGACTGTACACAATCTAGTGTATGTATATAGTTAATAAATAGCCCCTCTGGCATATTAGGCGACCAAGACTGTTTCATGAGTTTCTTTCGGCATTTCTTCTCAGCAGTGGTCGTTCCGAAATGCTAGTAGTTTGTAGCTTTGAGACATAATATATGTATTATGATTAAATAATTAGTTATCGACGTGAAAAAGAGCCTTCTTTGAAGCCTAAGTTTCATCTAAGTTTCAATAAAAAAATTGACTTTGACTTTGACTAACATCACAAAATAATACGAGACTAGTAAAATTCGCTCTTTCTCGTTCATTACCATGTGCTCTCTTTAATGAATCGAAGTGAGTGTAATAATTAAACCAACTAGTTATGATGACCATTAGTACCCTATACGTAAGTAGTACTTTACGAATATCTCTCTTCTAATCCATCTATCATCAGGAAAATCACCACCTCTCTGACAGCCTTAATGCTGTCTTGTCCACTCGACTTAGCAACCTTCACATCGCTCAAGATGACGTAGGTTCATAACGGGCTTTCTCGCTAAGTCTTTAATGCCTGGCTGTGGATAATCCAGCGATTAGTGTGACGAGCAAATATTTGTGACTTCGGAATGTCCGCTGAATGGTGAAGGCCGCTGTCACACTCTTGTTTATTTGGAAGTGAATAGGCGCTTCCAAAGAAGAACTTAATTTTTTTAACATACTGACCACGACCCTCAGTTATGAGAAATCGACATAAAAGACGAGGAGCAGATTAATAAGCTGATGCGTATGTATCTAGAAGTTTGGAGATTTTGTCTAATCTATTCACTTACTAGTGAATATTCAATCAAAGACGCCTAAAGTCTAGTGCAATCTCTATCAAGCAAGATCACATCGCAATGGTATTTCAACAGTCTACTTATCGTGTGTGTTCGATACTTGTGTTATGGGATACTAACTCAACGATATTTTATAACATATACCTAAATATATACAATAAAGATCCAAAACCCAGATCAATCTGAAAAAGATCATTTTCCATCTTGACCCGACCGGGGATGAAGGGACCTCCGGTGTAACAGTCCAGCGTGATAACCGTTAGGCCACGGAGGTCGTTAATATAATGTTTATAACATAGGACCAATGACATTCTACATAGGACGGTAAACCGATCAAGCGGGTCTCTGATAGCTGTGCCTGTGTCACAGCCCTAAAATTATAATGTAAACAAATAGTGTAGAGAAATTGGGATTAAATAGTATTGGTTTGACCGCTCCCAAGCACTGACGTTTAATTTAATTTTGCCCCTTCTATGATGGCAAGTGATCACCGCCGCCCACTGCAACTTCAGGGGTATCACAAGTATTGCCAGCCTTTTGAGAATAAGTAGACTCGTAGTCTCAAATGCTGTCTCTGGATTTTTCCTTTACTTACCCCGTAAGGGATGAAGCCGTGATTGTGTATTCAAATATATGTATCTGCAACGTAAACATTAAAATGTATGAATAACTATTTACCTATGTTAGATAATTTTTTTTATCTTTTATGTAACATAAATAGTTGAATAGCGTTATAAAGCGCAAAATGCAGTTATCTCCAAAATTAAAACAGCATTAAGATTACAGTTATTTTAATAACTTATTTATACAGCCGTTATCTTTTTGTGCTTTAAATGTCAATTACTCATTTTATATACGTAATTTTTCTTGTTACGATGCTGTAAGGAATTTCCTTCGATCAAAATTTGGGTTATTTGTGTTTGAATCAAGATTTCAGAGGGATATACCTACCCATAAAATGTGTTTATTACAGTCACGTTTCGGGCGTGTTGCGACAATAGATAGACAACCGAAACGCGACTATGGTGCAGGCATTAAACGCCCGAATCGCGACTAACTTACTGTTTACAAAAAACCGTCGACGATGCCTGAAAAGCGCTCGCAGACCGTCCGGTTTATCTTCTTCTTCTTATAGTGCCGCTTCTCATCAAAGATTGGCGACCATCATGGCTATCCAGACTTTTGAAGCTGCTGCGCGAAAGAGCGTCCGGGTACCAGTCTCTTAGGTTCTTCAGCCAAGAGGTTTTTCTCCTTCCGGGTTTACGTTTGCCCTGGATTTTCCCCTGCATTACGAGCAGAAGAATGCGGTCCTGCTTATAAGTCGTCCAAAACGTCCAAAGAATTTCTAGTTTCGGTCGTTTTATGTTTGCCATCTGAATTACAAATGTAACATGTAAATCATCTAAAACGTCAAAAGTATTTTCAGTTTCCGACATTTTAAGTTTGGACATTTTATGTTTGCCCATCTGAACTGCAAAAAAAATTCGGTCAAACCGTCCAAAGAATTTCCAGTGTCGGTCGTCTGAAGTACAATGTAACATTGTACGGAACCGAACAAAGGTAGGAATCCTATGTCAAGGGCGAGCAGACTGTCCTGTCCGCCTCTTCACTGGCTCACGAACAGTCGCTTCCGAAACAAACAAATGCTTTTTACGCTGGATGTTTGTACGCGCATCAAGCAAAAGCTACTGGACGAAATTTGATGCGGTTTTCACAGTTATACTGTTGAAAGTCTAACTTAAAATCTGGTGTAGGTTTGATCTAGATACGTTGTTTAGAACCTGAGATATTAACAATGGTAAATAACGCGCGGACAAAGTTTGCGGGCACTGGTTAGTTGATCAATATGTTCAATGAACATTGTTCATGCCTACCGTTAATTTACCATTTTCCTGGGACTTCCAGGATAAAATTTTATAAACCACAAAAACAGTTATTCAATGGTTTTTCAATACCTATGGCCAAATGTATACGAAAGCTATTTCAGGGTAATTCTGCTACGTCACAAGGATGGAGTTACGATGGAGTTTTCCCACTGACGAAGTTGTCAAACAGAATAACAATTTGGAGTATATCATTTCGAAAATCAAATTTGTCCGCTTTTCAAAATCAGTCAACCTACTTATATTATTAAATGCGAAAGTTTCGATGTGAGTTTGTGAAGATGTTTGTTACTCGATCACGCAAAATCTACTGGACGGATTTCGATAAAATTTGATAAATGGGTAGGAAAATACCGGGAATAGCACATAAGGTACTTTCTATCCAGAATTTCCACAGGAGCGAAGCCCCGGGGCGCGGCTAATATTAAATATGGAAGTAAGACAACGAGAAACAGAGCAAGCCTCGAAAAAGATGGAGGGCAGGGAAGATCGAAATTCCCTCCATTTTGATTTACATACTATACCGACTTTACAGAAGAGTGGATAAAATGTGAAGGAAAAGATGTAAATATGGTAGAACAGCTCTCATCTAATAGCTTAACCTATAGTAGCCATGGTAAAGAAATTGCACTTTAATTATCTAAGTGGTATGGTCCATAAGAAAGGTAATTTTGTGCTCAGCTCAGCAATTTGGCAGCTCATCGTGCTCAGCAATTTGACAGTAATTATTAAACCATGTCAGAGGCCATTAGGCGGTTTAGAACCTCGCACATATAGTGTACTTGACAACGTACTACTGAACTCGCTATCTATAAGTAAGAAATAGGTACGTCGAAACAGTATCACTTTTACCACAATACAATGATGTAACTGTCCACACAGACGATTTTTATCAAAAGCGAAATCTCTCTAATCCCGGTCGTAAAAGCGAATCTTCCCATACAGCCATTATCGCTGGTTCACTACGTCAGCCACACGTTCACGATGTCGGCAATAACCTTACTAATTATCCTTTACGATGAGTTAATACTGGCCGTTGTCACTCAAATATTTAGTGTCCACCGTATAAAAAAAGGACGCGCCATTAGAAGACTCACGCGCAAGAAAAATCATTCGATCGCACGAACCGCGCACGTCGAACGGCCTATCGGGACGCGCTGTTTTTTTTTAATTTTCCACGATGCATTCCGTTTAGTGTAAAAAGAAAATGTGTTTGAATTTCTTTTACAAAAATGTTGCAAGTGAGATGGATTCGATCGTGATTTGTGGTTTTGTTTTATGACGAACGCAATTAAGGATTGTGATAATCATTAATTTTAATTAAAATAAGATAACATAGTAAACTAGTCAAGATGATGTCCAAAAAGCAATTCGCCTGTATGCTGGCGCTACACATAGTATATTTGCTGGTCGGGGCAAGCATTTTCTACCATATAGAGAGTCCTTTGGAGCTGCAGCAAAGGGCTGAGGACAAACTGGAAAGACTTGAAATTCAAAGTAAGTACTAAGACCATATTAGACCGACCTCGTCGTTACATCGACCAGTTACGTATACGTTCCTATTGTATTTTAAAATATTATCGTTTTATCGTACAATTAGTTAAATAGTATCTAGAAATTAGCATTAGTTAATTAGAATTTAAAACACATTATTTAAATATTTTCGGGCTAAAATATCTTTGGGTTTAGAAGAACTAAATTTTTTAAGTGAAGTTGGACCTTCAAAAAATGAGTCTACGTCTTCTTGAAAGGCCGGCAACACTCTTGTGATACCCCTGGTGTTGCAGTTGTCCATGGGAAGCGGTGATCGCTTACCATTGGGTGACCTGCTTGCTCGTTTGCTGCCCCATGTTTTATTAAAAATATCATAGCTCGCTAAGTTTTTTTATAATATTTATTTTAAACTAAAGACTGGTATTTGCATGCGTTTTTCCCGTGTAAAATATACGCTAAGACCATCCTCATGAATGTCTGTCTTGTTGAAAACCGAATAAAAATAGATGAAGAGAAAGTCAGCATATAGTAGCTACGTACTCTACTCTACTCGCATACCAAATTTCGTCAAAATCCGTCCAGCAGTTTTAGAATGATTAAGAATTAAGAAACAAATATTCCCAAGTACCAAATCAAACTTTTGTTGACATTAAAAACAATGAACAGTGATCAATTAACTTTTTATCCCTGTATACTAGAACTGAAATACCTTATTAACTTTCAAGAACCGGGTATTAACTAAAGCATGCAATCTAAATAAGCTGTATTCCTTATCAATCAATACATATAACATTAGAATAAATTTCGATAAACAAGATGAAACATATGAATCCACTCATTTATCTTATAATTACTCATCCTAATATATAATTTTCATACAAGATTATAATAGATTATAGATCTAGAAGAAAACTTTCCATCTTGGTCTGAACGGGGATCAAACCTGGGACTCAGAAACTACTGAAAAATCTATCGGCCTACCGGAAATTATATTATTAATACTAGCTGTGTCATGCAGCTTCGCTCTAGTGGAAATTTTGGGATTCCCACAGCATTTAGTCTTTCTAATAAGGCTATTATAGACGAAAATATTTTTTTACATCGGACCGATAGTCCCAGAGATTAGTGCGTTCAAACAAACAGACAAACAAGCTTCAGCTTTATTATATTAGTATAGATTACTTTGAACGAAAACCTTTCCAGGTAGTCTTTCCATTACAGGCCCTTCAAATATAATAAACTATCACGAGTGTTTACAGTTAACTATATATAAAGAGTCCCAACATTGACCCCTAAGTCTTGGTAATAGCGGCTAAAATTCTGTGGTTAGATTGATCAGCAGCCGTGTGTACTTGGTGCAGTAAACAGTAAAATATGGTGTCACAACTCGCTAATCAGATAAGTGGACGAATGCAGTGGCTTCCAATGCACTTCAGTGCACTTTATCGATCCACTAAACCCATATTTCAGCAGAGATTTTTAACCAACTGCAAAAAAGTAAGGGAGGTTCGCTATTATTTTCTGTGTATATCTTGAAAAATAAATTAAACAAGCTTATTATTAAAAAATAAAAAACACGACTGACAACTTACAAAGCCTATGTCATTCCGGCTAATGCAAGGAGTCTAAAAATACCTCTTACATCAAAATGTTTTAAGAATTTACATACATACATACATAAACTTACAATACAGAATTTACATACATACATACATAAACCCTGAAAACATAACACTCCTTTTTGGTCAGTCGTGTAAAAAACATCATCAATCAATACATATAAAAAAACTGTAACTGGTCTGTGTCTGTACATAGAAGATTTTTAAGAAAAAAAACTATGAGGAGTCTTCATGGGGGCAATAGAAGCCAAAAACATGTTTAGTAGAATTTTTGTCTGTTTTTCTGTCTGTATGTTTGTACTCGCATCACGCAAAAACTACTGGACCAAATTTGATGCGGTTTTCACTGTTGTATTATAGAAGGTCTAACTTATAATCTGGCGTAAGTTTCATCTTGATACGCCGCTTAATACCATAGATATGCGCGGACGAAGTCGCGGGCACAGGCTAGTTGTTGATAAATTAACAAACTGCGTTCTGGGGCTCAGCTTCCATGGGAATTTTGGGATAAAAATTACTTTGTGTGATATTCCAGGTATTTTGCTACCTGTGTAGCAAATTTCATTGAAAACTGTGCAGTAGAATTTGCGTCTGTGCGTGTTTTTGACAAAGACCCACATACATTTACAAATTTTCGCATTCAATTAAATAGCTCCACCGACAAGAGCACAGTTCTTAAATAAGAAGAAGAAGAATTAGATAGGAGTGCAAGACGGTTGAAATGTTATCCCTTACTTACTTACTTCCTGCACGCTACAACCCTTTGTAGGTCTTGGCCTCCTACACGATCTTCTTCCACTTCGCTCTGTCTCCTTCCTGCGCTAAGTTGTTTTCTGCTTTTCTTCTTCAACCCTGTATCACCCATTGTTGGGTATAGGCGTCCTCAATGTCCTCATGGTCCCTCCATTTTGCCCGGTCTCTTGCGGATCGCATCCAGGCTTTGCCCAAAATTTTGTATATGTCATCGGTGGCCCAGCGCATTAGTGGTTTCCCTACTTTTCTCCGGCCTGTTCTGGGTCTCCACTCCGCAATCCTGCGCGCCCAATGGCCGTCCTCTCTCCTGCTCATGTGGCCTGCCCATCTCCACTTCAACCTCGTCACCTCCAGCGCAATATCGGTCACTCCAGTGCGCTTACTTATCTCCGTGTTACGGACATGTTTTCTGCCTATTCTTTTCCAATAAGTAAACGATTTTGTTTATCCTTTGATCCGCGGTCCGGTATTCTTCGTATTGAACTTCTCAATCGGTTTTCTTTTTACCATGTTGAGGGATTAGCCCAACGATGAACCCTCCTCTTTTATCCGAGCTTGGGACCGGCAGTACCCGTCGAGACGGGTACTAGCAGAGTTGAAATTTTATCCCAATGGTTTTAATTTTTGGACCACTGTGACTCATAACACATTGATGACTCAAAAGGAAAAATTATTGATTTTCACTCGTCGAGTTGATACCATAACATAATAAAAATATTCTTTACCCTAGTTCTTTCTATTTTCACGTGATTGCAATCACGGCGATACAAACAAAGACAATATTAATAACTTTGCATTATGATCACCCGTATAATAAATAATTTACCTATTTAGTATAAATTATTAGTGTACTTTCCATTACTTTTGTTTTTTTCCTGCTACGTAATAAATTTACCTGTTGCACTAGTGATTATATTTAATTACTTACGTTTGTATTAATTTTAATAAAAATGACCGCAGGTAACCTATGTATAACCAAAGTCAAAGTCAAAGTCAAAGTCAAAGTCAAAATTTTTTATTGAAACTTGGCCTTCAAAGAAGGCTCTTTTTCACGTCGATAACTAATTATTTAATCATAATATTTTATGTCTCAAAGCTACAAACTACTAGCATTTCGGAACGACCACTGCTGAGAAGAAATGCCGAAAGAAACTCATGAAACAGTCTTGGTCGCCTAGCATGCCAGAGGGGCTATTCATTAACTTTATACATACACTAGATTGTGTACAGTCAAAAATAAAATAAAATATAAGTAAAAAAATAATAATAATATAATAAAACATGTTATGTTTGTGATCAAGTAACCACAATAAATTGGTTAAGAACAAAAAATAGAAATAAAATTCGAATCAGGATCGAAGCAGGATCCCCTGGCAACACCCGTTCACAAGTTTGAACATTTTAGAAAAATAAATACTTTCAGTCACTTGAAGATCACAATACACGTACATGTTTAACAATTAAATGTCAATGTAATTAAATAAAAAAAAAAGTAAGGTTATTTTTTCACAATATCAAAAGAATGTAATCAAGTGTGGAGTGGCGAAGTTGTAGGGAGAGACCAAACTTTTTTATCGTTCAAATAATCACTTATTGTGTAATACGCTTTATTCATCAAAGTATTTTTAAGATATGTTTTAAATTTTTGCATCGGTAAATTTATAGCCTCGTCAGGGAGCTTGTTAAACATTTTTACACTTTGACCCACGAAAGACCGCCGAACCTTTTTAAGCCTAAAGCAGGGCGTATAAAGTTTATTCTTATTGCGGGTGTTTATACTATGTACATCGCAGATTTTTTTAAAGAGGTTTAAATTGGATTTAACAAAAATAAGTACATTGAAGATGTATTGAGATGCAACAGTAAGAATTTTTATTGATTTAAAGAGCTCTCGTAGAGAATCGCGTCGTTTTAGCCCGTACATAAAACGAATTGCTCTTTTCTGTAATACAAATATTTTCCCTATCTCGGCTGCATTTCCCCATATCAATAATCCGTATGACATTATGCTATGAAAGTAGCTGAAATACACGAGTCTAGCTGTTTCAATGTTTGTGCACTGTCTTATCCTTCTCACTGCATAAGCCGCCGAGCTAAGTTTTTTGGCCGTGAGTTCAATGTGTTTATCCCACTTTAACTTACAGTCAACGGTAACGCCTAAGAATTTGACACTGTGTACCCACTCTAATACTTTGCCATTAACTATTAAAGGTATATCATTATGAGGTGCGTTCGAGAGAGAAAACTTTATACACTTGGTCTTGTCCGTGTTTAAAGCCAGGTTGTTGGTTGTAAACCAGTCAAGCACAAGTGTCACAGTATTACTTACATCGTCATAATTTTGACTATTTCTGTTGACTTTAAATAGTAATGATGTGTCGTCCGCAAATAAAACAACTTCACACAATTGTTGGGCAAGACATGGAAGGTCATTTATGTAAACAAGGAATAGAAAAGGACCGATTATGGAGCCTTGAGGCACGCCCATGTGTACCGCCGCGCTGCTGGAGGCAGCTCTGTTAACTTCTACTTTCTGAGTTCTGTTGTCCAGGTAAGAAGCTAGTACCTCAAGGGCCGTCCCAGTAACACCATAAAATTTAAGCTTGTTTTTTAGTATATTATGATCCACGCAGTCAAAGGCTTTTGAAAGGTCGCAAAAAATACCTATGACATCTTGGCTGGATTCCCACGCTTCATAGATTATTTGAACTAAAGTAGATGTTGCATCTGTAGTGGAACGACCTTTAGTGAAACCGTACTGACGATTATGTAAGATTTTATTTACGTTAAAATAAGAGACTAATTGCGTTAAAATTAATTTTTCAAATATTTTACTTAAAGCGGGTAATATAGAAATGGGTCTGTAATTAGTGGGATCATTTTTTGTACCCTGTTTGAATAAAGGAATAATTTTACTTATTTTCATGAGGTCAGGGAAAACACCCTCGGAAATGCACTTATTGAAAATCACAGTTAGATGAGGAGCAATCAAATCAATAATACTGCTCAGAACTGCGACAGATATACCCCAGAGATCCTCAGTATTTTTCATGTTGAGTGCCTTATACGCAGATAAGAGTTCATCCGATGTGATACTTCTAAATCTAAAAATGGACTTAGGATCGGAGGCATTTCTTTTTAATAAGTCATCTGCAGCACTGGGACAAGAGAAGAGGGATCCTGTGATATTCTTAGAAATATTGGCAAAAAAATTATTGAATTCGTTGGCTACTTCGTCGTTAGAAGTTATGGTTTTATCACCAATTTTTAAAGAAATATTAATGTCGCGCGATTTCGATTTGCCTGTCTCGTTATTGATAATAGACCAAGCAGCTTTGATCTTATCATTAGAGTTTTTTATTTTATTAGTCAGATATAAAGATTTTGCAGCAGCACATACCTTTTTAAAAGTTTTTGAATAACATCTAACATATGATACAAATTCCGGTTTAAAATTATATTGTTTTTGGCCATACAGTTCATATAGCTTATTTCTACTAATATAAATGCCATTTGTGGCCCAATCGCAGAAATTTAGTTTTGTTTTCTTATCAAATGTTTTAAGAGGAAAAGATTTGTTAAATTCTTGTTTCACTGTATTAAAAACCTCATCATAATGGTCATTCGGATTTTTATTTGGGTCTATTTCAGGCAATTTTTTATTTATAGATTCGCGAAAACGCATTTTCCGGTACTTAGTCAGCGGCCTACAGGTTACAGGAGCGGAGCTAAGGTTAGACTCTTCGTCACGTGTCAGTGACACCTGTTGACCCAGGTGGTCAGACCCCAGACAGGCAAAAGCTTTTCATCAGAGACCGAGCAATCACAGAAAATGTTATCTATACATTTGGCAGAGGTTGGGGTAATTCTAGTGGGTTCAAAGAATGTGTTTTTCAAATTAAATGAATCAAGCAAATTTCTAAATCCATTGCTTACCGAACATGAAACTAAAATATCAACGTTAAAATCACCGCATAAAATTATATGTTTACTACTAGAACTAACCCGCCTAAGGGCTTCTTCCAAAACATTTAAAAGGGTGTCATAACTAGCTGAAGGCGGTCTATAAGCACAAATAATAATATATTTGTCCAACTCCACACAAGAAAGTTCTATTGTACATTCAAGAGACAGCCTTACTATGTCTTTTCTCTCTTTGCATTTATAATCTCTGTTTATTAATATTAAGGACCCACCGTGGTCAGAATTTTGTCTTAGAAATGCACTTGCTAATATATATTTATCCGGGAAGTTTAGTTTAATTTCATGTTTAAAGAAGTGTTCTGTGACACAAAAAATGTCAACATTATTATGTTCCAAAAATAAACAGATTTCATTAAATTTGCTGGTGAAGCCCTGTATATTTTGATGTACAAGATTTATATAGGAAGGCTTCACCCAAGTATAACCCCAAAAATTTGACTTTTCAAATTCGTACGGAAGTTTGTGTGAAGGACGTGAAGGAGATTCAGAGTCCTATGAGGCTTATAATATGGCAAAATAACGTCCAACGGGATCAATTTATCAATTCAAAATAGTGAAGTACAGGATGACTTTAAGGGGATCAATCAACTAAAGAGAACTAGGTATATCGCTCTGAAAAATACGAGTATATGTAAAGACATATACTTGTATTATTTACACTTTAAAACTGGAACACAACAGCCTACCTTTAACATATTATATTAAATTACCTATATAACCCCCGGTTATTATAGGTACCTAATATAATATAATCGGAGACTTAACGATACCTTTTCTTGCACAAGTCAGAGTCAAAAGTAAAAAAACATACCTCAATAAAAAACAATCCTGACTAGGCATATCTATCTACTTAAATGTCATCGGTCCATTTCCACAATTTCTCCGTATCGATCTTCCGTCTCTCTCAAGCACTTCAGCCTAAGGACGTCCCATTGTATGTTTATTACCACGGCACTCGATAAAAAACGATGTAACAATCGGTCTAGTCAATCGAGCTATGACACTGCAACGTGCTACTTAAATGCCTGTACAAGAATAGATGTCTCTTATAAACATTGTCATATCATATTAATAAATAGGTCGTTATTAAGGATTTAGACAAGTTTCGACTTAGTTGGTTTTGGCAAAATACGATTTGGGCCTGCAATGTGCTACCTAAGTGCCTTTACAAGAATAAATAAATAAATAATTTTTATTTCTATAAAAACTTTTAGAATAGATGTGATACCTACCGTACGAAATAGGCAGTTTAATAAATCATCATTACAACCGCAAAATATCCACTGCTGGATAAAGGTCTCCTCCAAGATTTTGGGGGGATTTGCCATACTCACCACGCTTGGCAGGCGGGTTGGCGAGCGCAGTTTTTTTTGGCTTTGTGAGCTTTCGACGCTGCTGCCCATCGGAAGCATTTCCCTTAGTCGCCTCTTACGACATCCATGGAATGAGATGGAGTGGTCCTATTCTAACCCGGGAACCACACGGGTTTAATAAATAGGTCGTACAAATAACGACTTTAGTCCAAATGAGTTTATCGATTGCCAAAAGAACACATTCGCATAAAAATTGTTTGGTGAAAACTGCATGAAAATCCATTCAGTAGTTTTTGAATTCATCACGGACAGTCTGACAGACACGGAGTGTGACTTAATATGTATTATGTAAAGAATTTAAGAATAACATGTTTTTTTTTTTTAATTAACCTATGTTGTCCTACTGCTGCCCCACTTGCTTCCACCTATTCCTGTCCATAGCCACGTTCGACCAATCCGGCTGGAAAGCGTCAAGGTCGTTGCACCATCTTTTCTTTGGCCTTCCTCTCCGACGTCGACCACCTTCAGGAACCTAGGGTGTGATGCGCAGTGCCCATTTATCGGGATGCATCCTTATAACGTGGCCCGCCCACTGCCATTTCAGTTTCGCTGCCTCATGCCCCACATCCGCGATTCCTGTCTGGAACTCTTTTATCCAAGAACACTTCGTTCCATTGCTCTTTGGCAAACTTTGAGTTTGGACTTCTGCTCTTCAGTTAATGACCATGACTGGGATCCGTAGGTCAGGACAGGCAAGATATGTTGATAAGTTTGTGTTTTAAAAAGTAATAGGAAGGTCTCTTTTCAAAAAGGTTTTCATTGACCCGTACTCCTCCAAGCGTTTTTTTAAAGGCATTGACGTAAATTTTAAACAACTCTATCCAGTACCCAGAGGTTGTCCAGAGAATCCCAATTTGGGAAGATGTATCATCCCAAAAAATAAAATAAAAACTGTCAATTTAGTAAGAAACGTCCAAATTACAAACAGATATACAGAAACATCGTAACACAGATATTAAAGTTCACGCTCAGTTTTATGCTCCGAAAGTATAATTGTAAACATTTTTTATATTTATAATGTAATTCCTGGAAGAAATTATCGTCACTGGGCGTTGGCCTGATGTCTGTTTATTATGCATCAATGTGTAATGTCAATGCAAGTAATATTACTACTTGGATAAATTCTGTTAAATACTTATGAAATTTTTGCGAAATGGGGAACTAACAATGCTAGTATTGGTGTGAAGTTTAAAGAGAGACTTTCGGGATAGATTTTTTAGATATTACTAGCTGTCGCCCGCGGCTCGCCCGCGTGGGTTTTGCTAAGATGAAAAATCTTTTTGTGTTCCGAACTGTTTCAGATATTTCGGATTTGAGAAAATGTTCATCAGATTAATCAAGTTTTGCTAAGGCGCCATTTCCATATATGTTATAGTGTAGTTGGTCTCTTGGAGCTTTTCATCAGATGTTCCAGATCTTCAATTTTTATACGTCAGCAGAAAATGCTCATCAGGTTGAACGACTTTTACTAAGGCGCCATTTCCATATATGTTATAGTGTAGCTGGTCTCTTGCAGTTCTTCATCAGATGTTCCAGATCTTCAATTTTATACGTCAGCAGAAAATGCTCATCAGGTTGAACGACTTTTGTTAAGGCACCATTTCCATATTTCTTATAATTTAGCTGTTCTGTTATGGTTCTTTATCAGGTGTTCCAGTTTTCAAAATCAATTATTGCCTATATGTTGCCCAGACTTTATAGCTATACAACAAAAAAAGTTTCATTCAAATCCGTCCAGAAGTTTTTGCGTGAAACGCGTACATACATACAGACAGACAGACAGACAGACAAGAAATTCCAAAATTTTTTTTTGCTTTCTTTTATTCTTTTTAAGTGTCCCTCTATTCATTTTAGTCAAAAATACTAAATGTACAGACAAAATATTTTTACTGTTTTATTATATGTATAGATTTTATGTAGGTCTTCTTTTAGATTTGACTCTACTTTAATGTTATATTTTATCTAAATCCGTTATGTATTTTAGCGTGATTGATGTATTATTCATCTTATTTTATTCATCGATATAAAAACTCAACAAGTGAAAGTCGAACTTGGAATAAATTTCGAAAATGACTACTTGCAAAAATGACATTCTGCGAAAGTGACAAATTTTTCAGAGATGATTTGCAAAAATGACCAATTATGTCATATCACAACCCTTCTCAACCACTCGACCACTACACGTTTACACACTACATCTTCTTATTTAAGAGCTATGCTCTTTTCGTTGGAGTATACACCACACCTCTCTATTCTCGGATTTAGATCAAGACCCCTGCCTTCTCTTTCAGTTGGCTTACATAACTCTTTCTCGGTCTATAAAATAAAATAAAAATCATTTATTGCCATACTACAATTTGCAAGCTCAATATTATGTCTTATAACTAAATTGCACAGAAGTAGACAAAGGAGTGCCTCAGCTTGTGTTGTCCCCAACTATGAGTTGGAGACAACGCTGATTTTCAGGCACCCCCTCCCTGAGATCTAATGCGGGAGTTGGTAAAAAGAGGGCTAAAACATTTAAAAAAAAAAATTCGGTAATTTTATACTTAAATTAAATTACAACAAAAAAAGAGAAATATTTTTCAAGTAATACAGAAAATAGGAAATTAGTTTTGTTTTTGTTTGTGTGTTTTGTGTGTAATGAGTGTATGTGTATGTAGTGTGTAGAAATGTCTGTTACTGTATGATTATTTTAGTTAGGTAGGTACTTATAGGAATCAGAAGTATTTTAATCATTTCTTAGAACCTCTTCTTCCCTTCGCCCTTCCTTTAATTATATTTTTTAAGAGGTCAACCTATAGTATCAAGTGGCTATTAATTCCCTTTTCAATTTCACTAAGTAGACTTCTCTTTTCATTCACAATCTTCAGCTCTTCTTCGTTAGTTTTCCTTTCTATCCAACAAAATTTTTCCATCTTTCTCCAGCATCTGAAACGCCTCTATATCTATTGGTATCCTTTTTTGTAAGTGTTCAGGTTTCTCATCTATAACACTATACTAAGCAACCAATAAACATAAAATTCTGAATGACAACAGATCAGAAAAAAATCGATATCAATTACAAGAATAACAATGAGGCTGATAATTGCGAAAGTAAAGTAGAAACATACCATTTTAATTAGCCTATTGTCAATAGGTATGTCTGGTCTAAACCGAGTTTTCCTAACTCGTGATACAGTTAGAATATACTTATCTACTTACTTCCGTACTGACGGAAAACTATGAAGTTGTTTTACACCTGTTAAGGTATAATTAAATTTAGGGAGGCCTTTGTCCAGCAGTGGACGTCTTTTGGCTGAGAGAGAGAAAAGGTATAATTGGTATATCTACAGAACAAAAATTAAAAAATTATGAGCAAATCCTACATTTCTTACTAGCTATAGATATAATAATGCAAAAATAAATGGAAAGCATGGTAACATCCCACAAAAAATAAACTAAAAAGATTACAACAATTATTTATTTATTTATTTAACCTTTATTGTACAAAAATACAGAGTAAACGTACAATAAAAGGGCTTAATGCTAAAGCATTATCTACCAGCCAACCTTTGGGTTATACAGAAAATTTTTGGTAATTATTATTTCAATTATTGTTTTTTTTATCTAAATTCTAAATTTATTGTCAGCTTCTATTCGTTTATATAAATTCAAACTGAAACCCTAGAGTTTATATACTATTTGCTGAAACACAGCTTAACAATTTTTTTTCCAAGCCATGATAGAATAAAAGTCTTAACAAAATTTACTAATCTTGTATCGAATTAGGACAAATATTTTTTGTTTTGATCAGCAAATTTATGAGGAATAGTAGATATTAAGGTGGGAGGAGATTTAAATAAGGTTTTTATTTGAGAAAAAAAATCAGCCGATTGTTATCATAGCACAAATAATAAAAATATGTCAAGATGTTGTTTTGCTCGAATGTATTACTTTATTCCAAGGAAAATTATTTATGAAGGTACATAAAAAAAACCCCTCGAAAGTGATTTTCACTGAACAGAGTGAATGATTTGATGCAATAGAAGTATGTAACGGTAGACCTAGATTATCATAAATCGTCCTGTCGACGAACAGTCCAGGCCAATCAAAATTCAAAATACTTTATTAAAATTTGGTCTTTACAGGCACTATTTCATTTCAAAAACTAATCATTTGTGAGAGAACGGTTGAAGAATCCCAAAATTGATATTTGGATTTGATGATCCGATATAACTATTGCCGCTTCCCTTATTTTTTTAAGATCTAGTAGAAGCAGATCCCTGGGTCACCGTCTAAACAAGCTAAATTCCTCTCTTAGTGCATCCCTACACTCCTTAAGGAACCTACATGCCACATTTCAATTTCTTATGCCCAGTAGTTTCGGTTGTCTGTCAGTCACTTCAGTAACGGAAGAATTTTGTATTTTATTTACCTATAAATAAAGTCTAACCTATCACTCTTTTGAAAAGCATCTAGTTAACAAAGAAAATCAATTTATCACCAGTCACGAGGTTCCATTGCATTCAGTGCATGCCATTTCTTTGTCTGCAATGGGAGTCAGTTCAAAACTTGATGACACAAATATTGAGCCTAACGATTGGCTATTAGGGCATAGAAATCCTAAGTTGTAACGCTGCTCAATGACTGTGTTGGAATATAATTGTTATACACAGTGTTTGTTTGCAGGGGAAATAATAAGGATTCAATAGGCTCTAAGCTTGGGTCAGACACAAAAAAAAAATTGAACTACTATGATAATAATCATTAACAAATTACGATAAATATTTTAAAAAAGCTAGTGTGTGAAAAGGAAAGGGAAAGATTAGTGTGTGAAGAACAAAAAAAAAATTAAATCTTTGAAGTTATTCCGACTACACTGTGTGGCAACCCACTACAGCACTTGGCAATGCGGAATACTTTGAAAATAATAACTTATGTTACAGTGAGCCTTAGATAGCCACAGACACAGACTAGGCACTTAGGCACCATCTGAATAGATAATTAGCACTAATTTAGTAGTGATTAAAAGAGACATTTGCTTAACAAACCATCATCTCCTTTGATGGACGGCACCTACGCAAACTTAAAGAATGCCAGCTAAACGGACACTTTTGTATATTGGAGCAAATATTTTGTTCATTTATTTAGAGTGTTAGTAATCAAAGTAGTTACAGGCATTAACTGGCCAATTTGAAAATCATTTGAACTTTATTTGCACAGAAAAATAGGAATAACACATTAGGCCATAGACCATAGACTTTTCAGATAGCGCAGTGCACGGCGGATCGCATTTTACAATTTTCTGAAGAAAATTTGAATTTTACACTAAACTTGTTTTAAGTGAGAGTCATAGCGACATTCATTGGCATAATTCATTGCCATACTATCTTTGTACGTCCCAAGTCAAGCCAAGAACCCCGCTTGCAGTACGTAATATAAAACCCAATAAACCAATAACTATTCATTGTTACGTGTAATAAAGTTACCTAGGTACTTCTTTTACATTTAATTGCTCGCTTGACAAATCAATACGTCAATAGACATTCGTCTAGTGTCCGACCGAATGTTCGGTTTCGGTTTCGTTTTCGGTTGAGTTTCGGTAAAAACACGAGTTTCGGTTTAGTTTCGTTTTCGGCGGCAAACTTGCCGAAACTACGACCGAAACCGAATGTGCATTCGGGAGTTTCCGCGCTGTTATCGGTCATGTTCGGCGCGATGAATGAGTGAATGAATACGATCAGAGCCAATGTCGTGATTCGCTCGCTTGTCGTCTTGCTCAACTACAATAACGTCCTTAGCAAAAGGAGAAGGGCTTTGGGACGCCCACGATAAATCTACGCCCACGATTTTTTGATTTTTTTGACTGAAGGGTCATAAAAAGTGTCAAACTGAGTTTATTTGTTCTAAAGATAAAAGTGATTTATTTTTGTTTATTTTATTACTTAAATATTAAGTAACTACTTATACCTATTGTGATTGTGATATTAGTAACTATGTGATTTAAAGAGAAAACAATAAAGACTGATTGATTATAATAACGTTTTCTTTATTTTTCCCTCAAAATATGAGCCTTGTAAGGAAGTTTCGGTTTCGGTTTCGGCCGAAACAGACACCGTTGCCGAAATTCGTTTTCGGTTTCGGTTTCGGTCGTAAAACTAGTTTCGGTCGGACACTACATTCGTCATATATCGTCATATATATGTGTTATATTTTCCTTAGGTATTTTGAGTTACCTATGTTACATCACACCACTTTGAATTTGAAGCCGCCAAATGATTAGTTATTTCACGAATTGGTAGCACAAATAGTCATTCTTGATTTTTTTCCAGTGTGAATTCAAAAACATCCACTGTGTTCAGTGATATTCCTTCACCTGCAGATTTTTACATTTATAATGTGATCACGCAGAGAAACACCAAGCATAGCCTTCTCCATAGCTCGTTGGATTTGAGTCAGTTAGCCTAGACAGTTTGCATATTAGCCACATAATAAAATTACATTGCAATCAAATTAACGCTAGTAATTATACTATAAAATCTATTAGGTTGGTAGTATATCAAACTAAGCGTGAAAATATATCGTATAGCCACAATAGCATAGTTGCTTTTGTTGAGATCTTCATCCAAATAGTGTTTTTAGGGTTCCTTACCTCAAAAGATCCTTATACCGTCCTTTATGTCCGTCTCTCTGTCAAACATTTTTTCTCAGGAACGCTTAAAGGCATCAAGTTGAAATTAATATCAATCGGATCCACGGTCTCTTTCAGCAAAAAATAGGTAATCAAAATAATACGTCCACGCTGGTATTACCGTAAATGTAGCGAATTTTCGCATAATTTGCGATTTCAGACGGGAATCAAAACCTATGGGGCACTTCCCGTTGATCTAAAATTATTAAATTTGGAAAAAAGCAAGGTCTAACAGTATTTGTACAGGAATCAATCAGAAACTTGTAAATATATTGTTGGAAGTCTAAAAAAAGTGTAACAAACTTATTTTTGCGCTCGATGCTATATTGTGAGATGCTTTGCATGTACGGAACCCTAGGTGCGCGAGTTTGACATTCTTGACTTGGCCGGTTTTTTTGTTGGTTTGACCAACCCTGTACACCGATAGCAAAATACTTATCGGTAAAAAAATAATAATAAATGGAATAGGTAGTATAAGTTTAGACTGGATTTTATAGTCTTCATATTTTGTCATGTTTGGGGATTGCCAATAAAATGAACCCTCGTTCTGAAGCTATTAAGATCAAGTTTTGATCGGCCATGCTGCAAAGCACTTCAGCTCTGAGCCCTACCTCACCGAATCCCATCTCAGCGTTCATAGGTTGATCGGTCCCCGACTGTAAATTCGAAGATCCTAGTTCATAGCTCGCTTCTACATCTCTTCAGTGGAAACCACAGATTGATAAACTATACTACTCATAGTGGTGGAAACCGTTCCTTACATTAGAATAAGCCAATGAAGCTCGACCGCGTTCTCAAGTGGGTCATGAGGAGTATGTGACCGAACTGGTAGTAAATAGACATTATTATCTTATTTACTAAGTTATATACAACATTAAATTGTGTTAGTGACAAATTACCCATTGATTTAGCTCTAAAGAAGCTACCATATATGATCGGTCAATTTTTTTACATAAATCGTTATGGTTTTTAGCCGTTTGTTAATTCTTTTGTTGCATGTTTTGGCAAAATAAATAATTAATATTTATTGAAAAAAATTAAAAAGAGAGCACAATAATGATTTGTTTATTCGTATGACGTTTACACATAGCTCATTCACTCACTTTATAAATTTACCAGCTGTTGCCCGCAGCTTCGCCCGCGTGAGTTTCTCTTAGATGAAAAATCATTTTGTGAAAACTGTAGTTCAGCAGAACTTTTCACTAAGGTGCCACTTCCATATCTCAATATCTTCCATATCAAACTCTTGAAGTTCTTCATCGGATGTTCCAGATCGTTTCTTTTATACAACAGCGGGAAATGCTCATCAGGTCGAACGACTTTTGCTAAGGCGCTATTTCCATATATGTAATAGTGTAGCTGGTGTCTTGGAGTTCTTCATCAGATGATCCATAATCTTCAATTTTTATACGTCAGCGGAAAATACTCATTAGGTTGAACGACTTTTGCTAGGGCGCTATTTCCATATTTCTTATAGTTTAGCTGTTCTGTCTGTAGTGTTCTGAATCAGAAATAAGGAGATCCGTAGGAGAACTAAAGTAACCGACATTGCCCGCAGAATCGCGTAACTTAAGTGGCAGTGGGCGGGGCACATAGCTCGTAGAACAGATAGCCGTTGGGGCAGAAAAGTTCTCGAGTGGCGACCACGAACCGGAAAACGTAGTGTTGGCAGGCCTCCCACTCGGTGGACCGACGACCTGGTGAAGGTCGCGGGATGCGCATGGATGCGGGCAGCGCAGGACCGGTCGTTGTGGAAATCCTTAGGGGAGGCCTTTGTCTAGCAGTGGACGTCTTTCGGCTGAGAGAGAGAGCGAGCTGTTCTGTTAAAGTTCTTCATCAGGTGTTCCAGTTTTCAAAATCAATTATAGCCTATATGATGCCCAGGCTTAATAGCTATACAACAAAAAAAGTTTCATTCAAATCCGTCCAGTAGTTTTTGTGTGAAACGCGTACATACATACAGACAGACAGACAGACAAGAAATTCCTAAAAAATATTTTTTGCTTTCTATTATTCTTTTCAAGTGTCCCTCTATCCATTTCAGTACTAAATGTACAGACAAAATATGTTTACTGTTTTATTATATGTATAGATGATTATACAAACTTTTACTGGTTGTTAAAGACGTATACAAGCCAAATTTAGGACGTCTCATTTTCAACGTCCAAAAACACGTAATTAAAAGAAGTACTCATATAGAAAAGGAAAATAATAGACACAACCTCGCATTTTCTTATCTGGCAAAGATATAAAACCATTTTTGGTAGAAACGTGATACAAATACAAATGGCTGTAAAAAATTTACATAATAATGTAATGAATATCTCCCATTATTTTTTATTGCACACTTTATGTTGAGCGACTTTAAATTATACATACAGACGGTTTACCGTATGTTGCCTTTTGAGGAATTTCTTACATGGTTTTGAATGATTATGAAAATATTACAAACGAAGCTGATGCCAAATACTCCTTCTATGAGCACCGACTTGAATAGCTACGTGTCCAATGACTCCTAGCTATTCCACTTACAGCACTTTTCATACAAAAATCTGAGTCATATTTAATTTTTAGTTACTTGCTATCCAGGCTCAGTGACCCAAAAGTGAGTCTTGGCCTCAAACACGAGAGCACGCCAGCGTCTCCGGTCCCGCGCAAACTCGCGCTAGTCGTCGCAAACTTGAAGCTCGCGCAGCATTAAAAAATAAAATATAAATTATTTATTCATTAATTACAATTCTTTAGATAAATACATTGTTGGGGTCTACTTTTAAGCATAGGAATGCTTGTGCCAGTAGACCCCGCTCTTCCATATCGCTATATAAAGACAAGTAGAATCGTAAGCAAGTTGTTATTACAATAGTTTAATTCTTAGTATCTAGTCTAAGGATTATCAAGAAGTATATGTATATTGAATTTTCAAAGTTATATTTTATACTAGCCTTAGGTTCGACAGCAAAAAAAATAGTTTTCATCTCTTTTACATCCTTAGGGATGGAGTTTTCAAAATTCCTATCTTTCAGATTTTCAAGAACATAGAAAATGTTCAGCGGTTTCGTGCTTGCGTAAATATATCAATCAGTCAGTCAGTCAGCGCCATAAAGTTATTATTGAGGAATAATTACGTTTAATTACGTTTACGCATTCGGTGTGTGGCAATATTATGGTCACCGCCAACTTTTTATATAGATTTAGGTATAACCAAAGTGTTTTCTTTTTCTAAAATAGAAATAAAATCGATTTTGATGAAAATTGATCTCAGTGGCCACTCTCTGAATATAAAATAATTTAATTTAAAACAAATGATGATGGAATATAATTTTTTAGAAATCTGCTAAAACTCTTGAAAATTAAATATTTTATTTCTTTAAGGAAATCCTAATCCTAACTAATATTAGAAATGCAAAAGTGAGTTTGTTTGTTACCTCTTCACGCTTTATCTACTGAACCAATCTTCCTGAAATTTCGCATACACATAGCTGGAAGTACGGAGAAGGACATAGGGTACCTTTCATCCCGGGAAAAAGTGATGTTCCTGTGGGAAATTCACGCGGGCGAAGCCGCTGGCAAAAGCTAATAAATATTTCATCTCATTTGTCAACGCTACTGGACCTAGCCTGATTGAACTTGATAACAATATGTATAATTATTCATAAGGAATAGCAGAGGAAACTGTTTCCATTAAACCTATATCAAATATTCAAGACGTCGTCGTCAGGTGTCGTGTCGGTCGCCTTCCTACCAAAGTTTTCCTGTGCCATTCATACGGTACTCTGAATGCTAAGGACGTTTACGGAAATGTTGGTGATTTCTGAGTACGTTTTAGCACAAAACTCAATAAACCGATGGCCCAATATGCACAGAGCCAATAATCGTGAGACTCGAAGGCCACGCTTAGCTGGAATGGGATTCAGATATAGTGACAGGTTGCTAGCCCATCGCTTAAGTGGATGAATCCCGCAGTTGAAAGCCCTTTCTCACACTTGGCTCGGTCTAATACTATTATTATATAACTAATATTATAAATGCGAAAGTGAGTTTCTTTGTTTGTTTGTTACCTCTTCACGCTTTATCTACTGAACCAATCTGCCTTAAATTTTGCATACATATAGTAAGAAGTACTGAGAAGGACATAAAGTACCTTTCATCCCGGGAAAAATCACTGTTCCCATGGGAAATTCACGCGGGCAAAGCAACGGGCAAACGCTACTGTAAAAAAAAAGTGTGACAGATGATTCAACATAATATGTGGTTAAAAATGACATTTTCTTGTAGAGACACCTTGTACAAACAGACGGCGGCCTCCGCAATGTCGTGATTCCTGAATTAGGGTAATTAGAGATGTCACCACGAATATTTCTAGCTTCAATGATACAGGACAGACACTCTCAAACTGGGCCTTACAGTTCAATGAAAAACAACATTTAGGTCTCAATAAATATAATCTTTATAAGTCTGACATAATTATTGGATTGTATTAATGATATGATCATTGCATTAGTCACAACAATCATACATTTGACGAATTAAAGGTGTGCTATTTTTTTACAAAAAAGAGTATTCTTTTTCTTTTTGCGTTTAAAATATGTAATTAATTTTACAAAAATTTAAAAACACGACTACAGTTCCAGACGTCAAGCTTATATTACCCAAGATAACGTCAAGGCGTTTAGAAATTATGGTGGAATAAAGAAATTGACATACATACATGAGTCCTGAAAACATAAGACTAGGTACTTTTTAGGCAGTCATTTACGAATAAAAAATAGACTCTTTTCATGGTCAATTGTTGCTTTTGTAATAAGACAGGAAGTTCGTGATTTGGGTGAAGCCTAGTGACACTTGGACCTAATTTTTGTTTATTTATAGTTTTATTTTTTTCAGTCTTTAAACCACTTGCATTCTCAGGTAGATTTCCTTAAAAATCAATAAACATCCATTGCGCTAATTATGAATATTAAGGAAACATGAATCAAATATTTGTTTAGTATAAAATACTTGGCAATATGCACTTGTTTTGTATATAGTTTTTAAAAGAGATTTATCGATATATAGATGATGATGATTACTCAGATCAATAGACACTAGGCGAGGTTTGGTCACCTTATACGACTTTGGTCACTTTATGAAATACGTGATAGAAGGTAAAGTTGAAGCTAGGAGAGAAAAAAAGAAGGGCTTTTATTGTGAAGCTTTTATATAATTAAAGAAAAGGCAAATTTCGTGTCGTGTAGAATGGCAGAGATATTCAGAAATTAAAAATACTCCACTGACAAGAACAAAGTTCTTAAATTAATTGATGATGATTTTGAAATAGGTATCTTGAACAGGTAAGATATTATTACCGAACACAGTGGTAAATGTACAGTGTGCATGTCAAGTTTCCCTGCATGTAACTCTAAACGGCCACTTTGCAATGATTTTTGGATAGGGATATGTTATGTTAACTGCGTCTTTACTTTTAAGTATAAACCTGATGATGCGCGCGCAGTTAGCACAGGCTATCCTATGGACGCCGCATCAATAGGGGTGTAACGCGTTACCGACTCTAAACCAATCTTTTCATGCTCTTTTTGAAGAACTCCACGCCTTAGGGAAAACCATGATTGCTATTTTTTTCGACCTCCGTGGCCTAACGGCATCGCGCCGGACTGCCACACCGGGGAGGTTCCGGGTTCGATCCCCGGTCGGGTCAAGATAGAAAATTATCTTTTTCAGATTGAAATGGGTCTTGGATGATATAGGTATGTATTTGTTATAAAATATATTATCGTTGAGTTAGCATCCCATAACACAAGTCTCGAACTTACTTTGGGGCTAACTCAATCTGAGTGTTTGTCCGTATAAATTTATTTATTTATATTTTTGGAGTTGGTTAAAATTTCCTTGACGTCATCATGCATGTCAATGACATTACTGCCGCGTCTCCGCAAAATGTCGTCAGTTGATTTCAAATGTATTTGGCAAGCAATTAACTCTTACAGCGTGCTAGGTGTATAGTAGATTAACAGATTATATTAGATCATAATGTTGAATCAACATTACAAAATAAGATATTTATATGAACGTCACGATAACATCTTTCTAAATTATACAAGTATTTACCTAAATATTTCATATTCTTTTAAATAATACTACAAAGCTATTACGCTAGTGGGCAGCACTAGCGTAAGAAGTAAACAGAGTATTTTGACATTGATGTGCACCATGGCAACGGGTGGTTTGTTTACTGTATGTACTAGTACCGCCATGTGCGTCAAGCTATGCATAATATCTATCACATACTCCTTCTAAAATTGCAAATTAAAAAATATACTAACATCTAAATAATTCTGAAGAGTTTAGTCTCAAAAGAAAGACATTAATTCTTGCTTTGGTAGTAGGACTAGGAAGGTGCACTAAAAACCACCAATGCGGTGAGGAGAGCATGTTTTTCAACCACCAATAGGAACTCAACAACGGAAATCGAATTTTGGAAACAAAACTCTAAAAACACATCTTCATCTCCTCTCCTCTGGTGGAGACTGGACCTAAAGCCTTGACCAAATGCAGCGGTGGATTTACATACACAATTATCATCAGTATTTGTATTTTACGAGTACCACCCTTATTGAACGTGACAAATCAATTTCAAAATCATTTTTGCATTTCAACGATTTAAATAGAATGAACGGTCATATAAATCATTACCGGTGTGATATGTTAAATCGATCTTAAAACGGATAACTTTTGCAGTTTTTTTTAAAGATTGGCTTTCCGTCCTTCTTCTTCTTATCGAGTCGAAATGGCTATAATTATATAGTTTTGGACCAGTATGTGGCAACTATAACCGCCCTATCGTTGGCGTCATTTTAGACACTATTGTACAAGACAAGGGAAGTCGATACGATGAGATGAGAGAAGAAAAACAGAGAAGGATAGAGTAAGTACATAAAATCTCGATAAATAGGAGTTAAAAGAAGGGAGGCCTACGCTCAGCGACCAGGAAAACACTGATATTATAAATTCTAAATCAAATCTATTAAATATAAACCGAAGCACAACACAGATATAAAACCACAAAATAATTGAATTCCAATCACATAACAGTTTTATGACATAATCAAATCTACCCATACACTTCTAGGACGTCAACAGACAACAATAAACTTGACACATTACTGACATTAGGTATCACATTCATATTGACATCATTATAGGTAGAGACAGGCTTACGATCAACTTTAACCATAAACTGAGGGCAAGTATATTATAAATCTATGACTTTAACCGCATTATTTATAAAAAAATTATGTACGTCTACTCGGATTCTAGTTAAAATATGTTATGTCTTGTTCTTTCAATATTCGTTGAACAGTAGACAAACGAGCATTCAGGTTGCCTGATGGTCAGCAATCACAGCAGTCCATGGACACCAGCGACCCTAAAAAAGTGACTGATGCGTTGCCGACTTTTTGAGAAAGCGATAGGATCTTTGGCCCCAATATCGAACCTTTGTCGAACCTATTCGAGAACAACGCTGAGGGGAGAAGTATCCCACAGTTTAGTGCAGCGCAGTATGTGTTCTGTCAAATACTGGAAAGAGGTATAGGGGCATAACTGGTCTTCTTTTTGGATGGATAAGGAAGATGTGCCATGCTTGACATGTGGGTCACCACGGCGTGCAAAATGCGGATTGGTGGGCTTTAACGACTGCGAATGAATACAGCCTGGACCAAAAGCCTAACGTGCCTTCCGAAGCATGGAGGAGCTCAAAATGATACATTTTTGGTAACCCATCCATTGTCATCAGGGTTATGATTCTACTAATTATAAACTTACTATATTGTGCCTCAGTTGCGTCTCAAAAGCTAAAGAAATTGTAATAAGCATTGAGATCTTATAAATAGAGATCTTGTCGCTTTAGTTCAATCTCTTTGGCTCTTGAGACACAATTAAGACACGATATACGTTTGTAATTAGTAGATTCGACCCCTAGGCCAAGCCAGCGAACCACTCCAGCATCAGCTTTCGGCGATAAGGCCGCCTTTTGCGCATCTTCCTTTCTTTCTTTAGTTATAAGTAACTTTGTGTATCTAGAAATGTGATCTTGTGTGCTAATAAAGTAGTCTTGTCTTGTCTTGTCATCATCATACAATTTAAAAGCAAAGCTTTTGTCAGTGGAGTTCCTTCCATCTTTCTCTTTCCATTGCTATTTCACTTCCCTATACGACACGACGACACTAACTTTCTCTTTTATTTGCTCCATGTACTCGTAACTCTGTCTTGGTCTTCCTGGACCCCTTCTTCCTTTTATCTTTGTATTAATTGTCCTAACATTTTCCCTCTTCTAATTTCAATACTTTTCAGAATGCTTCTTCTTTCTAGTAGGTACCGAGCTACTCAAATCAATAGAGGAAGGAAGGCATGAAAGTATTATTTATCAATTGCAGTGACTCACACGAGTTTAGCATCAATCCCTGATCTTGACTATGACCAAACGGCCTTCAATTACAATACTGACTCGATTGGTACAGCGATTTTATATCCGATTAATGGTAATCGAATGACAATACAACCGCTCCTGCGATTGATGTGTAAAAATCGAATGATTTGAAGTTATAGAGGACGCTGGACTTCCGTGTTCGTTATTTTATAAAGCAATCAGGAATTGAATCAATTCACCATCATCATCAGAGTGCACGGAGGTTCATTTTGTATCGTAAGTGGGCATTAAGAAAGGAACTTTGGAAATTCCACCCCCTAAATGGCGAAATTGGTAATTAAGGAAATTCACGCGGGCGAAGATAACCTAATAAGACTGATATTAATACCGTGAAAAATGGAGGCAAATGCCCAGCAGTGGGCTTGTATAGACTAAAAATGATGATGATAATATTTAGAAGTTTTTTGCTATTTTGCTTAAAAATAAGGCTGTATAAAATGGCCTTTTATTAGTTATACATATAAGAATAAGTCTAGATAAATCAGTGAGTCTATTCAACTCACTGTCGCCAACCGTCTTTCGTAATATGTAAAAACAACAATCAACACTTTTTGTCTGTTCGTAAACAACGAAAATCGATCTCTTTAAACCAACCACCGCCGTATAATTGATAAAAACCGACTAATTTGTGTTGAATGGTCCGTTAAATTGTCCAAAGTAAAAAATATGCTAATTCTTCTATCATACAATTAATTGATGCCCTATATTACTTTGAGTCGTGACTCAAAAACTCTTAAATCTTGGTGACAAACTGTTATGGTTATTTTATTTCAAAACTATGCATAAACTTAAGTAGAGAATCACGATTAGTTGATAGCGAATCTTTTATAGGGAAGAGAATTTTATAAGTTAGAAACCTATTTGATCCTTAATCGGTCTTCTAAATCCTAAATTAATATGTTAAATGCGTAAGTGAGTTTGTTTGTTTATTTATTAGTTTGTAACCTCTTCATGTTTTATCTACTGAACCAATTTTCCTGAAATTTTGCAAAAACATAGTTGGAAGTAATTTTATCCCTGGAACTTTTATTCGAAATTCCCACAGCCAAATCCCAACTTTCTAACTAATTATAACTGCGAAAGTGAGTTTGTTTGTTATGTCTTCACACTTTATCTACTAAACCAATCTTCCTGAAATTTCGCATACACATAGTTAGAAGTACTGAGAAGGACATAGATTACTTTTAATCCCTGGAAAAGCACTGTTCCCGTGGGAAATTAACGCATTTATTAATAAGTAAGTCATAAAATTAAGTAAGATTATCTTACTTATAATGTTTTATAAATTAAACTATTAAAAACAATACAACAACAACACAACAATACAAAAATACAATGTAAAAAATGTTTGTGATTAAATGAATGAATGTATTAGAAAAATATAATTATTAATTGGAGGATTCTCCAATGAATAAATAACATTTCTCTAATTAAATAGGAAGTCCGATCTCATATTTGATCAATTCAATTCAATTCAAAACATTTATTGCAATTCACATTATACAACAGTTCTCTTAATAACTGATCTCATTTCTCTAATAAGTAAACTTTTAGCTATTAACTTCCCTGCATGCAAAATGAAGGCCATTTTGTACCTTATGCGAATCGCGAGTGAATAGCGATGTGAGATGCGAGTTGTTGTTTGAAATTTATAGAATCGACCTACTGTACTCTGTTACCTATTTTGTTTCCTTCGCAATTCCAGATCTCCTATACGAGAACTACATCCCCAACGACCCAGAGAAGCAAGACAGTATCCTGCGTAAACTCTCCGACTATTGCGGCAAGTCTATGTTCAACTACACCACGGAGGATGCCGAGCCGCCTTTCAAGTGGGACTTCTACCACTCCTTCTTCTTCTCTTACACCGTCGTCAGTACTATCGGTAAGTTTTAGCAAGTCTTCTCTCTGTTCATTTGATTTCGCAAGTCTTCACTTCGTCTTATTTGCCATTTCACTCGTTACTCAATTCACTACCTATTCGTCTTCCCTTTTACGCAATCCATCTTTTCTTTACTCTCTTACTGGACGAAGTAGTATTGTTAAGTGCGGTAAGTAATTTGTTTTCGCAAGTCTTAGCTCAGTCTTGTTTGCCGTTTCACTCAATACTTACTAAGTATTCGTCTTCCCTTTTTCATCGTCATCTCTTCTTTGATCTCTTACTGGACTTAAGAAGTAGTATTGGTAATGTTTTTTTTTCATGTTGTGGTTAATCTCTCTTTATTATGTGAATAGAAGCATCAGGTTAGGGTGGATATGACGGATTGTATAAGCATACAATCTTGACAGATTGTATGCTTATACAATCCGTCATATCCACCCTAACCTGCCCTGATGAAAAAGATTTTTTTTTATGTCTATAAGCTTACTCATGTTTTCTTTGACGTGGTAGATCTTAACTTTAGTCTTCTAGTAGCGAATATATTGGACCAGAAATCCCATCGACACATAGACTATTTAGTAGGTATTAGTAGGCTAATTATTGTGTTTCGTAGATAATCTAGACCTATTTATTAAAAAAATAAAATAAATAATAATAACTAATGCAAAGAATACAAGTGAAATGGCACATGAGTAGTCTCATATTTATTCAACTATATTTTTTTTATTTTAATTCCAGGCTACGGAAACCTGGCTCCAACGACTCACCTGTCCAGGATTCTGATGATTTTCTACGCCCTGTTCGGTATTCCTATCAACGGTATCCTCCTTGCGAACCTCGGAGAATACTTCGGTCTGCAGGTGAATGATTAAAAAAAGAGATCCGTTGTGTGTGATGAATTAACAGATCTTTTGGCCCCGACGGATATGAATTAACAGATATTTATCGGTCATTAATTGAATATAGTGGGGCCTTTTATACGCTGACTCTCTTAATTTGCAGACTCTACTTTAAAATATTTTTCTATCCTAACTAATATTATAAATGCGAAAGGGAGTTTGTTTGTTGGTTTGTTTGTTACCTCTTCACGCTTTATCTACTGAACCAATCTTTCTGAAACTTCGCATACACTTAGCTGGAAGTTCGGAGAAGGACAAAGGGTACCTTTCATCCCGGGAAAAAGCACTGTTCCCGTGGGAAATTCACGCGGGCGAAGCTGCGGGCGAAAGCTAGTTATACAATATTTTTCCAAAATTATGTCATAATATCATCAGGCCCATTTTATTTAAGGTCGATTGTTTTTATCTTTTTGCTCCACTCATCATTATTCTTATTTTTTTAAATTCTATTAATACAAATTGTAGTAAATTGTAGTAATTTATTTGATACCGTTAATGCAACATGTAATACTTACTTTAAATAGCACTTCGGCCTTTAAAGTAGATACCATCTGCAGACTGTTTTATGAAAATGTCTGTCATCTGTCGCTCTGATACTCAATACCAACGTAATGTAAAACAAATTGAAGGAAAATTCGACATAGTTTGCGTGTGCTGTCTGCAGGTAATAACAATAAACCACGCCGTTAACTGTGGTTCTGCTTACCACATTAATTATTTTGATATATGGGTCACTTGTTATAAATGGCTTTTTGTTTCGATCCGTCTCATTGGTAGGTATCTTATTTATATAATAATGCTACTTAGTTTAGTAAATAAGTATAATGAATAGAAACTGCACGTTTCGATGTGTTATTTTTAAGATTATTCGTAACATATCCCCTTATTGGAGGCCAGTGCAGACAAAACTTGTTAGTTTTGTTTAATTGTCAATCTTCTCAAGTTTCAATATTAACTGCTCTGCCAATTTTATATCTATATCTTACTTAATAAGATTTTTTTTGTTAGTTTGTAGATTGTGTCCCATTACTAGGCAAAGGCTTCCAAATTACATTTTCACCCGTCTCTATTCAAGGCTAGGTCCAGCCATTCCTTTACGAATTTGAGGTCTTCTCTCTCATTTCAAGATTCTTTTCTATTTGAAGATATTTTTAAAGGTTTCTTCTAAGGGATATATAAAAACCCTTATTGGATTCGATCTACTAAAGATTGGATCGACACCTTTAAGTCTAAAGTAAGTGTCTCCTTTGAAGTGAAATTCTATGATTTAAGCTCATTGTCAATAAGCGAAGAAACTTCAGAGTAGCTTATCTCAAATGGCGGCTAAATTACGCGTCTATGTCCCCCCTCTATTATTTAGATTTCTGTGACCGGTAATTTACAAAAATACTTGATTTCAGCTAATCTCAGTGTATCGCAAGTATAAGAAGCGCAACATGCGCAGGGCCGACAACATGAGCTACTGCTTCAACAACCTCGGAATGCTGGGCCAGATCTTCCTTTACCTGGTGCCTGGCTTCTTGTTCTTTATCTTCTTACCCGCCTGCTTTTTCGTCGTCTTTGAAGAATGGGACTATGTTGCTGCTATTTACTACGCGTTCGTTACGCTGACGACTATTGGATTTGGAGATTTGGTTGCAGGTGTGTGTTTTAAATTAATTAATTTATTATTATTATTTAAATTTTTTAAAACGCTTGAATATTTTTCTGGTTGTAGGAATAACATTCCTGATTAGCCTGTAAAAATCTTAGAATTTTATATTCTACCAATTAATGGTAAAAAAATATTGTTTATAATTCGCTCTATAATGGCGGAGCTATGGCTGTTAGGGATCTTTCTCTTGCCATTAGATTTTAAAAAATGCAAGTGTCATTTGACATTTGATTAATGACATTTAATGACTGTCATTTCTAAGAGTTATGTCATTGTGACAATCACAGTCTTTGAAACTGAAATAACAAGTGACACTTGCATTTTTTAATATAACATGGCATAGGAAATATCCTTTACAGCCGTAACTCCGCCATTGTTGAGCTAATTAAAAACAATATTTTTTTATAATTAATTGGTAGAACAGAAAAATCTAAGATTTTTACAGGCTAATCAGGAATGTTATTTCTACTACCAGAAAATTTATCAAGCGTTTTAAAAAATTTCATACATTGCCTGTCTGATCTAACATCATAAATATAATTTATGTCGCCAATCTTTTTTTTTTAGCACAGAAACTTGCTTTTATTACAATTGTACACATCGTACAATGTTTTTTTAGAAAAACACCCTATCGTAAAATTACAAGCAATCGCTTATAATAATGTAGCTATGACATACTAGTATAGCAATATCCCTTGGTCCTTAAAACACTCATGTATCTTCAAAGTATATAAATCCTAAAAAAAACTATAACCCACATATTTTAGATCTCCTCATGATATAAGTAATTCATCTAGTTTTAAATAAAACACAATTTATAAGTAAAAGAAAACGACATAATTTTACCTTTTTTTTTCAGGAACCGTTAATAATGGCTTCAAATATGGCTACTTCTTTGCATACCAAATATTCCTCATCGTCTGGATCACTTTCGGACTTGGCTACATCGTCATGTTGCTTGGTTTCATCACCAGTGGTATGAGATCAGAAAGTGTCCACAGAATAGAGCAGAAATTCGCCTCGCAGTTTAAATCTACGCAAAATAAGATTCTCCAAGGATTTACTAGAGATATTGCTGTGATCAGAAAGATTATTAATGAAGCTAATCTTATTAAACTGAAAGTAAGTTCACAGTTTGAAAATATTTTTTTTTGACAGCATTTAATAATTACATAGTTAACTAGATACCTACTATTGTAAACCGTTACACATATTTTCATAAAGCTACAACTAGAATGTATGTCAACAGTATTCAAATATTGTTATTTTTATGATTTCAGCCAATCTACGTTGAATCAGCGCCATATATGTATAGAAGTACAAGCTGTCCGAATTTCACATTCGATGTAGAACCAAGGGGTCCAGCCTTTAAAAGAAAACGAGCTAATTCAGAAAATATTCAACTGTCTGCGAGAGATATGCTACGAATACAATCAGATACAGATTTACTGGGAATAGATAAAGAGAAAACTTTCACAGCTTCTGCAATCGTTAAACCAGCAGAACTGTTAGCTAGAGTAGTAAATGTTCTAGGAGGTTTCGAAGCACAGCCTCAACAGAATAATGGTGTACATATGTTTGATGATGAGCAAATTTTAGCTAGCGAAAAACCACCTCTATTCACGATTGGTCAAGATATAATAACGAACTCACCAAAGAGAACAAGGGCGCTAAGCGTTGCAGTTCCAAATTATAGAAAAGAATCAGTCACCAAATTTGACCATGATCATACATGGTCCAATGGTGATTCAGCTGAAAAATTCAGACTAGAAGCAAATAGGAGAAGTGGTAAAATGTCACTACCAACAAATGTTACTCCGACTGTTGCTCCTATTACAATAGAAGAACCACAGCCAAAGAATTTACTATCAAGACTTTTCAGAAGAACGAGTTCCACAGAAAACCCGGCCGAATATTTGAAGAACACGATGCGTGGACGAGGCACTATTGCACAGGCAACGAATGAACATGTTAAAGAACCGTCTAGGCCACGACGTGGTAGCATTTTCCCTAGCTTTAATCTTGGAGGTCAAGAGAGTAATGAGGCGGAAGCTTATAAGGAAAAAACAAAACGAGGAAGACATAGTATATTTCCCACCTTTGATTTCAATTTCGATGAAAAGGAAGATGATATGGCTAAGGCTTATCAAGAGAAGACAAAGAAAGGCCGACGTAGTATTTTCCCTACGTTTGACTTTTCTGAAGACGAAGATGCTGCTGCAGCTAAAGCATATCGACAGAAAACTAAACGACATAGCATATTTCCTACATTTGATTTTAGTGAGGATGATGACGAGAAGGCTGCAAAAGCATACAGAGAAAAAACCAGATCTGGAAGACATAGCATCTTTCCCACGTTTGATTTTAGTGAACCTGAAGATGACACCGCGCAGCGATATAAAGAGAAAACTAAACGAGGAAGACATAGTATTTTCCCCACGTTTGATTTTAGCGATCCTGCAGATAACGATGACGATACAATAGACGAAGAAGAATTACAGAGATATCAAAATCGAACCAAAAAAGGTCGATTAAGTCTATTTCCAACATTCGGAAAATCTAAGAAACATGACGAAGAAACAATGCCTGAAAGTTCTGATGAACTAGTTAATTATAAAAATAAAACTAGCCGTGGACGTGTCAGTCTTTTCCCTTCATTTGGAAAGGATCGCAAGATTAGTTCACCGGACGAGAGTACGGGAACAAGCGATTTAGAAGCTAGTATAAGAGAATACCAGAAAAAGACTAAAAAAGGTCGCAACAGCTTATTTGCAGGAGATCTAGACAGATATAAAGACTCCACTCAAGGAGGAAGAGGAAGCGGATTTGATAGAGATCTTGAAAATTATAAAAACAAAACAAAACGAGGACGAGGTAGTTTATTTGATCCTGATGTTAATATATCGAAAATGTCAGAGACAGAGCAAGTAGAAGCTTTAGAACAAACTAGTGTAGCTGATTTACTTCGAGCGTTAGCTGTTTTAGAAACGGCACAGGGTCCAAGTTCAGCAAGCCCTGCGAGTTTATTGAATTTAATATCTGAACAATCTGTTCCCCAAACAAAGAGAAGGGGTTCTATTCGACCAGATTTTACTATACCATCCTTGCCCACACGTGCAACTCAAGAAGCTGCTCCTGCCCAAGTGGTTCAGGAAACTGAAGATGCAGCTGGTCCAAGACGCAGAAGAATATCAGCAAGAGCAGCTGCACCTCATTTCACTCCAACATTGGCAACAGTTGTTGCAGGAGCTGAACTTCAACTAACAGCTGCGGCTGCTAGAGAAAATCGAATGTCAATGTTGGCACATCCACCGCCTTCTTATACGGAAACTGTTAATGTAAATGAAGAAGGACTGCAGAAACCCAGGGTTAGGAGATATTCTCCTGCACCAGGGGACCCTGGAAAATCTACAGGTCCAGTTCCAAGGTTATTCTCTCGTAGAAAAGAAAGTGGGAGTATAGAAGATGACAGTGGGCGCAGAGGCAGCCTAACAGATGTAGTTATTGACAATAATAAAGACAAAACGTAACCCAGTGCCTTACTAGTACAATTAGTAATAAGTATTTAATTCCTAGTTTATAAATGTGATTGTAATGTGATTACAAGCCGTCCAAATGATCTGAATTTTTATTACTTATTTGCCCTAGAAATTAAAAAAAAAAACATGAAAATCTTATCCACTGGTAAAATGTTTCATGTGCGTTATATTTGTAATAAATATATTGTCTAGTCATTTTGTGTTTATTCTTTTAATTTAATTATTTGTAATAGTAATCAATTATAGAGTTTGGAGAAATATGTATATAAGGAGAAATATGACGACCTCCGTGGCCTAACGGTTATCACGCCAGCTCGATCGATCCCCGGTCAGGTCAAGATGGAAAATGATCTTTTCAGATTGGCCTGGGTCTTGGATGTTTATCTATATGTTATTATGTTTGTCTTTTGTTTATCTTACTTTGGGGCTAACTCAATCTGTGTGATTTGTCCGTATATATTTATTTATTTATTTATGTATATGTATTTGTCATAAAATATAGTATCGTTGAGTTAGTATACCATAACACAGGTCCCGAACTTACTTTGGGGCTAACTCAATCTGTGTGATTTGTCCGTATATATTTATTTATTATTTATTATATAAATACAAATTTTATGCACACATATATATGCGAGTGTATAAACGGTATTTGCCTATGTACCTATTTGTAATTTTGCTAATTGGATATTGGGATAATGATTAATCTTTTTTTGCCGCTAGCGAAGCCGCGTTTAACAGCTAGTATATAAATAAATTTCTTTCTGGTTTATCATTGTTCATATAAACCGATCAATTCATAATATTATTTGATATTTAACTAGATAAGGTAAGAATAGAAAGAAAATATGCTTCTAAGAATACGTGCAGGAAAATACATACTAGGAAAGAATATTGTGAAGCTAATTAAAAGTCAAAAATATGTGTGATAATTTTAATTAGTACCACCGTACGTAGCTTTTATTGGCAATAACAAAGTGACAACTATTTATGTAGGTGTTACACTAATATAGTGTAATTTACATACAGAATAAATTACGTATCTGTTTGCTAACACGTCAATGTCGATGTCTTTCAGACATCTTGATAAAGTTCTTACAAACCCAGTAAAACAGTCAAAAGTAACAGCACAAACCATTTCTCATTTAATTATATCAATGCAAAATAAATGTACTGATTCAAATTAAAATAATGTTAATTGCAAATTACTAATAAATTATCCTATTGGTGGTGCAAAACTTATAACATAACATGAGTATTTTAAACAACTTAATCATTAAATACTAGAACTTATTTACAAAATAACAATATACATAATGATTTACACTTTTGCATCCTGCAAAGCAATAATATTTAGTATCAGTTCAACAAAAAGTAAATTATTTGAAAGAGTTTCAATATAATTTGCGAAGATTTTAGTTCATTTATGTTCAATTCCAAATCGAATATAATATTCATTTACCGCTGTATCATTTCATTAATCAACTTCTTAATATAGAATAATCTACACCGCGTCATGTACAAAGCAGATTGGCGCTGCCAAGGAACGCAATACTGCGTTCTGATATACAGTCAGATCTCTTATGAGATTTAGTATTACCGATCAAGTAGCTAGATCATCCGGTCTAACATCTTTATCTAAACTAAGGTTCGTATAACACTGGTCAATGTTTCCATTGCCATCTTTGATTAGAGATTCGAAAATGGAGATTAAATTATCTAAACCGATGAGGTAACCGTCTTCGTGGTTGCCGACTTTCCAGGTAGTATTATGGTCAATGTTGACGTTGTCTGGAACGGAAACAGTCTTGGCGAAGTCAATCATCCAGATAGATGCTCTTCTCTTGTCGTGGACGAAGAGGAGGGAGCTGCCGATCAGTTCGTGAGTCTTGAAGAAGTGCGACTCTTGCAACGTTGCGCGAATGCTCTTCAACCTTTCTAGGTATCTGGGCTGAAATTGCAAAATAGTAAAGGTAAATAACTTAGATAGTAACTAATTTTTATGGTTCCTAGTAGAAAATTGAATACTGCAATATAATAGGACAAGCATAAACATATTCAAGAAAATGAATTCTCATGATCTAGGTAAGTATAATGCTTTTATTGTAACTTAAAATTTTATTTATTAAGATAACTTTTAGTTCATATATGTGGATATAATAAAGTGGTAAACTTGGTATAATTGTACCTTAATTATATAATTAGCAACCACTCTTCAATAAATTGTATTTATTAGCATGAACTTTTAATTTTGTAATGAATTCCAGTTTTAATGACATCACTGTCTGTTTAATCTATCATAAATTACAGAAATTACATGTCATTAACAGACGATTAAACCTCGTCAATTTATTGATGAGAATTTGTTTTTCAGTTAAAACAATAGTTGTTGGCCATGAAAACATGAAATCATACAGTTGTTTACAGAATCTTTTTTTTGTAATCAGATCAAATTAAAAGTAAGTGTATTGTAAAATAAATCAAAGTTAGTCTGTTAATCAAAGTAGAAATAATATAATACAACTAGAAATGGAATCTGCTAAATTTTAAACGACAATGATACAAAAAAATACAGCAATTCATAATTGAACATTCAAATTCAAGTATGTGTGAGCTTTTAAAAAAGCTTAGTAGAAAGTCTTAAATTTTTCAGTGAAAATGGTTTCCAATGAAATATTATTCTGTGGTTGAACTCTCCAGTAAGCTGATATTTCTCTTATTTACTCTTTTAAGCCCCTCAACCATGCAATATCATTTAACAAAAATGTATGCTTACCACTGTATTAGCAAAATTGCTGGTGAATTCTTTAAATGCTTCAACTATCTGGTCTCTCGTTTTGGTAGTCTTGAAGTCTTTAGAACTAGTTCCATCTGCCTTCTTAACTCCGTCTATTCTGAAGCCAAGAGTTGCTGTGGAGCTGATGGTCTCTCTCCAGATCATGTACCGAGGTTTTGTTACTCCTTTACTTCTGTGTTCTTCTTCTGAAGGCGCCTTAGGGTCTATTTGGATCATCTTCTCGTACATATCCTGAAAAATTGTAGTAAATTATTAGGATATGGAACGTATTAGTGAGTGACTTGACTAGCTTTAGTCAGTGGCTTCGCCCGCGTGCATTTCGTTTTTCACTCATAATTATTAAATGCGATTGCCCTTATTTATGGAATTTTTAAAATTCCTTTCTTAGTCTATAAATAACTTGTCCACAAAATTTCAGTTTCTACGTTTAGGTTTTTGGTTCTATGTAGTCAACATCTTCTATTTATTATATATTTATTTCCATTTGGATTTGTTTTCATTCAAGAATGATTGGTTATCACCTTTTGCGTAGTTTGTAATTTATTGTTTTCTTCACTTTCGATTAACCGGTTTCAACCTTGACTTAAACTATCTTTTGTGACTAGTGTGATACCTACTTACATTCTGATATTTAAGTATTAAAGTCGAATCACTGAGATAAATGAACGTCAAATAATGATATTAAAATTAAATAAATGTATTATTTAGTTTAAAATATATCAAGATCGATTGTTTTATTTTTAAGTGGTCAAGGTTGGCTAAAGTCTATTTTAAAACGATGGTTATTTTATCTATCACATTTATCTCTTAACTTTATAATACCTATTATTATTGAGACAAATTTCACAACTTTTGTTTCAATACACATCTTCCAAATTACACAAAATCCGTTCAATATTTTTTGAGAAATAAATATATATAAGCATTCTTCTAAAACTAGTTTAGTCTTAATCAGTGTTGGATTAGTTAATCCACCCATTACGTCATACATCTGAATCCTGATGATACATCATACATCTTACGACCCGTATTCATATTACTTTTATGACGTGTCTTCAATAATGATTTCCTGATAATGATTTCCTTCAACAAAAGCAAGTGGTGATTTATCCAAACTATCTTATGGGTGTGTGTATGTGTGTTGGGACCTACAGCATAAGCTGATCTGCCGCTGACGTAGTGATTATATGCTCTTTGTGCCACTGGTTATTATGTCTGCTATATTTACCTTTCTTAACTTAGTCTTCTCTTTAGCCTTGGCCAGTTCTTCCTCCAAGTACGTCCTGACTCCTATCTTGCAGTCCATGACGCACGGGCAGTCGAAGTCACTTAGCAAATCTTGGAGTTGTAGGTACACTGTGATGGGTTGGTTAAGGAAATTCTTTCAGTAATTTCTAGTCGCTTATTGATGATTAAATGATTCATTGGAGACCAATTAAGTAAAAATAAAGAAGGAGATGGAAGTTTGTTCATAAATATTATTAAGCATACATTTAAAAAAAAGAAACTGATAGATATTTTAGGAATCGTCATTTCGAGACTATTAATCGACTATCATTTAAAAAAATAATAAAAAACAAAATTTTATAAATCTTAGTGACCAGACAAAGCCTGACAACAAATACTAGGATATAATGTTTATGTAAATTATAATATGGTTAGATACAGTTAATTACTATAATCTGAATCAAGGGCTATTTTGTTAAGAAAATTATTTTGTGACTCTAAAATTTATAACTCTTCTTGCAAAAGACATTTTTTTTGTAAAAGGATACTTTCTCCATCTTCGCACGTGACTTGACCCTTGTACTCTGGGACGAAGGGCCGGAGAATATCTTTCATCAGCAGCTGAAATGGAAGATAAAATTAATTAAGTACCACTTGATATGACGTCAAGAAGCGATAGGATATAACAAGTACTATATAAGCTCTAGCGATATAATCAATGATTGAACATTGGACTTATTATCGCCAGTGTTAAACAACTGTTTTTTCCCAGCGATTGTGAAGCTGTAGTCCAAAGAATATCGCCAGCGTTCAACAACTGTTATTATTCGGCAAGTCAATAGGAATCGAAGTCCAAAGTATAAACAGTAATTATGGTTTAATTAAAAAGTAAATTCCCTAGAGCTTGACCAATTAACCAAGATATGCAAATTATTGTTATTTTGTCTACGTAAAGAAAATACTCCCAGTATATCGAGTAGTTATGCAGTTTCCAACAAAACAGGATCGAATCCTATTCATGCCTCATGTCATCCTATTCAGTTTGCATACCGATCTGTCTTCCGTATGATAGTTTTGATAGACCACCACTTGCATACGGTGAAGGAAAACATCGTGAGGAAACTTGCACTCTAGTTGATAATTTACATGGCACACCACTCAATTAAGTAACTCAGTCACACTCGAGAAAGTAGAGCTCTGACATGAGGAATATGACTATAGAGAGAGAATATAAGCCAATTTGTAAATTTTTGGTATGTTAACAAATGAGTTTTATGATGACATATAAACTAGTTAGTGAAGGATGTTAAATAAAACGATGGAGATGCCCGGAAAATTGTTCTAGAAGAGGTTTTACTAGCAAGAATAAATGCATGTGATATCACTGGTCCGACTATTTTTTTTGCCTTACTGCCTACTTACTGTTTTGCACAATAGAAGCTCATTGTAAGATTAATAAACGGGCTTAAAGCATCTAAATACTTAATCTATACAATGCTGAGTCCATAGATATCTTGGCTCAAAAACTGAATTCGACTTAGATGGATGATACTGATCGCAAGAAAGGTTAATTCTACTGGTCCCGATCTTTGACATAATTTAGGTAATTCTAAACAGATTTTCAAAAAAATATTCGGTGCTACAAAACCAACAATAAATAGCCTGGTTACAGGTAAATGATACATCATTTACAGTAACGATTGAAGTAAAAATGGTATAATTTAACATGTACCGTACAGTTAAAATAAATGGGCCTATCTATTAAGACTTATTTTGCGACCAGTATCTCTGACGTCACCCATTGTTTCACTGCTTGACGTCAAGCTATTATCATTAAGTACTTAATTTAATTCATTTTGCGTTGTATGTGAAACGCTAGTAGAAAAAGTTAGATTGACATTTTTTATTTATATTAAAATCTGCTCTGAACCAATTTTGCATAGTCGGGAACCAAATCTAATGTAATATTTTTAAAGCCAGTTCGAAAATAATATATTGATGGCATGGATACCATTAATTTTTAAATCGAAGCCATTATCGATCTTCTTTAATGTATAAGCTGCTTAGAAACGACACGTTTCGGCCGCCATTTGTTTACATAATGTGATAACGTCGTTAATTAATAATACGTTGACTGTTGGTGACGCAACAACTATTGGTTAGAGTATTACAATGCCATGTCAACAACTAGACCAGAGGGCGTCGAAATCTAGGTATGATGGCCGAACCCCATGAGGTGTATTTTCATACACTTCTGAAATCTTCAATCAACGATATATGAACGCAAATGCCACGCGATAAGTTCCGATTTCGTATGCCGACAACTAATTTGGCTAAGGCAGAGGCGCGGCGCCAATCCTACTACTATGTGAGTTTGTAAAGATGTTTGTTACTCAATCACACAAAATTTACTGGACGTATTTCGATGAAAATTGTTATACGGGTAGAAAAATACTGGGAATAGCACATAAGGTACTTTTTATCCCGAAATTCCCACGGGAGCGAAGCCCCGGAGCGCGGCTAGTTCAATATAATGCATGCCATGCAATAAGTTTCTCTTTTACGTGACTTATGTTCGAGAGTGAACTTTCTTCCATCTTTATCCTACCGTCTTTAATGTTGTACTATCTGATACTATTACGTATTCTATGGTTCTACTATTAATAATTCTGTGTTTCAAGTAAACGTAGCGTCACTAATGAGAAAAGTAAACAGAGTGCATTGTCACTCATTGTTTTTTTATAGAGTGCATGTTTTTTATACTTCAACATGTGATAATGTTCTGTGCTAAGTGTTATTTTTATATTACGAGTGATTTTAATTAGTTATTATTTTAATTTGATAACCCCATTTTACATGGCTGACTCCACATGCTATCATTTGATCTATGAACGATAAAGGTAAGAAGATAGCTAGGAAGGCTAAGACCCTGTTGAAATTCTAAAAGGCCTTAGCATGACTCAAAGAATTTTGCAAATTGAACTCGAATTTCCGGAGAACCCAAAATAAAAGACTAAGATTTATTTCCTTACATCATCCTGACGTATTCGGTCAGTTTTTGCTGATTGAGCTGACCACTAATGGGGTCATGAGAGTTCGTGGCTTTGCCGATTTCAATGGCTGGCGGTTTTGGTTTTCCACGAAACAATTTTGTGATTCAGACATAATTCGTAACTTTAGAGGTCAAAATATGTTACGTTATTGGGGTTTTCATATGCTTCATATGCATTTTGTCAAAATTCAGCACATATTCTTTCAATGTGACTATCTATTTATTTCCGTTCCGTTGATTGTCAACTGTTTAAACTCATCACTTCATCATTGATCTTTATTTTCCTACATCTATAGAATGGTTGGACCCAGCCGTAAGTTATAGTTAAACTTCATCGTACAACGACATATAATCAAGAAGATTGCCACCCCCCAATCGAAAAGCACTAAGAAGTTTGTTGTCAAAGCGTCACCTCTTCCTAACTTGCGCTTTGGAGGCGTATAGTGAACTTAGCTATGTTCAACATTTTGTAACTAAAATATTATTTAATTATAACTTCATATATTATAGCTTCAGTTGCAAATATTTCATTTCATATGCATATCATGACATGACATGATCATGGCTGATGATGACGAATAATATATACCTTAAAGCATTTCTCTTCTTGTTGGCAGAGCTTTTTCAGTATGGTCCCCTGGTCAGGCCCAGCCTTGAAGTTGCCCTGATGGCCGGCCAGCTGGATCCAGGGGTATCGCTGCTTCTTGTACGTCTGGAAGAACGGCGTCCATTGCACGATGTTGCGAAGCTTCCGCCATCTTTCCGATTGCTAGGGAAAAAATAAAACTTGTCAAAAACAGGTATCAGGAAGGCGCCCCAGATATCGCTGGAGAGACACTGTGGAGGCTGATCTGTGTGAGGCCGCGTTCTCGCGTTTACGCAGCGACGGCTACACGTCACGTAGGACACAAAATTATATGAAAACCGTTGAGAATGGTCTCTTGTAACGTCGATATCAGCGTAACGTTGAGGGGAAAGAGCGGCGAGTGCGGAGTGGCTTTGCGTCGTCTGGGATTCTCGACAGATTTTAGGTCAAACTGTTAACAAATTGGTTGCACTCTTTCATCTTAAAAGAGCTAAAAAGAGATAGACATATTGTCTACAACAACTCCACAAAAAATAAATTCACAAAAAAGTTATTACGAGAAGCGGCTTTCTACAAAGGAACGCAGACTGTCGCAAACTTAAGGCGCCGCGTTTTGGATTATTTCTGATTTATTTTGAAGCCTTTTTTTAAATCATCTGGAATGCGTGCAAAGTTAAAAATATCGAAAGAAATTAGGTGATATTTGATTTAAACAATAATTACTGGTGGTAATCGCATCAGGCTAATAGTATTCTATTTTTTAATACTTATGGTAATGGCTGAAACGGTGGTGGCCGACTGGTGGGGCGCCCACCTGTGGATGCAAAATCCCAGGTTCGAATCCTGCCCGGGCTACATGGCTTTGTATACCAATCTGACTCATGTTAGTTTTCATCGACCACCACTTGCTTCCGGTAAAGGAAAACATCGTGAGGAAACCTGCACTCTGGTTGATGATAATCAGCTAGTGTGTGAAATGGAGAAGGCAATGGCAAACCACTCCATTAAAATTGCAAAGAGAGTCGTTGTGTGTGTTTCATTCCATATAATGACCACAACCCTCAGTCATGAGGAAATACGACTAAAGAGAGAGATGGTAATGGCTAAGAATCCATAATAATGACGATTAGTGTGTTGCAAAAGGCAATACCAGTTTTAAAAACAAATTAATGTGTTATTTTGTAATCAGTGATATAAACTTCACCCAAATAAATTAATAAACCAAACAATACGATGAAATAAAATATTAGGTAATCATGGATTACATCCCCTTAAGCTAGCAGCAGACGGCGTTAGCCGCTGCGACCTGCGGCCTCTGTTAACTATACCGTGTAGTAAAACATCGATGTTTATTATTAGTTATATAGAAGCTTTTATTTTATTTTTTGGTAGGTAAAATTTGTTTTTGTAGTAGTTTCAAGGAGTGTATTTCCATCAATCTAGAAACCTTAGAAAATCTATAAAATATACTTTAAATACTTTACTATACAAAGATAAACGTATACACAACATCTTATAAAAAACCAAAAACATTATTAAAAATGCTACTTTTAACCGACTTCAAAAAAGGAGGTTCTCAGTTTGACCTGGATTTTTGTATGTATGTTTGTCCGCGATTATCTGGCGTTTGGCTGTACCGATTTTGATGCGGTTTTTAGAAAATCATTTTAATGCAACGCAATAGAATTACATATTTATATATCGACTAGCTTATACCCACGGCTTTGCCCGAGAAAATTGTACATCAAAGCTTTCCTTTATTATGACATGACCCACCCAGTCCATTAGTATAAACCGCATAAACATCTGTTCAGTAGTTTTTGAGTTTATCGCGAGCAGACAGACGGGTTGTCCCTAGTTTGTAAGTACCTGCCAAGAAAGACAAAATATCGATATATCGATGTTTTGTTTTCGTGTTTGCATACATCCCTAAGCCGGCGTCTATCAAGGTGCTGCAAGGTGCTGCAAGGTGCCGCCGGTCGCAGCGACCAGCTACACTCGACAGCACCCTGCAGCACTTTGATTAACGCCGCTATAAGTTGAACTGTTGACATATTGGATGTACTCTTTCTTCATATGCACTAAATGCTGTGCTAAAAAGAGACAGATATATCACACACATTATCACTACAACTCAGTGTAGTCGCGTGCTGCAGACTCTTGCGGCTTAAAGGCGGTCTCGTGATAATCGGTGTGCTGTAAACTCTAGCTACAGTCGGCGTATTCGCCAGACCCCACTTTGAGCTGGGAGCGGATAACTGGCGAGCCACCGCGCAGAATAAAAGTATATGGTGCGCTCTCGTTTCGGAGGCCAAGATCCACTTTGAGGTCACTGAGCCAGCGGAGTAAGTAAAAATAGTTGAACAGTGTGTAGGTGGGAATACATTTAATATGGACCGACTGCTCAACTTGCTAAATTGAGTTGATCAGTTAGTTGAGCGAGCAATGGGGAAAAATGGGGAGAATTATAAGAAAAGTTCATATCAAGTGCTTTTAAAAGTGAGCGTCGTGTCATGTCAAAGAAGTGACAGAGAAAAATGGAAGGATCTCCACCGACAAGAGCCTCGCTAATAAGTATTTCATGATGATAAGAACTGTAGAAGTTAGAAATAGATCCTGACAACATTGGTACGAGTTGGGCTCGCACATTGAAGGATCCGTACAAAACAGTAACTTTGCCGTTCGCATGTACTGTCTTTCAATCTCGTTTAAACTACAGTTTTCAAATTTATTCCTGTACCAATACGTACGTTCGACATCTAGCAAACCCTTTTCAATGTTTTCAACAAATAACAAAGACTAGGTATTAATTTATCTGAGTAACATAAAATAAATATATCCAATTAAAATATGAGGAAAATGTCCACGTATTATTCAGTATATCCTGTATTATTATTTCCTGTGGTTTCCTGCGGTTCCTGCCACTTCGTGTTAATATTGTGAATATGTAAATTCCAATAGAAATTACGTACCTACGTAACTTGCTTGATAGCTTTTGAAAAATAATAACAAAGTTTTTTCCCTATTAATTAATTTTATATAGTATATATTAATTAATTTTATATAGTATATATAAAATTAATTAAATTATATTAATTAATTTTATATAGTATACTAGCTGTTGCCCGCGGCTTCGCCCGCGTGAGTTTCGCTTTGACAAAAAGTCTTTTTGTGTTCGAAACTGTTTCGGATCTTCGATTTTTATACGTCAGCAGAAAATGCTCATCAGGTTAAACGATTTTTGCTAAGGCGCCATTCCCATATAAGTTATAGTGTAGCTGGTCTCTTGCAGTTCTTCATCAGATGTTCCAGATGTTCAATTTTTATACGTCAGCAGAAAATGCTCATCAGGTTGAACGACTTTTGTTAAGGTACCATATCCATATTTCTTATAGTTTAGCTGTTCTGCTATGGTTCTTCATCAGGTGTTCCAGTTTTCAAAATCAATTATAGCCTATATGTTGCCCAGGCTTAATAGTTATACAACAAAAAACAAATTATTCAAATCCGTCCAGTAGTTTTTGCGTGAAACGCGTACATACATACAGACAGACAGACAGACAAGAAATTCAAAAAAAAATTTTTTCTTTCTAATGTTCTTTTTAAGTGTCTCTTTATCCATTTTAGTCAAAAATACTAAATGTACAGACAAAATATTTTTACTGTTTTATTATATGTATAGATATAAATAATAATTAATTTTATATAGTATATATAAAATTAATTAATACTAAATTACTTTCCTTTTTCCTGTTAAACGTATAAATAAATGGAAAAACAATAGAATATACCTAAGTATTATCGAACTACCTAGGTACCAATGTCCTCTACAGCTGCCAAACTATAAATCGTTTGTACGTATTGACTGGTTTAGGCTATGTGGATATGATACTCTCTCTCTCTCTCTTCAGCCCATTTCAACCCTATGAGTGTAGGCCATGGAAGGTACTTGTACGTAAATACTTATTACTTCCATGGTGTAGGCCTCCTTCATCTTATGCCACTTCTCCTGGTCTTGGGCAATCTCTATCCATTTAACGATAGAGATTACCCAAGATAGTGATAAGTGTAGAGGAAGCAAGAGAGATCTGTAAGGATCGTAGCAGGTGGAAATCGCTAGTCTCTGCCTACCCCCACGGGAAAAAGGCGTGATAATATGTATGTATGTATGTGTATTTCACGATATGATACTAGTGGGCCGGATTCTGAGTTATGCAGTGAGATACGGACATCTATTAGTATAATTAATACCATGATTAATATGACACATAATGTTTCTTCAAGGTTACAATACTATTGATGACTATCACAATAGGGACTTAGAACTGTTTGACATGACACCTGTGTGACACTAATTGGCAGTGCAGTTAGTGTTAGGCGTCTAATTGGTGTCACTTTGCACTTTGCTGGCGATACGGTTGCCCATTATTCCTATGAATGCATTTTTATATCACTTTATATTGCTTTGGTATCGACGTAAATATTTTAAACAGTTTTTCGATAACAAAAAACGAGTTTGAAGCGGCTTATCGAAAATCAAATTGTAGCGAATAACAATGGTCAGTTTACTTATTTCACATTCAGTGTTGATATGATACAGAAAGAGTGATTAAATGAACTTACTCTCCTTAAAATTCCTCCATATAACTCCTTATACTACTTATTTCTTTACCTTTTAAAGAGAAGAATACCTATGTCAAAGAAAATAAAGTTTGAAATACAATGCACATGTAAAAGCATGATTTTTTTTACATTAGACGATTTTCTGTTTACTTAGCTCATTGCCCTTACTTACCATTGTCAAGTAAAAATAACTAGCCTATTCTCTTTGGTTCAGAATTTCAGATGCAAATAGGTATATATATCTAGTGAGGTAGGTACTTGAATTTGTGTAAACAACAAAATAGAATACAAGCTTTTTACGTTGACGACATGATTGTTGATGTTACTAGAGTCACGTAGGCTGGGAATTCTTTTTAATACTACTTTTTAGGCAAATACCAAGTTTTGATGGTGTGCGGTCACTAAGGGTGTCTCTGCCAACCCTGAATTACTATTTTCGCGCCTAGAAAATTCTTTTCTCTAGGGATTGGAGTTGTGGTGCTGGAGAAGTTGGATAGAAAGAAAAACTAACGAGGAAGTGCTGAAGATTGTAAATGAAAAGAGGAGTCTACTCAAGGAAATTAAGAATAGGAGAGGGAGAATGATCGGCCACTTGATACGACACGATAACCTATTTAAAAATACATACCTATAATTGAAGGAAAGGTAAATGGAAGAAGAGGTCCAGGGAGACCGAGAAAGAGTTATGTAAGCTAACTTAAAGAGAAGGCAGGCGTCGTGTCGTATCAAGACCTTAAACGTAAAGCCGAGAACAGAGAAGTATAGCGTATACTCCACCTACAAGAGCGCGGCTCTTAAATAAGAAGAAGAAGAAGGGATTGGAGTACGTGGAAGGAAGTTCCTTTTGAAGGTTATGTAAGCGATATTTTCGACGCCAAACTTGTGAAAACTTTACTACATTTAATTAATTCCTTGCTGTTTTTTATTTGCTCTTTCTAACCCATATTCAAAAGCACTACAAACATAAAGGTATGTTTCGATGTCTTATTTTACTGCAAATATCCTTCAGTTTAATTTGGCAGTCAAAGCCAATAAACATGTTGCTATTTTCGTGTCTTACGCAGTCAATTACTGAACTAATTACGTACATAATAAGACACAATTAAGGACGTTACTGGACACATTAGTCATTTCCAAAGTTCCCCGTGTACCTGATAAATTGTCGACCTACTTAAAAAGGGAGATACCTATTATGTGCCTATTAGGATACCCATAACTGGCGATCATGTATAAAGAGAATGATTCATGAGTGTAGAGGAAGCGAGAGAGATCTGTCAGAATTGTATCAAGTTGAAATCTCTGTCTACACGGAAATCAGGCGTTTTTTTTTTTATTTGAGTGATTTTGACCTCAATCTTGCCTGATAAGGGGCAAAGATGAGGTCTAGGGTGGTATGGTACACGCAAACTCAAAATATTAAATTCACAGTATTCACTCTTGCCTTGAAAACCTCTAAATTATATTTTACAGGAAACAGTAAGTTGTGTTAGTAATTAGTATACAAAATATATGTATGCATGTGATAAATACACGAAGGTACACATCGGTAACCCAGAATACTTTGAAATAGATCGTTTCTATCTTGACCAGGAGTAATCGCGTCATCGTCAGGTTGAAGGTCGAACCCAGATGCTATTTAGAGACAACAGCCTTAACCACAGTCATCATTATCACCATTGCGCTTCTGAGTCAGCTCTCAAACACCCTCCACGTGGGTTTTTTATCGTACACTTAAGACACATATGTTGAAAAGTGACGTCTTTGGAGTAAATGCAGCAGTGGAGTTTGTTGCGCCGCCTCATCTCCACTTGCGCTTTGGAGGCGGTAGTAACCTTAGCTTTAAGTAATTTTTTGACGTCAACTAAATATATGACGATTTAAAAGTGCTTTTTTTAAGCCTATTTAAATAAAACAATTTTCATTTCATTTCACAATTAACCTTCTGGTGAATTCTACACAAATTCTTAGCGATTATTCGTAACTTAAATAAATTATTCATAAATATTAACATTGATTATAAATGCAGTTTTTTTGTACTTATTAGTATTTAAGATAGTATGAAAAAAGCTGAAGAATAGGTACCTATATGTTTGACTGAAAAGAGAGCGTTGATCTCGAAAAACATTTTCATTATATTTCCCAGCCCTAATAAGGAAGAATAATAACATAAACTTAAAATATGACCTGTGCGAGTATAAAGACGACAAATCTTTTATTTATAAATTATCTACAGGAGGAGCAAGGACCCAAGATACAGCTAGCAAGCTGTAGGTATTTATTGTAGTATCATCTATCAGACTAATTCTATAAAATGTATCAAAACTAACTCCTTTAATTAGTAAACGCTTCATAATAAAGACATCATATTATATCAAACACATAACACATAAAACATAGTAAGTATATAATATTATTCAAATATTAGTACCTTCTTATTATTGCAGATATAGGCCCAGAAAACAACATCCATAAAATCATCGACGTTGAAACGCATCTTTGACTGCATCTTTACGAAAACACTGGCAACACAGCACACCACGAAAAAAACAAAATACAAATTCCGAAGGGATGGGCGGTTGGAGGCGCACTGACTGGTAAAAGACAATGTTGCAAATATAAACGTATTTGTGTGAGTCAGAGCCACAACCACAAAACTTATGACGTCAAACGTACGTTGTCGTGTGGTGAAAAAGTCTGCTATTGGTGGAATTCCGGTTTTATTGAAGGCGTATACATGTAGAGCGTGTCTTTTCGAAAGGGAATCCAGATAATGACTTATGGTAATCTTAGCCTCTTTGACAATTGTCTAGCTCTGATAAATGCTCCGATGATTCATCTCACGAATTAGGTGATTAACAGGCATCGAGACATTATGTATTAACGTTAACAGGAGTTTTGTTTGTAACAACGCAGATGTTATAAGGAGCGATGACATAAAAATTATGACCCAATAATGAGCAGATTAATTTTGTGACGTTCATACAAACACATACTACGGGATAGTGATGAAGAATGTGATTCTTTTCATTGCTGAGGATGTTCGTAACTAGTAGATAGATTGACGTCTATAGTAGCTGATTCTGGGCGCAACTATCAGGTCATGTTTGCCATAAAATACATTGCTATAGAAACTAAATCAACATGTTAGATTTCAACACGATGCGATGGGAAATGGTTCTAACTGAGCTTGTAAGATTAACCCATATACAATGTGGCCCGTTATCAGTGTCGGAGCCTTTAAAATGGTATGTTATATGGCATCTTTTATGAACAAAAACTTTTTTTTTCTTCTTTAACTTTTGTTTAAAAATAAAAATAAACAATTTAATGGGCTAGTTTATTCACAAGTAGCTAATAATTAAAAAAAATACAAAAATATTTTTTTATTTGCTTTTACGTTTTTTCTTTTTTTTTGTACTTTATATTGAAACATCTTTCTTAATTTATTGTTGTCTTTATGATTAGCTTTTAAATGAGACCTTTTTTTTATGTCGATAGCACTTTTACACGAGTAGTTACGATTAAATTAGTACAAGAGCCTGAAAAAAACAAAATGACTGCCATTTTCTGACAGTAAAAGAAAAAAAAATTATGAGTGGTGATTTGTTCATAAAAAATGCCATATAACACACCACTAAGGCTCCGACACTGATGACGGGACACATTGTATAGGTTGTACCCTACAACTACTAACAAGACAAGTTAAAAAACTTTTTCCAAAAATAACTATCCTATTTTGGAAATAAAATCCACTTAAAATCTTAGGAAATGCAGCTTATATTTCCCAGAATATCTACAACAAAATAACAAATTGATTGACACCTTATTAAAGTTGTTGTTTCGTGCAAAAAGTTTTATTTGGTAGGTACAAATTCATGAATTGAGTATTTATGGTATTTACGAATTCCCCGCATGTCAAAATAATAATTTGATTTTGAAAAAAAAGGAATCATAATAAAAAAAAAAATTTTACTTCGTTTACGAAGTCAGCCATGTAACCTAAAGAAATAACGGAGCATTGAAATAATTAAAAATTCACTTATATTATTTTAACAACAAGAACCAAAATTATTGTTTTAATATTATTAGTATTTAATATATTGTAATAAATCCATACATTCAGAAGGACATAATACTAAGTTCAAATAAGTGATGTGACATAGTAACACTTTCTCATGACCTTACAATTTACGTCAAACATTTTTTTCATATCATCAATTTCGTGGCTCGGCTTTCCTTTACGTCAATAGCCATTCCAACAATCAGCAAAAGCACGATTTAGCAATATTACGTTGGTCATCAAACTGGCTATGTTTTCTATAAAATCACGCGCGAAAACCAGTGTGACATGTGTGATTGTATGTCTTGCTTCACACATTTTACCTAAGGTCATTTTAAATAACTGAGATCCTAATAGAAATCTGAGCAACCCTATAAACAGGATGACTTTTTATCCATCATCATCATCAGCCTTTAGCAGTCCACTGCTAGACATAGGCAGAGGCCTATGTCCAGCAGTGGACTGCAATGGCGGCAATGGCGCACTTTGGGAAAGCCCAAAGTGCGCCATTACCGCCGTTTTTGCGTTTACGCATCGAGTTATTCCCCGCAATCTTGCGCAGGTCATCGCGCCATCTCGCCAGGCGGTGTCCCACACTGCGCTTGCCCATGCGCGGTCTCCACTCGAGAACACGTCTGCTTAGGCGGCTGTCAGTTCTTCTGCAGACGTGGCCAGCCCATCACCACTTCAACAGCGTGCTGACTTTTTTGGCATTTAGACTTTTTATCCACCAGCTATGAATTTTTGCAGCAGGATTGGACGATAAAACTGAGTTGCGTTCCAAAAAAATCTATGGCAAAATTTTTTTTACATCATTTATGGCATAGGCGGTGTCTCTAATATTTGCACGAAATTCAATAGTGCATTAAATGGTTCACTGGCAGCGGTACCCTAATCGTGAAGGCATGATTGTAGTAGTGTAGTGTGTGATTTTTCTCTACTATATATCCAATCATATCGGCCAATTTGTATGAGAGCGCAAAAAACCAGGTGGTCTGACTGTATTTTCAAGGTCCTCCTAGGAAGACGCTGGACGTTTTCAATCGTTCTATGTAGAAGTCTGTAGGAGATAACTATTTCAGACTCTCCATATATCAGGGGGCACTATACACTATATACTAGCATGGACCCTGGACTTTGTTCCCCTGGAAATTTCGGGAAATCCTCTCTTAGTGCTCCCCTACAGACCCTAAGGAATCTACATGCCAAATTTCAGATACCTACGCCCAATAGTTTTGGCTGTGCGTTGTCTGTCAGTCACTCAGTAACGGAAGAATTTTATATATATTAATTCCAGGGCAATACTATCACATTTACAAAATTATTACCAAACTGTTGCAATATAAGTAACGTCCAATTACACACTCCGTGTTCTAAGTCTATATAAGGTCGGAATGTCGATCGGTCGTAAATTTCGACACGCAATTCGTGCGCGTATTCCAATAATCTCTACAAATACGTTAATAGACTCCTGTATTTGGTATTATGGTGCAGTAGTTGTAGTTATAACTAATCTGGATGCTCAGAGAAGGTAAGGGCCTTAACTGTTAACGCTTATTTAGCTAAGGAACTTTGAACATGGCGATATTTTTTTTCGAGTGTTATGGCTAACACTGACTGATGTCTGAATTTTCTAATCGATTAAAGGGCTTGTTATATTAAGTCCAGGTCCTACTTCGGTGGTGGTTAGGTGGAAATTATCCTATACATAAACCTTCCTGAAGAATTTTCACAGCAAAAGTGAAAAGTCGGCTTGACTTTTCCGATATGTTCAACAATTATTGCCACATTTCAACTAATTTACACAAAACCTTAACAAATGATATTCTCAAACCTTTCTGTCTAAATCTTTCTGTCTAATAGTGGAAATTCACATGAAAACCCATTCAGTTTTTGAGACAAAAAGATAAACTGTAGATAGGTATATTTCTGAGATTTCTGCGGAGCCCACAGATCAGGCTGCGTATAAGTAGTCCTTCTCAAGAAAGCAAGAAGAGTGCCTCTACGAACGAGCCGTGTTGCTAGGTGCAATTGTTAAAAATCCGCACCGTAAAAGTTTATAGATTGCCTCTACATAAATCCGGATTTTTGTAGAGGCAATCTACGGATTTCTGAGAAAAGCCTTACGGATTTTTTTAAACTGGATCTGGCAACAGTGCTCCCTAAATTGGGCCGTGCGCGCCTTCGTGTCGTCGACTGCAGCGCCGCGTCTGCAAGACTTCTTTCGTGAGACGGACTTAATCAGTTGGTTTTTTCATTATTTAGAGTCAGACTTTATCATTTCATTTTCTTTATATCTCATAGCATACTATTTGATAACACGTGTCTGTACATCAAACATAACGTGGTGTGATGTGTGGCACTACACGTAAGCGCCGTTGTTTTTTGGTCTTTAGCGATTCTACGATAAATGATAAAGCTGAATTATGATTCACCTATTTGTATTACATAAAGCACATTTGGTTCCTTATCCATTTGCAGAAAATGACATAATGAAACATGGCATACTTTTGTTTATCCTAATGATATTTTCACATAACATTATTTACGCACAATTTTTTTAGCATAATTACTCTAAGCATAATAATGTTCTAATTTATTTTACCTGCCGTGTTATATTTGGAACGCTCGTTCGCTTCGCTCGCTCACTTTTGTGTTGGTCATAGGCTCAAATCAAAATAAAAAAGCTAACTGACTCTACACAAAAAAAATCGTATTTCTTACATAATATTTCGATTACTTAATATGCACCATGCGCCAAAAATTACAAGTTTAGTATACCTACTTAATTTTTAAGAGTAAAAATGCTGATCCCTCTTGTAATATTTATTAGTTTAGTTATGTTTATCTGTCTACTTATTTTATCTTTGCGGTCAAAACGAAACACCAGCATGGCAACTAGCTATAATTAGCGCATATTTGTTAACAGTAAAACTCAAATACAAAAGAAAAATGTTAAAATAACAAGTAACAACTTGTACCGAAAGTAAACTTTGAACCGGATTTGAAACTCAAAAGTTTGAGCGGGTTGAACAACTTATGTGGTTAATCAAAAACTTTGATCATTCAAGAATTAAGTTGATGTAGTCTGATTTCAAAATCAAGCACCTTAACTAGTGGTTCAACTTAATTAGTGATTTGCCGCGAACTTTAGACCTGGCGATTATGTATCGGAATAATATATTGTTCCGTTGATTATTATGATAAGCATGACCTGATGGTGCACCCAGGACCGGCTTCCAATAAGGGAACTCCTCAATGATTAACTCCACGGACCCGAAAACGTTGTCACAAGATCTTGGTGCCAGTAAAACCAAAAAAGATTATATTTTGTAAAAAAATTATTCTCTTGAGCAAGGCCCAATGCCATATGGCGTTAAGTCCACCATTTGTACATAATTTGTATTGTGTGCAATAAACTTAAAAAAAAAGTAAAAAAGTGAGGATAGGTAGTAAAATTAGTAGTAAAAAAAAAAATTATTCTTCCTAACCAAAACAGCTTGTATAATAGAAAAATTCTGCACCAAATACTCGGTATCAAAAGGAAACAAAGCAAAACTATTTCGCTATCATTTCGCTTTGTTAAACCCAAGATTGTCCGAGTTTAATAGGTTCTAAACTTGCGTTTATTGTTGCTTCCCTCTCTGTCCTTCATTCCTCGATGTCCCTATGTGCGAGAGAGACAGTGTCACGCAGTTTCATGTCAAGAACATATGTGACGCACGCAAAGTCCTTTACAAAATGTTTACTTGAATATTTAGCTCAACATTTGTCGAAACATGTCATTGAAATTATTTTAATGATCAAAAATTGACTTTTACGGCGATACAGTTGCTTTAGATGTTTTTTCAGCCATATGTTACTATGCTGTACCGAATACAGATGTCTGTAAATAAGAAAATTCAATATTGACTGCTATGTACGCATATAGTGCTAGATAACTATTGTTCTCTTGTGTTAATTATAGCTGTTTTATTAACGTGAGTTTTTATTGGAACGTTTTTTAAGTTTTTTTTATAACAATATAATAATACATAATATATTTATTAATTGATTCATAATATGTAATGTACTTTCCACCACAAAGTAAAAGTATTTTTTTTATTTTGAAAGCAGGGACAAGTGAGGGAAAGAGTCTCTACTCAACTCTACTTTGATTTTTTTTTCCATGTATACAATACAACACAGTTGAACACAGTAAGGATTGCAAAACTTTTTTTTAAATTCCTAATTTTTCCCCCGAAAAAGACCCATATTTTAAAAAATATTTATTTACTTTGCGCATATGTGTTTGAGTCACAGGATTACGCCTACCAAAATTCCATCTAATTTGGTCTAGTAGATTCGGAGAAAATTGGCTGTGACAGGCGAATGGGCAGACAGACAGACAGACGCACGAGTAATCCTATAAGAGTTCCGTTTTTAGGGTTCCGTAGTCCGACAAGGAACCCTTATAAGATCGTTCAGTCCGTCCGTCCTAGTCTGTCACAGCAGAATATCTTCTACGTTTATGGACTGTTTGGCATGTAACTTGGTTCGAAGATACTTCACATATAGATCTTCTTTTTAAAAATACTAAAAATGAAAATTATACCCCTTTTTAAGGGTACCTCCCCATACATGTAAAGGGAGGCGTGAATTATTTTTTAGAGTGCACCACCTTGTGTGAGGTATCGTTAAAAAGGACTATGAAAATAAGGTAGGGTTTCCATACAACACATTTTTATCAGCTTTACCATTTGCGAAATATAGCCCGCCGTAAAGTCGTTTACACAATGCCCCCCCCCCCTGTAATTTCTAAAGTCTTGGACCTATAAACTTCAAATCACTCACGTAATGAAAAAGGCGCGGAAACTCTTATTTAAAATTGTTTCGGGTATCCTGTGATGAATAATTTTGAAATTATAAATAAAATAAAAATGGATACTTTTTTCTTGCAAGAAATGCAAAACAGCCCGGTGCCAAAAATGACTACGGAACCCTACTTTATGCGTGGTCCGACACGCACTTGGCCGGTTTTTTTAAGTTTGTACGGAACCCTAAAAACTTAATAGCAATAACATTACCACGTGGGCTCTAGAACCCAAAACAAATATCACATTATAGCTACCAAATGCGACTAATCGCCCAGACAAAATATTAAACAATCGTAGGAAGCAGCGATTTTGGACCTCGTATCAAGTGAATAAAGTCCAGATTCAGTTGAATATTGTCCTTTAGATGTACTTCCTGTAAGTACGTATGAAAACAATAGTTCTTTAGTACACGTTCGCGATAACAAACTCCTCTAATGACTTGGATAAACTACAGCATTCACGAATATTTGCAATAAATTTAAAAAAAAACCATATAAGTAGAAAATGATCAATTCTTCTTAAAAACATATTATTTGTGTATTTATTTAAAACTTATTACAAAAATTATTTACAAATGGTGGACTTAACGACATTAGACATTCTCTACCAGTCAACCATTAGACCATTAATAAGGTGGTGCGATAAAGTGCAACGAAATAATGTAGCACTTACAATCTGTACAAAAACTGTCAGTATTTGGAAAAAACATGAAAATTATAAATTTCCTACTTGATGTCGAAATTGAACAACATATTGACAAAGATACATCAAATGTTGTACAGTCCGATCTAAACTTGGGTCGGGCTTTAGCAACTTCACTCCGGTCTCTTTGACTAATGTAAGTATATGTAGTGAAGTTAGTTTCGAATGGTTTGAAATGGTTTTGATTTGAAACAAGCTGACAACTTAACAAAAAACCGAAAGAATTTAAAAATGGCTCTAACTTTTAAAAGGAACATTATAATAATTTTAATGGTCGTTAAGATATGGAAGATTAACTTTTTAAAGTTATTTTTAAACTAGAATGTAAGATAAATGGCCAGTGATAGTTGTTGTTTTTTATTCGGTTTGACGTCATTTAGCCAACTTAAGTAGATAACACAAGTCTTTAAGATTATACAATAATAAAATTAACTTTAGGTAAAAGAAGAATAATGAAATATTGGAGATTAATGCAAGGACATTCTTATTCTTATGTCCTTGCATTAATCTCCAATATTTCAATATTTGTTCTTTTAAGTTTACGCAGGCCAGTAACCCAGTAGTGGGAAAATAAAAGGATGATGATGGGAAAATGTACCCCAAAAGTATAACTATAGAATTCCCAGCCTGAATCGTAAATCCTGAAAATTTAAGTAACGACGTGGTGCGAATTAAACTAATTTAACAAAAGTGATCAAGATTCTTTGAAGAAGGAGATAGAGGCCTTTGCCCAGTATTGGGACATGGATGGTTATTTAACAAATAATTAAATAATTTTACTAGTATAAACCATTAATGATTCAGTTTTTTTCACAATAATCATGAATAAAAAATCTATGTTATATCTGCTTCCATGCTGGTCTGGGAGCGAAGAAAAAATTTAGAATGTTCCAGCTGCTTCTCTTCCCGCGCAGATTGTTAAAGTCAATCGAGGAAAAGGGCTTTAAACTGGGGATTCCTCCACTCATAGGCGTTGGGCTAGCAACCTGTCACTATAACTAAATCTCCATTCCATCAGAGAGGCCGCTATTCAGCCTAGCGTGGCCTTCGAGTCTCACGACTCTTGGCTCTGTCTACCCCGTAAGGGATAAAGAGGTGATTCTATGTATATATGTAAATTATATGTTAGTGATTTCATTTTCCTCGTTAACATATAATGACAAGCCTGGCTCTGGTAAATATGTTTATGTGCTGCATTTTGTAATTCAAAATATTTTGGAGCCAAAAGAATTGGTAACGGATATTTCTAGAAATAACTTTTCTTACTTTCGTTGACCTCTATTTGTTTTCAAAAGTATTACCTCATTTTTGGGGTTTCGCACACAATGGGTGCTGATGGAACCTTATCTAAGATATAAATATGTAGACATAGTATAGGTAAATATGTAAATAAATCTAAACTAATATAATTAAAGCTTAATTTTGTGTAATAGATTTTAAGATTTTGTTAGCTTGAATCTCTGGAAAAGTGTTTCCACTCTCTCTCTCTCTCTCTAGTCTCTGACTAGTGAGTCAGATTTAAAAAAAAAATTGATTGTTAGTAACATTCCTAAGGAACGCTTTAAGCTAAATTCCCACGAAAGCAAAGCCGCAAAACGATTCCTATGAATATAAATATAGAACAGATCACTCACTCAGAACTACAAATTTGTGAAAATAAGTAAGACATTGCCTGTACTAGTAACCCAGAACCACAACAAATATAAGCAATCAAAATTATAACATTCTTCTCTTTATAACAGGATATTGTTGTAAGCGCTGCTGTTGATTCATACGGAACCTTTCATATCAAAGTCCGATTCGTCTTTGACCAATTTTTTTACCTTTTTTTCTATAACCTCCATTTCTACTTATCTTAAAGTGTGTTTCTAGCTTTTATATTGTTATCAAGTAAACATATTCAGGCTTAACAGTATCCAGCATAACTATTAATAAATTAACATGACTTTCTAAAATTACACCTTTTGTGCAGTCAACAACACATTTTACCCAAATTTAGAAAAAATGGAAATTGATAGGTACCTATTATTGGTATTTTGGGTCGAATCTTTGGTCAAATTCTACTAAAACCGAAGAGTATCACGAACCTCCAGAACAGAGAAGACTAAAACATGTTTCCGATATCGTCGCTTCCATGCTGGTCTGGGAGCGAAGAAAAAAACATAGAATGTGCCAGCTGCTTCTCTTCTCGCGCAGATTGTAAAAGTCAATCGAGGGAAAGGGCTTTAAACTGGGGATTCCTCCTCTCATAGGCGATGGGCTAGCAACCTGTTACTATACCTGAATCTCCATGAGAGAACCCACTATTCAGCTAAGCGTGGCCTTCGAGTCTCACGACTCTTGGCTCTGTCTACCCTGTAAGGGATAAAGACGTGATTCCATGTTTGTATGTATGTATGATACCGTCGCAAAATAACCCTTTCGCAAAATGTTCCTTTGGCAGAATACTCCTTTTAGAACATATTTATGCATAAATTAAAAAATTTGCTACCTGGGGGACATTTTTTGAAAGAGACATTTTGCGGAAGGGACATTCTGTGAAGAGGACATTTTGCGAAAAGGATATTTTGCGAAGAAATGCGCTATAGATCAAAAATGGACCATAGAGCGAGCACACTGATAGAGTCAGATGTTATACATCATTCAAATACAACGTAAATAAATAAGTTGCTTACCAAATTTTATATTTTGACTCGGTCTTACTACAACGGTGAATTACCTGAAAATAACAAAACATGCGATAAGTTTATGCGATATGACATCGTAAAGTTTAAAGGTTACAGAGAAATCGGCAAAATATGGCGCCAAAAATATATGTTATAAAAATATTACTAAAGTAAATGCACTGGCACTCATTTACTAAGGAACTGTATAAATTCTTAAAGGTCGGTCACAAGAACTTAACGATTTTATTTGATATTTTTTCTCGACCGCCCAAAAAAATAATTGTTATGTTTTCAGGGTTTATGAGACCGAGTGACTAAGTAGGTAGTGTTTCTTGTCTTTCACTCTATTGAAGTATGTGCACTTGCACGGTAGTGCAAACATGTGTGCATGGATGATGTGGAGCATCAATGAGTGAGGTTGAGCATGAACAGGAGGTATCCTGTTCATGCTTAATCTGACTCATTTGGTTGACTGGTAGAATAAGAACATCACCCATTTGGTTGATTGGTAGAATAAGACATTAGTGTAATAAAGTTAAATTAATAAATAGAGAGTCGAGATCAAATTGTTAATTTCATTGCCTATGTTTTTTCAGAAAATTTGCCTTTTACATTGCTCCATCTAATACAACTAGAGTGTTATAGGTATCCTAACGATGTTTTCCTTCACCAGAAACAAGTTGGTTATCTATGAAAATTAATACATGAGTCAGATTGGTATACAAACTCAACCTACGAAACAGGATTCGATTCGATGTCCAACCCCGCTTCCCGACCCCAACCGATTTTAACTATAGTATCTTACATTTTTTCTTGTTTACTTCTTCTTAGCGTGTCGACTCGACGGATCAAATTAGTGATGACCAATATGACGCCACAGATACAGCATTATCTGTTGCGTCATACAGGTCTTTCAGGTATCTTGGACACGCTGGGCAAGACAATAAATGTGATGTGTGCCATATAGTTTAGGAAGAGGCACCACATTGGCAAGCGATCTGCGAGCAGTAGCCCCACCTACCGCCGACTTATGTCCGAAGTCTAGAGACTTCCATGTCGGCCAAGGTAGACCAGATCCAGGGGGAAGGTGCTCTGATAGCAGGTTGGGTTTACTGAGCCTACTTCAAGAAGCAAGTTTTGTTGCAAGCAAGAAATTAAACATATAATAACTATTCGTTAGTCACTAACGAGAACAATGATTTGCACTTACGGACTCCTCTTCTGACGTACATTACGAGCTCAATACTAAGGAAACCATATTAAATAAGTTTAGTTCATTCCACGCAATATGACTCAGGATTGATTAACTACTCCCATTTATGGATAATTGTTATTATTTACGTAATATGGAACCAGCCGAATGGAATTTATTGCACATGATACACTAGCTGACCGGACAGACGTCCTGTCTTAGTAATTACAGATTAATAATAATTTCAGATTATTTTTCCACTTTGTTTCGTGTCACTTCATGTTAAATGTCATAATGGCAAGTATTCGATATTTTACATGCATGAAAGTACTAAGTACTACCTATTACATGATATTTTTTGTTGGTTAACTTTAACACAACCTCTGCGAATTACTCGCATAATGACATATCTTTAACTCTACCACAACCGTTGCAATGACACTGACACTGTATTTATTTTAAATTAGCTTTTGCCCGCGGCTTCGTCCGCGTGAATTTCCCACAGGAATAGTGTATTTTTCCGGGATGAAAAGTAACCTATGTTCTTCTCAGTACTTCTAACTATACGTACCTAACTATGCGAAATTTCAGAAAGATTGGTTCTGTAGATAAAGCGTGAAGTAGGTAACAAACAAATAAACAAACCAACTCACTTTCATATCTATAATAATAGTTAGGATTAGGATTTAATATTAGGATCTTCAACGCGCAACTCTTTACGTCTGTTTCACGTATATTTGTCATTTTGTATAAATGTCATTTTGCGTATAGCTATGTCATTTCGTCAATGTATCAATTCACGTACGTATACCTATGTCATTTCGCGCATGTGTCATTATGCGTGAAATTAACCTCTGCATTATTAGTCAACAAGAATTTTGAGCAATGGGAGAATTTCAAATTTATTCAGTCCAAAGTCTCCCATGAGTAACAAATAACTTTTTTTTGTATTTCTCATGTCATTCTGACAATTTCTCGTGTATGACGCTCTGACGTCACAAACGACGCGGAAATAAAGTGACTAAAAGTGACGCGCGCGCATCGGTGCTTTCAATAACCAAGAAAAAAGGTCCTTGTTGGTTTTAACTGTTTTATTGCCGACAAATCGCATTGTTATGTCATTCAAGTAAAAAAAATCAAGTTTTTTTTTTCCTTATTTTTGTACGATATTGTGCAACCAAAACATATCAAAGAGATCTGTCTTAGCAAGTGTAAATCGCTAGTCTCTGCCTATCCCCGCGGGAAAAAGGCATTATAATATGTATGTATATGTTACACACATCAAACAGTCAATATGTCAGTGGCATTACACATTTGAGGGCCCGTAGCAAATTCTAGACGACGCACGAAAGGCCCTAATAATTTGACCCATTGTAATTGGGGAACCTTCCTATTAGTTCCTCCAAATTATCAACAAAAAAGTGACATCAGCTTGCGTAAGGACCCCTAGTTTCCATAGACATAACAAAACTTGACAGCTACCATCATCTAGCTGGCTCTTGGCTGTTTCCCGCCATTAACCCAAAAAGAGCTCAGCTGAAAAGTGTTCAGTAGACTGAAGGAGCAGATGGGCTTACGCAAACACTACTTTGACAATGGTAAGTAAATTTAAGACCTTACGCCACATTTTAAACACACATTTGTCTGCAGTGATGACGTCAATAGCGACCTACATCACTATTGTTGTGCCAACATCATTTACTATTGTATCGGCCGTTCTGCTCCACGGAATCTGCTTAAATGGAATCTAGATCTCAGATAGCTATATCTATCTGTAATTGACTGAAACTGCTAGTAGTTTGTGCCTTTGAGAATTATAATGAAGAATGCACTCTGGCTGACTGATGTTTAGTTAACTAGTGTGTATACGACAACAACCGCTAGATGGCGTTAGCTGTCAAGTTATGTTATGTCTGTGGAATATGATTCATTTCCCATTTCCTAAATATTATAAACTAGCGCCCCGCCCCGGCTTCACACGGGAGATACACACATAAATTGCAGCCTATGTCACTCAGGCATAATGTAGCTTTCAAGAGTTCCAAAGATTCTTCATTCCTTCTACTCTTGCTCCGTCTACTCGAACTCGTCATACCTCTCTCTTTCATACTCGACTTGCAAAAACTAAATATGCCATGAATGCTATATAATAACTAGATTACATCGAACTTATAACAATAAATCGATCTCTTTCACTTAAAAAAATATACGCTCAGGAAAAATGCAATGCACATAATTTAAAGTACATAGTTTATGTGGTAATTTAGTAATTTAGTCTCTATGCGCAATGTTCTTTATCTGTCGAAACTGTTTTGTTAATGCGTCTTTATTTTACTCAATGTAATACCTAAAAAATGTAAATCCGTAATTGGCTGTCAGTGTTAAAGCTACGAAACTACTTTAAGATTTATAAGAGCTGTGGATTTTGTGATAATAAATAAAATAAAACAGATTACTTACCCCCTACAAACAACTTACAAACTTACAATCATTTCCTCTTTATACATAATCAATAAGGTTCATTTTAAAACCCCCAGACCTCACACACACTACACACAAAGTATACATAATCAATTTAAAGTACCTATCTAATTATACTTAACTGACCTACATTACTGGCTCCACCTAAACCAATTAGGCTTTATCTTATCTATTTGAGATAACGAAATAATTATAATAGTAATTACTAATTACTGACAGGCATCCGGTAACGATTAACCTGGAGTGGATGTTTACAGATGCGCTCTTGATAATAAATCATGGAATAGTTAATTAAATCTATCTTAAACGTGCGTTTATCACCTAACTCCTCCTCAACGGCTGGATCGACTTGGATGAAATTTTGTGTGTATATTCACTATCAATGGGTTTCTGGATGGATTGAAAACGCAATTGGACCCGATAGGTAGCGCTTTTGCCAATATGCACAACGTTTGCCGAGTCCGCTAGTCAGTACATACTTATAATAGACTAGCTGTTGCCCTCGGCTTCGCCCGCGTGACTTTGGCTTAGATGAAAAGTCTTTTTGTGTTCCAAACTGTTTCCTGTGTTCCAATCTTCGATTTTTATACGTCTACAGAAAATGCTCATCAGATTAACCAAGTTTTGCTAAGGCGCCATTTCCGTATATGTTATAGTGTAGGTGGTCTCTTGAAGTTATTTATCAGATGTTCCAGATCTTCAATTTTTATACGTCAGCAGAAAATGCTCATCAGGTCGAACTGTTTTTGCTAAGGCGCCATTTCCATATATGTTATAGTGTAGCTGGTCTCTTGGAGCTTTTCATCAGATGTTCCAGATCTTCAATTTTTATACGTCAGCAGAAAATGCTCATCAGGTTGAAGGATTTTTGCTAAGGCGCCATTTCCATATATGTTATAGTGTAGCTGGTCTCTTGGAGCTTTTCATCAGATGTTCCAGATCTTCAATTTTTATACGTCAGCAGAAAATGCTCATCAGGTTGAACGATTTTTGTTAAGGCACCATTTTCATATTACTTATAGTTTAGCTGTTCTGTTATGGTTCTTCATCAGGTGTTCCAATTTTCAAAATGAATTGTAGCCTATATGTTGCTCAGGCTTAATAGCTATACAACAAAAAAAGTTTCATTCAAATCCGTCCAGTAGTTTTTGCGTGAAACGCTACATACATACAGACAGACAGACAAGAAATTCCAAAAAATTTTTTTTGCTTTCTATTGTTCTTTTTAGGTCTCCCTCTATCCATTTCAGTCAAAAATATTAAATGTACAGACAAAATATTTTTACTGTTTTATTATATGTATTGATTTGTAACTGGTATGTCTGTACATAGGTACTTGTAGTATATTTAGGAAAATTTGTGTGATAGTTCTTTGTAGAGCCAATAGAATATTTTTTTTTATTTCTGTCTGTATATTTTTTCGCGCATAGAGCAAAAAGCAACAAAAAAAAAAGAAATTAATTAATTATTTTTTTATGGAATAGTAGGCAACTCGCATGCTCGTTTGCCTATAAAATATATCATATCTATAAAAAAAAAATACCAGACGGATTTCGATGAAATTCGGTACATGGGTAGTAAAATATAGGGAATAGCACATATAGTATTTTATCCTATAATTCCCACGGCATATATACTCGTATCTTTGGGAGCTAGTGTAAATATAAATCATACTGTGGTTTGATTTTATAACAAATAGGAACCATGCTTTCCTTTATAATATCATTGGATTTTCTCACTATAAGTAGTTACAGGGTACTAGTACAGTATACAGGGTGTTTGGGTAAACACCTTCAACCTCTTTAGGGGTGAAAGAATACTCATGAATATGAGCAACTTTTTGTATGGGACCGACTCTGAAATCTCAAAAAAAATCAGCTGTTCCCCAAACATTTTGGGCGAGTAGGTATTGTAATTGTATGGAACTACTATTATATACTAGTAGGTATCTAAGTTAGTGATAGAATTAAATGCTAATAGACCATCGTCAGTCAGTGACACGGCAATTACTTGCGCTAATGAGTCTGTAATCATTTTCGAGCTTTGACGTCAATTCGGCCCGAGGTCCTAGACTGTACACATATATACTTCTTGTATACAGTTGCATTGCTCAGAGTTATACTAATGTTCCTTTTTAAGGGTTCCGTACCTTAAAAGCTAAAATCAGACCCCTTTAATTAAAACTCTGTTGTTGTTCGTATGTATGTCTTTCAAGATCCTTTTTCTCAGCAACGAATATAGATATCAAGTTGAAATTTACATGAAATATTTGGGTTTATAATCGCTATCATCTAGGAAAAAATTAAACTTATACGCCAAGGTAATCAAAAGAAATGATAACTTTTGATTGCCTTGACGTATAGGTAAGATTTTTGACATAATTGACGCTTTCCGTATATTTAGCGACTTCGAAATGGTATAAACTATTTAGGTCACCCTCAAGTAGATATACAAATATATCTACGAATATATCACCACAGAACATAAAGATTTAACGCTGTCCAAATCTGTAATCTTTACTGTTTTCTATAAGTAATCCTACAATGAATACATACATCTTATCATGCTACCCAAGTTCAATTTAAAAACTATTACCATGATATAAAGATCCTTATGAGGTAACTTTATATATTTTTTATATACACAGACCACCACGACGATATCCTAATCTGTACATAAGGACGTGACTAACAGACCAATTTATAGATATACGTACGTATGTAGATGATATGGTGGAAGTGAATAAAGTCATGGTTCTTTTTAAAATATGTTAACAATTTAAAATATTTCATAATTAAACTGGTGGAGACTCAATAAAAAAAATATGAGCGAGCCTTACATCACACTACATCCATCAGCCTTTCATCGTATGTGTAACATCTGACTCTACCACTCGCGGGTTCCTCTGCTTCCTGTTACATACTTCCGTCCCTTTTTGATATTTCCTGCTTACTTGGTCCATTTAATTCACCAAGATCTCCCGGACAAAAATAAAAGTTAAGGCAAAAGGAATTTTTGTAAAATAAAATATTACGAAATCACTATCGCAAATTGCAGAAGAAAAATGTTATAGGTACTTACATGAATGACCTCGCTGAGCATAAAAACTATCGAACATGTTGCTCAGTTTGTACCTAATTTTAACATAAGTAAAGACATTCCAAAACCAAAATCTAAATCTGTCAATGTAATGTTGCCAGATACTAGCTTGTTCTTACTTCGATGACAACGACCCGTCAACATGCATTTTCACAATGTTATACAGTTTAAGCTTTGTATGTTCAAACAATTTAAAATGATGTAATAAATGACAACTATGTAACATAAATTTATATGTTAGTAAAAATGCTATTTTAGAATATCTAATTATGTCAATGTTGCCAGCTACTTGTTCTTACTTCGATGACAACGACCCGTCAACATGCATTTTCTCAACGTTATACATTCTAAGCTTTGTATTTTTAAATAATTTAAAATTATATAATAAACGACAACTATGTAACATATACTGGTATCTATGCTATTTTAGAAATTTTCTAACGAAATTTGCTTATGTTCGTTTACGTCTGTTGCATTTACTTGTATACTAACAAACACATTTGAATATACATACATATTTAGTGGTTGCTTCATAGCCAGCTGTGAAGTAACTGGTGGTGGAAAACATCATGAGAAGGCTTCGCCCGTGTGAAATTCCATGTTCACCCATTTTACCCTCTCAGGGCAAAATTTCCTAAATTTCTAAATTAGCGGGATTAGGCGTGCCAAAGTCCTTTATTTTTTATTTTATAGTTGCAAATATAAAGAATGCATTTCTCTAAATATTACTAAACTTATTGCTTAATTGAAATTTAAATTAGATTTGATGATGTCACGTCTTTAAAATATTTGAAGCAAGATTACGTACCTACGTAATAATAATTACGATTTCATCGTCTTGAAATTCTTTAAATTGGAATCCATTCACAAATATTACAATGTCGTATCGCATGTCAGTTTCTCAATCACTGTTCTGTATTCGCATTGATTGAGTATTTATTAATCCTTCTGATACCTGTCTGTTCGTCCATTCATGAATAAATTGAACAATTTTATGGGCTCAGAAACAAGATATTTTATGATACATAAACTTGAAATGTCAAAAGGGATAAATACATGCACAATTACGCAGTATTAATAAATTTTACAAGAGCTCCGAAAGGAAGAGCGGTATAGGTTTAGCTTCTTCTTCTTCTTATTTAAGAGTATGTATTTATATATTTAAGAATATCACCAGACTTCTCTATTCTTGGCTTTACATTCTGTTCTTCTTCTTTCTTTTCATGTCTTGATATGACACGAGACGCCTGTCTTCTGTTACAATTGGCTTACGTAACTCTTCCTCAGTCTCCCTGGACCTCTTCCCTTCACCTTCCCTTCAATATTCTTTGTAAAAATAAGGCATAGTGCTGTATCAAGTGGCCAATCATTCTCTCTCGCCTATTTTCTATTTTACAATCTTCTTCTTAGTTAGTTTTCCTTTCTATCTAACTTATTTTCTCCATCCTTCTCCAGGATCAAATGCTGCTATCAATCTTTACCCTTTTTAGTAAAAGTAGAACTTTTTCAGGCCTTTGTCCAGTAGTGGACGTCTTTCGGCTGAGAGAGAGGGAGAGAACTATTTGCTAGCTCTCTTTTTTGGAAATGAAGGATCATTTATTTCAAAGTTCAAAAGTTTTCAGTAAAACTAATTCGCTAAGCGAACTATGTTAATTCGCAGTGGAAGTTTGACTTTTCTCGCCATTTTTTTTTTCAGTTTTCTTGTCTAGTGATCAGTTTCAAATTTAATAAAAAAAATATGTTTGTATTGGTTGATATAGTAGGCAAAGGTCATCGTATTTATTAAAATAATTACGTAAAGCTTTACTACGTTAGAATAACTTTACATAACTTGATGTATTTTGTAACAACATTACGTTGTTTAGTTTTATAAAAAAAAGTATTTTGAGTCGAGAGTAGTAAAGTTATTTGTGTGAAAGCATGTTTTTTTATAGAATTTCTTATTGTATCTAAATCTTTACGTCATGACTATTATGAAAAAACATAGAAATAACAACTTTTTACATCGACTGGTAAAAAGTTGTTATTTCTAAGTTTTTTTTATAAAATTGACGTAAAGATATAACTTTGAACTTTAATTTGAAGTTCAAATTAGTTGTGTCTAAAAAATATACATAAACTTAAATGAACTTTAAAAAAATATACATAAATTTTAGAGGAGCTGGTGAAAGAGCCGAACATACTGGGCGTGATAAAATCACAGCGACTGCGCTGGCTTGGTCATCTCGAGAGAATGAAGGAGGATCGTGGCGTCAAATCAGCCTACCTGGGGAAAGTGTCAGGAAGGCGCCCAGTCGGGCGCCCCAGATATCGCTGGAGAGACACTGTGGAGGCTGATCTGCGTGAGCTGGGAGCGGATAACTGGCGAGCCACCACGCAAAATATAAGTACATGGCGCTCTCTCGTTTCGGAGGCCAAGATCCACTTTGGGATCACTGAGCCAGCGGAGTAAGTAATTTATGAGCGACTGTTAAAAAATTGGGTAAATATTTCAAAAATAAATTGAGTTTTATTTTTTTATATTATTTGTCTTAATACAGATGTTTTTTTTTTTTTTTGTAGAACACACTAAACTTTGACAATAAAAAATACAAAAAAATTAGTCTAATATTTTGCATTTATTAGAACAGTTCTTTTAAGTTTATAATAATCTCCGTATATTATCTTAACTCACTGTTCTAAGGACCTCCATTATCACTTACTGAGATAAGGCAAACAAACATACAACCATAATATGTCTGCTATAATTCTGCTATTGTATTCATTATATCTATAATTATACTATCATTGTGGCTATTTATACGTAAACAGTTCGTTGATATGTAGCAGAGGATAGAGCAATGTACAATAATATGAGAATATTATATGTAATAGGTACTTAACTTGCGACTCTGTTAAGCCCGGTTTAGGTATTTATGTTAAACATCTAAAAAGAGAGACCCCAGAAATAAGCTAAACCATCGCCGCTTCAAGCATATTCAGCTGTGGACTTATATTTTATTTACGTATAGTTAATTTACTTAAGTTTTGTTTAAATCTTGTTTTGTGCGATAAAATGTTTTTACTTACTTTTATAGCTAAAGCTTTTATAGAACCATTATTTTATAGTACTACTCGTAGTAAATCGTATAATTACTTTGCGGTACCTTTCGGTATTCCTTTCGATGGTAGATTTTTTAGCAAGTATTTCATATCTACAGGTTTATATCTATGATTCTCCTATACTTATTATTGCTTATATGACGCCAACATAATTTAAATTATTGTAAATATTTACGAAAAATTCGTGACGGCTTTTCTCTTCTATTTTATTACGTAGTTATATTGAATGATTGGTTATTAAAGCGGTGTTCATTCAACTGCCACATGGAACCTAAATCGACTATTGTTCAAACTATGGTAAAAAATATGAGTCAATCGTTATAGTTTTTGCAATAAACAGCGAAGTTTGAAAGGTCAGTGAACATAGAGGACGTTTAAGAAAACTATGAGGCTACTTGGCTATACAGGGTGAATTTTAAATCATTGGCGCTTTGGTCCTGAAGGAATTTTGGAAAAAGTACCCTATGTGATATTATCAGTATTTTTCTATCTATGTACTAAAATTTCATCGAAATCCGTTCAGTAGACTTTTCGTAATAGAGTAACAAACATTCTAACAAACAAACCTAAACTTTCGCATTTAAAATATGTATAAGTAAGCTAAGAAATAAGATTAGTAAGGTAACGGAACTTCGCAAAAATTTTTCTTTCTTTTGTACCTGATGACGTTTCAATGGAGCTGCATTCATCGTGGCTGTCTGGTTACAACCAATATTGGTATTGAAATGTCAGGCAAACGCTCACAAGTAAAAAATAAATAAGAGGACTGGGCATTTATTTTCTAATTAAAATTGGCTATTTTAAACATCCACTCCACTGGCAGGAAGTAGCGCAGAACAGGAAGGAGTGGAAGCTTCTAGTATCAGAGGCCAAGATCCTCCTTGTGTCGTCGTAAGTAAGTACTGCTGAATTAATGCTTATTTACGCTATATAAAGAAACTCTCTGGAAAATTTCACTATGTGCAATGTCAGCAACATACATAAATAATTGTAGCCTTAAGTCACCCAGTATAATGTAGCTTTCTATTGGTGAAATTTTTGAAATCAATTTAGTAGTTCCTAACAAATAAACTCACAAACTTACAAACAGTTCCTCTATATAATATTAGTGTGAAGTGAGATTTGAAAGTCTGCGCTGTGAACTCGTTCGCAAAGTCAAAGTCAATTGTTTTTATTTAAATAGGCTTAAAAATAGCACTTTTAAATCGTCATATTCTTGTTTTTTAGTTAGTTGACGTCATAAAATTACTTAAAGCTAAGGTTACCACCGCCTCCAAAGCGCAAGTGGAGAAGAGGCGGCGCAACAAACTCCACTGCTGCATTTTCTCCAAAGACGTCACTTCACAATATATGTCTTACAATTAAATGGCTATCTATGTGGACGAATATACATAGAAATTTTATATGAAACTAGCTTTTGCCCGAGGCTTCGCTCGCGTTAATCCTTTCTTAGCGGATGCCTACGTCATAACATCTACCTGCATGCCAAATTTCAGCCCGCTCCGTCCAGTGGTTTGGGCTGTGCGTTGATAGATCACTATGTCAGTCAGTCAGTCACCTTTGAGTTATATATAAATAGATGTCGTAGGTATTTATAAATTAATAAAATTATAAATTAATAAAATGTCACAGAAAAAGTAAAAGTACACAATGTACCTAGATAGTTTAATGACAGTCTTAGGAGGTCGCGTGTTTTAACTTCTATCTATGATTTTTTAACTCAACATTTTTTACCGAGTTCTTCATCGTCTTCTATGTAAACAAACATCTCGCCAAGTAACAATAGTCCCATTCATTGTTTTGCTAAACATTCCGCTGCAATTTGAATTACGTCAGTAGCTCTGTTTGTCTGTTTGTTTTTTTCTATTATCTGTGGTCTTTGTCTCTTGTTTCTGCTCACTGGTATAATGACACTATTGAATATGTAAATTATTGCAATATTTGTTTGATCAATTTGCTGGTTTGTAAACTTTTTATTGAAAATGTCTCAGACAAAGTACAGAAAATTTTCTTTTTTGCCGCACTGAAGTTGTCGCGCCGTTTCGTCTCAAAAAAATATTATGTAGGCAAAACGAAGAATAAATCTTTTTGTTATTGAAAATATGAAGGTTTTCTCAAGGTTTTTGTATTTTTGGACAATTTGAATACTGGTATGGTGTATATTATGTAATGCGAATATAAATTGGTAATAATTGCGACTGTCTTGTAAAATATATATTTTCTTTAAACGAATTGACCTGTGATATAGAGAAGAAACTTTACTTGTTTTAGAGAACTTACCATTTTTTTATAGTTATATTGTAATAATACCCTATTTTTTTTATTTGACGATCAAGCCCACTGCTGGGTTCAAGGTTCCCTTGCCAACATTACCCTAGGCTTCACCAAGCAACATCTTTCTCGAAATTCCCACGGCAGAGAAGCAGCGCGACTTATTAGTGCTATATTCATAAACACATGGAATTCAAAGTATCCCTGATCCACGGACCTCAAAGACTAATTATGCAACGGCGTCTGCAGGCAATCAGCCACAGATAACCTCGTGCCCTGTCTGTCTGTCTGTATTTATGTCACAAACAGCCGTACAGCTCGTGAACCAATACAAATTCATAGCAAACTCGCCTCTATTTCCGCCACTTAAGAGGTTCATGCACAACTTGACTTGCTGTTGATACAACTTAGATTGTAGCTACATTGCCAATAAATCGGGTAACTGTGCCATTAAAGGAATATTCCTTTGGTAAATGTAAACATTTATTATCAGAGCTAATTTGGAACTCGATCGTCATACGTTTTATCTATAATGATTTGAATACCAATAAAACACTTTAAGGATTTAAATATAGTCAATTTTGAGTTGTTGTTGTTGCATAACTTTATTGTACTAAGAAAAAAACTCCGCTACTGAATGTCGAAGTATTAAACATCGATGTACGTTATTTCTGAAGTATGCGAGTACAATATACGTTTAAATTCGAAAATACTTAAGAATCAAAATCAAAAATTCTTTATTGTAACTTGGCCTTCAAAAAAGGCTCTTTTTCACGTCGAAAATTTATTATTTAATCATAATATATTATGTCTCAAAGCTACAAACTACTAGCATTTCGGAACGACCACTGCCGAGAAAAAATGCCGAAAGAAACTCATGAAACAGTCTTGGTCGCCTAACATGCCAGAGGGGCTATTTATTAACTTTATAGAACACTAGATTGTGTACAGTCAAAAATAAAATAAAATATACGAAACAATTATAATATAATAAAACATGTTATGTTTGTGATCGAGTAACCACAATAAAATGGTTAAGAACAAAAAATAAAAATATAATTCGAATCAGAATCGAGCAGGCCAGTTAGCAAAAGGAAAGAATACAAAGGCCGACTTATCCCATGAAGGGATCTCTTCCAGTTTTATCTTTTTTTTTAAAATTTCCCTAGTGTCTTCAACTCAGTCTACTTGGATTCATTGCTCCAAACATGGTTTACAATTTTGACGCATAAGAAAAAAAAAACATATGTTGCATGAGTATGACAATTGAGGAGACTTAAGTGCACGTGACTAATGTGGGTTATGACGACATAATTACAACTGACGCATTACAAAAAAAATGTTTTTTAAATATTTTATGTTAATATGACGGAAATTTCATTTCCCAAATAATTTACGATCCGCTGATCAGATATCAAAATGGCAGTTTTTTTCGGTCTATCACATAATTTTCTTTGCAAAAGTTGTTCATTAAGTAAAAGTTGTTGGTATACCTGTTAGCCTATACGTAGAGGTTCTTCCCGTATACCAAATTTCATCAAAATCCACTCAGCTCACTCACTCACTCGGTTGATGCGTGATTCACAAACGTAACTTTAAGATCATTAGTAACATGTCTTTAATTAAAAAGTAATTAATGGTCTACAAAAATGACGCTCCATTATTATGACGTCTGAATCGATTAATTTGATTGATAACTCCAAAATACTCAGAAATACTTAAGATCCCGCCGGCAACGACCACAGATTAATAAACTATAGTTAGACCATAGATACTGCCCACTCATCGCTATACACGTTGTCTGTGGTCTAATTGATAGCTACATCCGTCATTGGATAATTGCAGTATTGTTCTTGGAGTAAAGTATATATTAGTGTTAGCTATAATACTTTTAAGGGATTTATGGCAATCCACTAGTTACCATTAAATTGGTATCCATTGGCATTTGTTTTTTAATTTCCATTTCTCTCTCTCTCTCTCTCTCTCAGCCGAAAGACGTCCACTGCTGGACAAAGACCTCCCCCAAGTATTTCCACAACGACCGATCCTACGCTACCCGCATCCATGCGCGTCCCACGACCTTCACCAGGTCGTCGGTCCATATTTCCATTTAAATTACAACAAATCACCAATAGATTAAAAGGTTAAATATAAGTTTTTAGTTTATCTTCATAAGACGTTAGTAGTTTAACTAATATTGAAATAAATATAAACGTAAGCATCTCCATAAATATATGACTTGAGAACAAAAAAAAATATTAATTTTCAGATCTTATAACTAGGTGTTGGAGTCTCCTTTTAGGCTATCAAAGATGACTGTGCCAGGAGGCTACGCTCTACTTAAACCTTACCTGATTACAAATTACTTTCATTTGTATACTATGAAGTAAAAGTACTATCATTCTTGGTTCAGACCTTGTTTGAATCTTAAAATGCTCTTCAACTATGAGATCATAAGCTGCTTCATTGATTGGATAAGTAGTTAGTGCCGTGAGAAAAAGCTGTCAATTGACAGAAATAGATCCATCCGTACTCACTCATAAGTACAGTAGGCATCCAATGATTATGCTCAGCTCATGGAATGAAAAGGAACCAATAATAACTTGGAATCTTGAGCCGAACTTGCAGCATTGTGCAAAACTAGACGAATTCACAATAGTTTTGGTCGGATGATGATATCCCATCTCAGGCACTTTTATGAAATACATAATTTCAAAATCAAATTCAATATTTTACTTGTAACTAAACCTCACTTTTTCGCGTTATCGAGCTCCTCCATGCTTCAGAAGGAATTTAAGTCGTTTGTTCCAGCTGTATATGCAGTCGTTACACCCACCGAGGCACCTCATTTGGCCCGTGGTGGGTCATGATCCATCTTCTGTATCCATCCGTAATTATGTTAGTCTTCCTAGAATTTTTTTAATGGTATATTCTAAAATCATCTCATTTTCTCTGGCAATCACATTTAGTAACTAACCGTTTCTGTATTAAATTTCATCATCTATCATCAACAATACCTAGCTATATATAGAATTTATAATAGGCGTGTCCGTCCGTACAACTTTTTGTAAGTTTATTGTTATGAAGATCGTTGGGCCTCCGACATTGTTATCTAGAAGTGCCGCATTGACGTCATAAGTCATTATACGCACTGTCAAATATAACATATTGCTCTTGAGTTTAAATAAGTTACATTATTTATTTTAGTGTCTCGTTTTAATGAGGTCGTTTCGTATATTTATTTAGTGTAAAACAAATAAGTAATCAACATCTGCCTCGTTTAGTTTTCAACAATTATAATATTATTAATTGTGAAGTAACTTGTAGAGTAGTTTCAGAGATCAGTCGCGCTCAAAGAAACAAACTCCTTAGCATCATTTTATTAGTTAGTATAGATGTTTTAAATACGAAAGTTTGTGAATATGTTAATTATTCTTCCACACAAAATCTGCTCGTATTTAACGGATTTCATTTAGGTTATGAAGAAATAGAAGAATTAAATTCAGAAAACATTTCAAGTAGAATAAACGAGGAAGGATCTTGGCATGTAGAAAACCAAAGTTTCTGCCTACTCCCGATGAAAACAGGCGTGATAATATCTATGTAAGTGACAAATCGATTAAACCAATCAGCGTGGATTGATCCGAATGTGCTATTGATTGCGGCTAACAAGATACAACCCTGACCCGCCTGATTGAGTTGCTAATCAGTGAATTAATGAATCAATGAAGATTTGTAAGCTGGTACTTGTTCTACACAGGTTTCATTGAGTAATACTAATCTACTGGCATGAATACTCATAATGACTAATCTTTAGTTTAGTGTCGCTTTGATCATTAATGATTTTAGCAACATCCATGAAAGAATCACACCGGACCCTAAATATGGACGTAAAAGGTCGAAGAAATAGATGAAGACCCAAAAAAAGATGAATAGATTGTGTCAAAGATAGCAGTAAGAAGATAAGATAGTAAGAAGGGAACATCAGATGAGATCGATAGCCTGCTATAGAATGAAATGGAGGAAAATGACTATGGGTACTAAGTTTAAAAAAGTACCCATAGTACTAGTAGTACCATAGTAGTAGTAGTAGTTTTTGAAATTACATCTGATAGAGATGAATCTGGATAAATGGTTTTCAAAATCTTTCAAGCGATTTTTTCATATGAACTCAAAAATGCTCAAAAGCTTTATTTTCGTAATGTCGCATAAGACGGAAAAAAAATTACATAAAGATACAAATGCAATAACAATAATATCTATTACGCATGGTTACGTTTTAAATTGACATTTAATGCAGATGATGCATCCATGACTGGTTTGGTTGCGTCACCAAACCTCATCTTTTATGCATTAACAAAATTTTGACATCTATTAACTTCCAATAAGTTATTATGATATGTTTATTAGCCCATTCCGAGATATGACCCTGCGTCATCAGAAACAGTTAAAGCTATAAAATTGCCTAAAATAGCCTTAAAATCAGACGGAATAATGTTCTGAATTATTATATTTAGATAAATAATAATGGTGCGTCTGTTTTACGACTTAAATTATTCCATCTTTAGACCTCATTAATGCAAACCTATAAACTAGGTTTCTATTAAAATGAAGGTAGGTACTTCTAGTTCGAGATAGTTTTGTTAATACTTTTTCTTAAATTAAAACAATAATCTTAAGGTGGGCACGGGTCTAATCTTCCGAAGCAATTTTGGTTTGCTAACTATCCAAGTTTAGTTGGTAGATCGCTTAAAAGTATAACATTTTTTTTATATCTCATAATACTTTTTACTTTCTTTCCAGTTTTATATTACTTGTTGACGTTTAACGTTTGTTTTACACATAAATTTACTATGGTTCTTCGTCTTCTTCTTAACTTAACCATAGTAAATATCAATTTACTATGGTTAAGTCCTTATATTTAATTTTTGACCTTCTTTGTTTTTATTTTTTTTGATTCGTTAGAGTCATTATTTTTATTAAATAAGTTCAACATGCTAATCCCTTTAGTCGTTAGTATTCCTTCATCATCTAGATTATTGAAACTAAATCCTAGACGGCACTGATATCTAGATCAAGTTTCGCTGGCTGGAGCCAGTTTATCGCAATAACTATTATAGATAAATCATTTATTATTACAGCTTTTGCCTAAATTAGGTTTTAAAAGTTATTAAAAGTGTTTTTTATTGGGTTGATGGTCCATCAAACCAATCATCATCATCTCGAGTCGAAATGACAAAAATTTGATTTTCTTTACCAGTTTTAGCCACTTCCACTTATCGTTGGCCTCATTTAGGTCCTCAAAGGTACAGGAGGAAAGGCAGTTGGGGCATGTTAAAAGATGAGCCATAGATTGGACGGCTCCACAGTCACAAAGGCTATCAAACGAGTATCTCCACCTGACTTGTTTTTAACCACTGTGTGTAATAAGAACCACTGATACGACATGATGCAAACACCGCACGTCATGGAGACCAGCATGTGATGTTTTCAGCTATAGAGACTAGCGTAGAAGTGACAACTATACTCAGTTGCACCCATAGAGCAACACGAAGGTTGCACCTTAATGAAGAAATAGAAAAGAAATGTGCGTAGCGAACTGTGTCAGGATAAGTTATAAGAAGTTAGAAGAATTTTATTCCTATCACAAAAGTTACAAGTTAAATGTCGACCGTGAGAGTGAGTTGTAGGTGAGCCACGGAAGGATTGTCAAGAAGGCTGTTTCCTTCCACCGCCGGCACCGTATCGTCTCCACGCAACCAGTCAGGTGGTGGTGTTACCAGGCTTCGACCGCAACAATTTCGAATTTTTTTTTTTTTTACATGTGGAAAGATCGTCGTCGTCTTGTCCATCCAGGCACGGGAAGCCGGACAGGTATGTGGAACTCGAACCCACTAAAACCATACGGTGTCAACGCCTACCGCATTTGTTTCTAACCTAACCCAGCCACCACACAAAGTTATCAAGTTAGCCACTTTGCTGCAAATTCGCTGATATTGCCATTTCATAGAGGTTTATAGTAGCATGGTTAGTTAACATGCAGGTGACTGTACATTAGAACTTGACTATATTAGAACGTATGTCAGTTGGAAGTTGGCAAAACATAGACTCACGCGCAACCCAGTTTTGACCACCTTTACTACCTGTTACTTGCGTCATTACACGTTGTTAAAGAATAACTTGTTTTTGTATTTCTTTTTTTTTATGATTCTTCTAATATATTTTAGGATTTTGAATAATCGAAAAACATATTTTAATTTGCCTCTATAGACGACTTCAAAAAAAGGTGAATTTTTTTGGTTGTAATTTTCCACATCTTAGCGTCATTTCGATAAAATGGATATCACGCTATGTTAATATTTTTTATTTATTTTAATAGGTAGTGAACTTAACCCAAAATTTGAAACTTGGATTTCTTTAATTTAATATTAACGTAAACATCCATTAAATTTAAAGCAAAACGATGCCTATACCTAATAACTTTATTACTTATTCTTAACTTAAGATTTCACTCCTTTTCAAGGCATAAAATAATTCTAGCACTAGCACAATCCTAGATTTATGCCAATTAACAATATAACAAAGGATTAACCATAAACAGACATGCGCACGCAAAATACATGGTTTGCACATATTTTCTCGGCTCGGCGTAAACGCAGTGTCTGTAGACAAGATTGCGATGACGTCACATAATAAAACAATGCTGCCTACGGAACACTGCAGTGACGAAAGCAACCGCCTTGGCCCGAAAACTATTGTTGCTCAAGAAATCTTGAGAATTATAATAAAATATCTATACTTCAATACTTACTTATAATTTAAATATGAAAGGCTGTCTGTCTTTGGATAAATCGATTTTGATTAAATATGGTATTGATATAGTTAAAGACCCGAGGTCAAACATAGACTACGTTTTTTATTATAAATCTACCCCAAAGAGCTGCAATGGGTGGTGAAAAATTATATGCAAACAAGATACCACAAGAGCCAGTAATATACATATAAACTTTAATACAACGTTTACGTTACGTTTTTTATTATAAATCTACCCCAAAGAGCTGCAATGAGTGGTGAAAAATTATATGCAAACAAGATACCACAAGAGCCAGTAATATACATATAAACTTTAATACAATTAAAAAAGAAAAAAATTAGTTAATACTGAAAAAATAAAAAATAAATGTTTCCAACGTTCACGTTGGAAACATTTATTTTTTATTTTTTCAATTGTAATGTCATCTGAATTACAATTTGTTTATATATGTAATTTATTATCATACGCCTGATGTTATTATCCTTGAACGTGGAGTCAGATCATGTTTAACATAAAAAAAGAAATCGAAATCGCAACTGGATAAACGTAAAAAAATAAGTCTGTTATTTCTGATTCAGCGAGAGATTAGACCATATCAAATAAACAAACTAATAAACAAATTAAATAAAAGTTGACACACAAATTCACAAACAATAACAAACCATTTTAGCTAGATAATGTTCAACACAGATAAACAGGTTAATACAAACATACTCCTTTTGAACCAGCCTAAGCAGTAAATCCTTTTATGAACATTTCTATCAAAAACCAGTTGTTACAAAAAAGGAAACAAAAAATAACCGTGTTGAGACAAGAATAGGCAGATTATGATGTAGACAGACCGGTTGAATTTGAAACCGTGGGTGTCGAGAAAGAGCTACCGATACCTAATGTTGTCGACGCGGATGAAAAATTAACAACAATAGTAAGTAAAGTTGAAAGGAATGAGGTTAATAGAACAATATAACGGGGCAACGAAGTAGATCGAACGCATGCAGTGAAAGCAGTGGTTATCGATATAATTGCGATGATCGATAGCGTCGCAAACGCAGACGTATTTGTCAGGAGCTATCAGCTGCGCTTTGATATATAAACATGAACGGTATAATTTATATTTCTCTGCGATATTTCGGAAACCTGCACTCTGGTTGATGATTTATTAGCTAGTGTGTGAAATGGAGAAGGCAAAACTATTAAATTGACCATTGCTAAGGGGGTCGTGTATGTTTTATTCCACGTAATGATAGTGACAAATTTTTAAATAGGAAGACGCAGAAGTTATATTTTTCACTTTATGTTTATGGTTATTTTCCAGCCTCGAGATTCAATAAAATGAACTTTATGATTTGTTAATTAATATTTATGGTGTAGAGAATATAAAATGGATCCCGTGACTGCAATTTTATTACTGTCTGCTCTACATCTTCAAGGATCAACAGCATTATTATTGTTAAGAATATAAATTATATATTTGGTAAATACAATTTTAAATACCTAAGCTTATTTATAAAGTCTGGAAGCGAACTCTTGAAACGCCAAGTGCTTCTATTACTGCGCAAATTGTAAAAGTCAATAAAAAGAAATGTGCTGCTGAACTAAGGATTCTTCTAAGCAGGTGATAAGCTATACCTATAGCCTGTCACTATTTTTTAATTTCAACTCCACCAATAACCCCAATTTTAAGCTTCACTATCAAGCCTTCAAGTCTCGCGACTCTATAAGATAAAGACGGGATACATTATCTATACCGATTTTTACTCAGGGCAAATGTTTATCGAGGGCCATAGTCCATAAAACGTCCAAACTCTATGATATTTCCCCATTTGATGACTTATTACGACAACCTACTAGTTCTATCATCAAAATGCCATCTATATTACTTTAATGTTCAACATTTTAGCTCGATTAATGTACCACATGAGTCAAATCAAATAAACAAAGGGGCACGTGAAATTATATAAAAGGTTTTGAAGATAAAATACATGGAGGACAAGTCTAATTCAAGAGTTGTCTTATATCTCAAACTTCATAGGTACAGTTGAAAGACACAGTTAAACTTATACGACACTACACTAATAGACACAGATGATTGTAAACAAATAGGCTTCATAAGATTAGGTGAAAACGGAGAAAATTATTTATACAAATGCTAACTTGAATTTATATTTGTCAACATTTCAATAAATTTAAGGAAACATAAAATTTAATTAGCAATATTTACGATGGAATTTGCGTTCGCAAGCGTTAAAATTAAACGAAGACAGTCGATTGACTTTGACCCAGATCAAATGGATATCAACATTTCTAAAATGACGAACAAAAATAAAACGCAGTTCGTTATAACTCACACGTGCTTCCACAACTTACAATATACAGTTTAAATTATAACATTTACAACGTCTGAATTCAGAAATAATAATATTGGTTGAATGTCCAGTTTGACGGGCAAAAAAAATTGTACAGTTAACAGAACATCCACCTTTACAAATTTAGAGCAAATTCGCTGATATTACCACCACATAAGTAGATAGAGTTCCATGAAGGATAACACTTAACTGTACACAGACTTAAAAGTATCGCCGATTTTATATAATTATTAAACATGTAATAATTAAGGTGAAAGCCAAGCTTTGGCTGTCCATACATTTTGTTCTACAGCAATGCTCTAAACTTCGTTAATGATTCTCATAATAAAATCGAATTTCCAATTCTTATGAAGTAATTGTGCTCTCATGTTGAATTTAACATAATAATGTATAATAATTTCCGAGAAAAACGGCATTTAAAATACGACAAAAATTGAGATTCTTGTTGATGTGTGCGTAATATTTTGTGACATTTAGGGGCGACGTCTAGCAGATTTATTACAAACCACTGACTACTACTATTTATATAAAAGCACTTTGAGACCTAAATGCATGCTACCTCGATGTTGCTTGCCTTGACAGCGCCATCGGCTGTACGTGAAAAACAAAAGAAAATCATGAAATGCTAAAAAATTATAAAATAGCAAGTTTCAATACTTTCAATATTAAATACAATTTAGGGTTCAATATACTTATTTTTATGAAAGATTTTTTATGGTAAAATTTAAATTTGATTACTGGGACTTTTGGATATCAAGACAGGCTATCCAAATATGACATCTGAACATCACCTGTACATCTGGATGTGATGTCCTGGACTTTATGTCCTGCTGTTCAGGTTTTCGTATCCACATGACCAGACTCCCACGTCTTCAAATTTATATGTGCAGGTGATGTCCAGATGTCCAGGTCTTCAGCTCCACATTTTCAGATCTTCATTTCCAGATGTTCAGGTGATCATCTCCTGAAGCTTTGGTCTTCATATTCAGCTGTCCAGCATTTCATATGCACATGACCAGACACCCAGGTCTTCACATCCAGATGTCAAGATGTCATATTCAGATATCCCTGCCTTCACATTCAAAAGTCCCAGTTATCAAATTTAAATTTCACCATAAAAAAATCTTTCATAAAAATACGTACTGAACCCTAGATTTAATATATTATTACAAGCTTGCCATTACGTATATGACTGGACTGGGATATTTGTGCGAATTCATCTCAGGCATTCATCGATACGTTGTTGCCGATCTGTGCGAGGTGTAAGATGGCAACGTTGCTTTTTTTACCCAAAAAGATAATTCTTAACAGTTCGTTCTGAAACTTAAACAATTTAATTTTGAAAATACTTTTATCAAAAGACCTTATAGTAGGTAGATATTATACACGTAGGTATTCATTTACAAAAAATAAACTATAGGAATATGTGCATACATTTATATTTAGTTTCAAAGAAAACAAATATTACTGATTAATTATTTTTTAGTTTGCATTTCACAACATGTTTTCTGAACGTCTAATTTAATCCTAGAACTTCTAGGGCACGAAGTATCGATACTTTGAATTATCGATAAAGTCGAGGTGGGCTCGACCTCCGTGATTTATATTAATTATTTTTTCCTGATTTTATTTAAATACATTTCATTGAAAGTGTGATTATGTATTGACCGTTGACAGCTGAATCTAATCGATCAGATTCGGATAAGTATTAACAAATTATCAATTAAAATGTAAATAAGGTACCTACCTGTGTATTACTTTTTCACTTTATGCATAAAATACGCATTTATTATTTGCAGATTTATTTTTACATGACTGACCATAAAAGGAGTGTTATGTTTTCAGGGTTCATGTATGTATGTAAGTATGTATGTAAGTTTCTTTATTCCACCATAAGTCCTGAATGGCTTAACAGATTTTGATGTGAGAGGTATTTTTAGATTCCTTGCATTCCTACGAGTGATATAGGCTATATGACGTCATCATAAAAACAAAATGGCGGATTATATATGCGATAAATAGCAGACCAAAAAACAATAACATTTGATCAATCTTATCGAGTGGGGTATCAAATTGAAGGGCTTTAAAAGGCGATTTGAAAAATGTATATTACTTATATGTTTGTATATAGGTTTACTTTTTGAGTAAAAACTTGTCAGTCGTGTTTTTTATTTTTAATAATATAAGCTATATTATTAAAAATAAAAAACACGACTGACAAGTTGCATATTTAAAAACGATATTAATTTATATCAACAATAAAAGATATCGATATTCGTCGTGGTATCGATGTAAGTCTACACTATATACATATCTATCTACTAGCGTTGCAGGACTATCGATAGTATTGGCACGTGTCAAATGTCAATACTGTGGCAGGAAATGCACAGCAGCAGCACAAGTGTTTCTTTATACACTAATTCTGTAATACAAAAACAAAAACTGTAACACAGGTTTGTCGTGATGAAGAATTTATCATCACTATTCAAATTCATAGTCATTCAAAGCAATGAAGGAGTCATCATGAATAATGACTGCAATATTTAACAATTTATGTTGGAAAGGAATAACTATACCTAATCTTTTGTTTTCTTTAATAAAAAAAAGTTCGGAAAATAAATTTCCACTTCATTACTAAAAATAAAAGTCAACAATATGTACTATTTAGTTTTATTTAAAAAAATATAATTCTAGTCATACAATTCAATAGAACATTATGACCATAACGTCTGCGGTGCTGCTTGCTGATTGATTTTTGAAAATGGATGTTGGAACTATTGCTAGATTTGTGTTGGGAATCTAAGAGGTGGTGAAATCCAAACTGCTGAAACTATTGGTAGATAGGTATTTAAATTACAGTTTCTTATTACTAATTATGATTTTGCACTACTGAACTAGTGCCTCTCCATTACTGAAGGTTGGCCGTCAGATTCGCAAACTCTTCTCTGTTCGTCGCTAAGCGAAACAGCTCCTCAACCGTGGTGACTCTGGTCCACTCACATATGTTTCTCAGCCATGATTTTTTGCGTCTTCCAACACATCTCTTGCCTTCTATATTTCCCATAAGTTGAAGCAGCTGATATCTGTTGTGTCGCAAAACGTGTCCCAAATATTTCAACTTTGCGCTTTTTGACAGTTTGCAACAAAAGTCTAGACATTGCAACGCGCTGGAGGACTTTTTCGTTGCTGAGTCCAATTGATACGAACTTGAACTACATATGTAGGTACCTATATTAATTCACATAAATATATTTTTTTGCTTTCTTACAAAATATGACAATGACAAGAAGAAATTATAGGTTATTTTTCGCTCTTTGTATTTTTTAAATTTCTTTTTCTTTTTTCTTATGCTGCCAGCCAGTCCGATTGGCATTATTGTAGTTAGACACTCTTTTGAAATAAGTGCCATCTAGTAGCGTATTTTTAAATTTATAACAATGTTTTGCGCTATATTTAATGTCATTTTAAAAGCTCTCGTCGTAGTGTGAGTGAGTGTAGAGATACGAAGATTCATGGCAGATTCTATTCTAAAGCTTTTTTTTCATTATGTTGACTGAAATATAATCGTAGGCCATAAAATAAATAAAATAGTATGTTTACCGCTCGCCAATTCAAAATGTTTGCCTATAAGTACTGCAACAACGCAACAAAAAAAATAAAACGGAAAATGTTGCTATCAACGCCATCCAGCGGAAATTGTTTAATGAACAGCCCTTCGCTTTATCCTTAAAGCCTTCACAATAAATTATTCAAATAATATATGCGAAAGTTAGTATGTTTGTATTGGTTTACAGGTCTCGACAAAAAATTATACTTGCCTGCGAATGTGTAGTACAATGTTAACAGGGGTACTGAAATTTCTTACATAAATTATCTCATTATTTGCAATAGAACGAAAAATCTATATATAAGTATTGTTAGATAGAAAGTCCTTAGAGATGCGAAGACTATATTAATGATCTTATTAACGTATGTAGTTCACGGGAACTCCCGACAGACTGCCAAACCATAAACAAATAGAGTAGGGACTCGTGTGTGTCGATTCCCGCCGAGTAGTATTGGACCCTTCACGATGCTTGCTATTAGTATCCTAACTAACATTATAAAAGCGAAAGTGAGTTTGTTTGTTTGTTGGTTTGTTTGTTTGTTACCTCTTCACGCTTCATGTACTGAACCAATCTTCCTGAAATTTTGCATACACATAGTTAGAAGTACGGAGAAGGACATATGGTACCTTTTATCCCGGGAAAAAGCACTGTTCCCGTGGGAAATTCACGCGGGCGAAGCCGCGGGCGAAAGCTAGTAATATATATGAATTGGAGGCTTACTGTCTGATTAACTGTCTGATTGGTACAAAACCGCAGAAAGGAAACCGCTGAAGGCAAAAACTTGAAATTTTGCAGAGAAGAATTTTGGAAATTTAACACCTAAAAGGGTGAAATAGGAGAAAAACAATAATCCATACTAATATTATAAATGCGAAAGTTTGGATGTGAATTTGTGAGTTTGTGAATTTGTGAGTTTGTGAGGATGTTTGTTACTCAATCACGCAAAATCTACTGGACGGATTTCGATGAAATTTGGTACAGAGGTAGATAATGACCTGGAATAGCACATAGGCTACTTTTTATCCCGGGAAAAAGCACTGTTCCCGTGGGAAATTCACGCGGGCGAAGCCGCGGGCAAAAGCTAGTCACAAATATATGAATCAACATAGAATTAAACATTGATTTCTTTATTAGTCTCGTCTAAAACTTAAGTGACTATCATTAACAGACATCAGTAGACTTGAAACAGTAATAAACAACTTCAAATAGTGTTGATGAGGCCGGCATTCCGTGAACATTATCAGATGAAGATATTTAGAATGAGATTAGAATCTCTTGCTCAACACCAGACCATTGAAATTACTTTTGAGTCTTATAAAAAACTTGATCATTTAAATAACTTGTTATTGCTCGATAGAAATCTTGAATGTTTTTGAAGCTGTTCTGCTTATCTGTATAATAACAGAGCATGGTTGATTACGAAAAAACAGTGTCAAGTCACGTATAGACTTATTAACAGTATCAACAATAATGGAGAGAAAAAATGTATGAACGTATGTATATGTAAACTAATTTATAATAAAATTTTGGGATAAAAGGTTTTTTTTTATAGAATAGTAGGCAAACGAGCATGCGGGTTGCCTGATGGTAAGCAATCACCGCAGTCCATAGACACCAACGACCCTAAGAAGGTCACTGATGCGTTGCCGACTTTTTTAGAAAGCGATAGGCTCTTTTCTTGATGTCGAACCTATTCGAGAACACCGCTGAGGGAAGATTATTCCACATTTTAGTACAGCGAAGTAAAAAGCTGCGCGAAAAACGAACGGTGGTTGAACACCAGCCATCAAGGTGGTGGGGGTGGTACTTCTGCTTAAGGCGGGTGGTACGGTGGTGGAATAGAGCGGCTGGTACAAGGTCGAACAGCTCCGCGAACACTCCCCATTGTAAATGCGAAGATTTGCAAAAGATTTTGCGTGCATGTAAAAAATTGCGGTTACTCGTCTTATTGAACATCTTTCATATTATAGAATTTATAGAAGTTTTAACTATTTATATTGTAAATAGTAATTTTACATCTATCCGCATCATGCTTCGTCAAATGTATACAGAAATGTATCCAACAAGCAACAAGCTTCGTCAAAATATTTTTTATTTTATTGTTATTTTAAATTTCATAAATAAAATTGATGTTTTCAATCAATATGTAAAGGGCATCAAATTGCCAAACATTTAACCTTGGAGAATGCAGGATCCTTGTTGGTATGCCTCAATAGATCTTTTGCGATGGAATTCGCATTTAAATGCGACTTTAATGCCCATTCTTCTGTTTTTATTGTAGCGAAATATTCCACTGTCCTAGTTCACGTTTTGTAGACACAGACTAAACCAATAGATACGGTTAGTAAATATGCATTAGCTTGTGATTAGCACAATGAGTGTTCTTAAATAGAATCAGGATTAACATTAGATTAAACTTTTAGAACGTTCTTTTGTTTTTGTACTATATTTAGCTGTGTCGTCTAGTTATTTTCGATTTTCGAAATTACATCCGAAATTGGCCATTTTTGGATAGCATTGTTTAAAGTTTTTATTAATAGATGTTTCATTTTTTATTTTTAGTGAAGTAGCAGTGGTAAAATGAAAGATTGTAGAGTGATTGAGATGATCTTGCATCTTACAGCATCTCTTAATGAGATAAAAAAGGAAGATCCATGTCTAAATACAAACTGTTTTAAATTTTCCATAACACTAACTCATAATGTTTTAAAACTTGTAAACTTCTTCATAACATAACCAGTAATGTGAGAGTGGTTTAATTTGTCTTTATAGCCATTTGCAGATTGAAATAAATTGCGGAGGCCTATTAAAGAACCACTAAGCGATTAGTCACATTCTTCAGTAATTATTGGAGATCAGACTAGTCGTGGACGTTATTTTCTCTAATCCATATTTGGGTGTTTGGTTGGTCGTTTCACACCACAAGCAATTCGAACCTCGGCCCGAATCGCCCAAAAGAATTTTTTGCCCCTTTTTGAATGGGGTCTTTCGCACCGCAGTAGATGGAGCGGTGCGAATGGCTTACGATTCCTTACTGGATTGAATACATTAAGCTAATCGCACCGCTTTAACCACTGGAACCCATTCAAAAGGGGCTCTTGGGCGATCTGGACCGTGATTCGAATCACTTGTGGCGCGAAACGACCAAACAAACACCCTTTAAATTGGACGATGACTGACGAGTTGGTATAGGTATCAACTCAGAGACGAAACCGCTGAACTTAGAAACTTGAAATTTGACAGAGAGATTCTTCGTAACGTAAATGAGAAACAAAATCCACGCGGGTGAACCCGGAGGGCACAACCTAGTAAATTACTATACTCATAGCGCATAAAAATTGCTCTAGTGTAAGTATTATTAATTTATTATTTATGTTTTTTGTGACGTAAGTAATGTCGTTTAGTGACGTTAATGTCCATTTAAAAGCAATTAAAACTTAACGGATGAATGACGAGGATGGCAAATGATTTACTATTTGCTATGAATTAGTTCTCGTCTCTATTTATTATGAAATACAACTTAGTAATTATATCAGAACTATTTATTAATGTACTTTTATTGTAGTTACTTTGTTTTTTTTGTAAGCAATGTTTCCAAGAATAGACTCAAGACGTATTCCTCTGAGAGCACCTATTCGTCTAGCTCCTATTCCAACAGCACCTAAGTATTGCAAATGCACTGATGAAAAATATATGGTATCCACTTAGAGCACCGATTTCAATAGCTCCAGCTTCAATAGCACCTAGTTATTTCCTTCAGATTAAAATAAATAACATTTTTAATTTTCTGCTAAGTTTTCTATGATAAATATTGATGGGTACTGCGAGAAAAATAACTAGGTGCTAATTGTATCGGAGCTATTCGAATTAGTGCTCAGAATATCTTGACTCAGATAAGACAGAATTAATTACCTTTTGTGTCGGAGGAGGTGGTTCAGGCACGTCTGAGTCCCATTCAGAACTTAAGTCGTCACTTGAAGCTTCAGTATAGTCCTCAGTCCACGGCACTTCAAGTAACGAGCGTTTCATCTGATCGTACCCTGGGGATAGAGTCTGCGGGCCGTATCCAGGAGGCAATGGACTGGACGCACGACAGTCTTCACAATTGCAAGGCTTCGGTCCTAATTCTTTAGGAGGAGATTCGTCTTTCAAATCACACTTAGAATTCCTCCTAGAATCCCTCTTTCTAGCGCTTCTAGGAGATAATCTGTTACTGCATTGAGGAGGAATGTAGTATCTGGTTGGCTCAGACATGCGTCTGCCGCTGTCAGGGGTTTCAATTTTGACAGGTGTTAGTAAAGACATCTTTTTTGACAACGGCTGCTGCCGCTCCTCGGTTCTGTCTTCGGGGTCCATGGTGTAACGTATGATAGGTATGGTGAAGGTGAATTGGTCCGTACACTCGGGCATTGTCACACTAGATCACAGCACTAGCCTTGGGGCCTGACATTGTTCACAAGACGTCACAACGCGTCGCGCGCGCAGCCGATCCGAAGACTCCGCGAGTACTGGCGGCGATATAGCGTGCGTGTATGGCGCTGCCTGCAATACGCAACAGATAAGCGTGATAGTACCGTCAGCAGATCGCTGTCTAATTAGTGCATTTGTGGAAAGGGTTTCCAGATGTTGGAATTTGTTCTAGAAAAGTTTATGACGATAGGTAGTAAATATTTGGGAGATTTGATTTTGTAGAGTTACAAAATGGAGGGAAATAGTACACACAAAAAGTGTGAAAACGTATAAAGAAAAAGTGCAATAAGAGGAATTTTCTTCAGGGCCAATTCATGAAATAATTTCCCACCCATCAAGGATATATTGGATTATTTATATCCCATATGCGTCGACTATGACTATTAAAATAATGAAAATATACCATTTTCGATTCTTTTCCCTCATTTTCAGGACTTTCCAATTTTCTATCTGGCAACCCAGCTCGAACTTTGATTGATGCTCGTCTATGCCTCGCATCACGTCATGATGCATCATAATGCATTCTCGTCGGTTGTTTTGTTGACTTTCTCGTAGAAACTTATGCAATTTCGCACACTTCTGAGGTCAAACACGTTGTCGGTTCGTAGATAACGATGACTTTGAGCGCTCTCTGCGACTGTTATTTCAATGCAGACTAAAATAGCTACCATATCAAAAAAAAATATCTTTTTATTAAGTTCAATAATAAATTTTACGAACGATTTTGAAAATTTGACTAGGTTTATTAGTAGAGAAGTAAATAAACATACGACACGACTTATTTAACAATATTATTAAGGGAAAGGTGAAGGGAAGACGAGTTTCAGGGAGACCAAGAAAGAGTTATGTGAGTGAGCCAACTAAAAGATAAAGGAAGTGTGTCGGGTCATATCAAGAACGAGAATGGAGAGGCGAGGTGAATAGGTACTCCACCGACTTCTAGGAGCATAGTTCTAAAATAAAAAGATGAAGAATTTGTAGAGGAATGGAGATTTCGCCACTAAACTCTGCCGACAAGAGAAAGCCTAGTTATTAAAAGATGAAGAGGGACTAATAGAGATATAAAATCTATACATATAATAAAACAGTAAAAATATTTTGTCTGTACATTTAGTATTTTTGACTGAAATGGATAGAGGGACACTTAAAATGAATAATAAAAAGCAAAAAAAATTTTTTGGAATTTCTTGTCTGTCTGTCTGTATGTATGATCACGCTAATCTCCGAAAGTACTGAACCGATTTGAATGAAACTTTTTTTGTTGTATAGCTATTAAGCCTGGGCAACATTTAGGCTATAATTTATTTTGAAAACTGGTACACCTGATGAAGAACCTTAACAGAACAGCTAAACTATAAGAATTATGGAAATGGTTCCTTAACAAAAGTCGTTCAACCTGATGAGCATTTTCTGATGACGTATAAAAATTGAAGATCTGGAACATCTGATGAAGAACTGCAAGAGACCAGCTACACCATAACATATATGGAAATGGCGCCTTATTAAAAGTCGTTCAACCTGATGAGCATTTTCTGCTGACGTATAAAAATTGAAGATCTGGAACATTTGATGAAAAGCTCCAAGAGAGATTTTTCATCTAAGCGAAACTCACGCGGGCGAAGCCGCGGGCGACAGCTAGTCTAAAATATAGAGTTTAAATATAGAGTCAGAAATTTACCCAGTTGAAAATTCACTTTTGAGTAATCATTTGAGTACTCTTCTTGATAGTATTACGTATTAAAAACATATATATATACCTATGTGAAATTTATATACGCACTGTTTTAATATTAATTTGTTTTATTTCATAAATGCTGCCAGTACAGCAGCCCACTTAAAAAAAACAATAATGTTTAATAAGTAATACTACATGTACCACTTAACCAATTACGAAAGATTTCTATACACTAGGTATTGCTCAAATGGGTTAGTAAAATTTAAATTTTCGCAAAATTATTTTCTAAGCTGTAAGTGATTGCAAAGTTGTGTTTTAAATGTTTTACGTCATAATATGAACTAACAATGACATTTTGAACTATGAGAGAAATTGTTATGGTAGTCGTAATCATGAGGTTCATTAACCTGTACAGGTGACCATCTAGTCATTAGAATACATACCTATTCCCTCAGATGTCTGTATAACATAATCTGCTGTATATATATATATATTATATGACTATGAATTGCTCTCACGTTCGATTTAATTGAGTTTGATGAGAAACTTGTATTTTTTTATTATTATTAAATATGGTTTGCTCTTGACCACAATCTTGCCCGACGACAGAGATGAGGTCTACGGTGTAGCGAGCTTACCCAGAAGCAGCCTATTCACTCTGGTTTTGAAGAGAGTCAGATTGTACGTGACGTATCTTACAAGATACCAACCATCCGTCCGGGTTTCCTCGGATTTGTCCTACTTTGGAGGGCGTCCGGGAAGCGTCCGGGCCGGGTTTTAATAAAGTGAGTTATTAAAAAAGCATGACTTTTTTTTTTGGAGATTTTTGGAGTCATTTTTTCGAGGGTGATTTTGCACCGTGAAAAATCATACATAAATGTCCAGTGTTTTTGAATGTTTTGTCCTGGGTCTGTAATTTTGTTGATGGTAGTCTACTTACAAGTACAGTGTCAAAACTCAAAACGCTGCTGCTCACGTGCAAAGAAAAATTCAACCGTATCGTTCTAAAAAAGAAGAAGAAAGCTTTTATTGCTTTTCCTATTATGCTGTCGGTGTGAAATGTTCAAAAGAAACCATGCACTCTCGATTACATATGACATATCTTGTTTGACGTCATTATCTCTCAAAATCAAGTCAAAATTGGTTTTTTCCCAATATTTTTTGTATTCATATTCTGTCGATCAATTGCTAATAAATATTTACAAGTATGTCTAGATGTCCAATTCTTATTTATATAAGTTAGGTACTTGTATCGCATACGTATGTACATTCTTCTTTTTTTGTTTTGATATAAGTCTAAAAATAATTACTTCACTGTCAAAATATAAAGGACATAATATAATAGAATGCAGTTTTACTTTACATAAGATTTAAAATAAAACCGGCCAAGCGCGAGTTGAACTCGAGGTGGATAACGATGGTGGTTACTTTTTATCTCTCAGTACCTGATAAAGGTGATGTAAATAACAGTATACATGTTATTTACAAACAACATCAAACAAATTTAATATTAATTTTTCATTTTAAATCACGCTGTATACGGAAGGCAGAAATGGGCTTCGAACAAAATTGACTTGAATTACAAACTTTATTGCTAAATTATTCCAAAATTTGGTTAAAAAGAATGCCAGAAAATGTCTTCAATGGCGTTGCAAAATTTGTATTTTTTATCTAATTTAGAATAGAAATATTTCCTGTTTGCTTCTGTAGACAATTTTCATGGTATAGGGCTTTTTTGTGTGAAAATGTGTTGCACGCAAACACAGGATGCATACAATTATATCGTTATTGACGTCAAACAACAAACGTCACTAAAATAATCTTTTTATACTCAATAATATCCTGTCGAAATCTGAATTAATCTATTATCAATAATACAACAGAAGAATAAAGGAAGAAAAAGGGGGAGGCCTTTGCCCAGCAGTGGGACACAACACCAACAGGCTAGTTAAAAAAAAAAAACAACAAAGTTGAAGAGTTTTGATCGTTTGTTTGTCTAAACTCTCTTATCTTTGTAACTACAGGCTGATATATCGTCGCGACAAAAGCCCCTAAAAAGGAAATTATAAAAGAGGTCCGTTTTGAAAAAACCTCTTTGTGTATGCTAGAAAACATTAATGAGGCTATATAGGCTATATACAAAATTCAGTATCAATATTTCTCTAAATTAAAATAAACTAGAGGTAATTACGAAATCGTTTCGGCGTTTTTTGTCGGCAATGGTCGTTGCAAACGCTAGTAGTTTGTTACTTGAACGTAAATAGACGACAATCCATACTTCCATACTTAATTACTAATATTATAAATGCGAAAGTCTGTTTATCTGTTTATCTATCTGTTACACTTTTACGGCTGAACCGCTGGACCGATTTTGATGAAACTTGGTATGGATGTAATTGAAGAACCGAGGACAAACATAGGCTATTTTTTTCTTCAAAAGTCGACCCCCAATATGCTGCAACGAGGGATGAAAGTTTGTATGAAAAACACAACATATATTTTTAGCAAACAGCAAGTATTTTATAAGTAAATTTGACGAAATATGATTTCAGAAAAACTTTTGACGAACCAAATAAATATTAACATGCACCCAAAAATACCTATATATTTAAAACACAAATATTGTTAAACAAATCGAGCCCTCAAGCTGTCGGTTAGCGTCGCTTCGCTAAACGGTACACATTGTATGACGCAGGTAGTAAGTTGTAAGGTCGTGATTACACAGCAAAACATCGATGTTTTGCTCGACTGCTCGAAGAGAAGGTTATGTTTATCATTTACTAGCTTTTGCCCGCGGCTTCGCCCGCGTGAATTTCCCACGGGAACAGTGTTTTTTCCCGGGATAAAAAGTAGCCTATGTGCTATTCCAGGTCATTATCTACCTCTGTACCAAATTTCATCGAAATCCGTCCAGTAGATTTTGCGTGATTGAGTAACAAACATCCTCACAAACTCACAAATACACAAACTCACAAACTCACATCCAAACTTTCGCATTTATAATATTAGTATGGATTAGTAAAGGTACCCTTGGGATTCTTCGTAACTATGTGTGGACTGGGATCCTTTCATTTCTCATAAGGTTAATAATCATAATATGGTTTGTCATAAAGCCTTTCTCATATTTTTTTTATCATAATATTTTATTCAAATAATATTTATTGTAATAATATTTGTTTAGTCATAATCATAGATTGTCATACATATTTTTTTTTATAAAATGGTTTATCATAATGGATTTGTCATAATTGTTATGGTCATAAACATAGTTTATTTTTTATTTTGTTCATCTTTTATTTTGTTGATGACATTTGAAGACATTATGTAAAATTTGATATTTGATTATACTTCAAACACTAGTATAGGTTAGGGTGCGGCGGGGGTGGCCCTTGGGCCACCCCTAAGCCGCGAACATAAACAACAAAAAAACAAAAGCTTAACAAATCTTACCTTTTCTCTGAGTGCAACCGTACATTATGAGTTCTCTTTTCTCTGTACATTATGAATATTACTATTATGATTAAATTATATTATGATTATTTATGTTTATGACAATTTGTATTTATTACAAAACAATTATGTTAAAAAAAATATTTAAAAAAAAATATTTTAATTTATATTAATTATGATTATGTGAAAAAACATTATTTCGAACTATATTATTACAAATATTTTTATGAGAATCATTAGAGACCCGTGTGGGCTAACCCATAAAGTTTCAAAAAAATTCTATGTCTATGGGGCAAAAAATTTGGCCACTATTTTGACAAAAAACTATTAATATCTCTACAATCCATACTAATATTATAAATGCGAAAGTTTGGATGTGAGTTTGTGAGTTTGTGAGGATGTTTGTTACTCAATCACTCAAAATCTACTGGACGGATTTCGATGAAATTTGGTACAGAGGTAGATAATGACCTGGAATAGCACATAGGCTACTTTTTATCCCGGGAAAAAGCACTGTTCCCGTGGGAAATTCACGCGGGCGAAGCCGCGGGCAAAAGCTAGTACGTACATAATACATTGGGGTCAACAGATACTAGTGATTTCCACTTGCTACGATTGATGAATGAATCGTTTATTTGTAAGATCTGTCTAGCTTCTATCTCTACAATGTAACTTAAAAAGTTTTTTCAAAATCCAAGATAAATACAAGATACGATAATTGTGACATTTCACACAGTAACTTAAGTTATTATGGAATGCAACTTTAATGGTACGTCTTCGATTTAATTTCACACCAAAACACGCACTGATATTAAATTCTGCGGTTGCAAAAACTGACTTCAGATTTTTATACTTTCGTTGAGTGACAGTAAGTTTGATACTCATGTTATAAATGCGTCAAAATATTGAACAAAAGCTAGTGCCATAGTTTGGGTGAGTGTATGGATATTTATTACTTAATCTCGCTTGTAACGCTGAGTGGATTTTGACGAAAATTGGTACATGGGTAGATTAGAACCTGCAATAGCTCATAGGCTATCCCGTTTTGTCCGAAATTCCCACAGGAACGAAGCCCCGGGGCGCAACTTGTACTGACATCTCCAGAAGTGGAGTCAGAATTTCTCATACTAATTGGATTATAGAAGTGTTTGCACTTAAGACCTTATGATTGTGTGTTGTTTGTAAAACGCCTATGTGTCTGTGCAATGTCAACCGACCGAATACGATGTTTCCATAGAAGTAGGTAGGCTGGCGCGGCGAGTCGGCGAGCGCTTCATACTTTTATGGATTTCATAGACATACTATGAACGATACGGAACGTTCATAGTATGTCTATAAAATCCTTGCTTCTTCTAACTTTATGGTATCGTTACTTCGTATGGGTGGTCAGTATGGATCTATGAAAATGAATATTTGACGGTGAATGAAAAAAAAGACAGACGCAAATTTATCACTTCAACCGAGTACTCGTTTTAGTTCAACGCATTTGTTAGTGATAGTTATCTAAGTATTTGTGGAATATTACTTTACCAACACTTGCCAATATAGGCCATTATAAGTATTATGGAGACTACTCTGATTTACTTTGCATGATAGTGGTTGCAAAATAGTCTCAATTTCTAATGAAAGGAACTGGATTAAGTGTGAGTATTTTTAAACAAATAAATAGTTGTGATTTGAAATATGTGTGTGTAAATGTGTAATATTTTGTGATTAATTCAAACATAAAATGATAACATAATATTAATGTATTGTATTGATATATTTTTCTTCGTGATTTTGCTTTGCATAAGTGATAGTTTTGAAATTAAATATAAACTAAATATTTACCTAATTATATATTATTATATTTTTTTAGTGGACAACACGTTGGGTGTAGCGACTTGCTGCAGGGTAGCCTTGCCGTAAAGTAGAAGACCGGCTATTATCTCTGAGCAGCAGCAACAATAATGTTGGAAGAATATGAAGGCGATGATTTTACCTACCAGGCGTTATGCTGATTTATTTGATGTTTCGATGCCTATCTACTGTTCGTCGTGCATATCAAGCTGGTGGCGTGCATAAAAAAACTGGATAATTTATTTCGCTTCCAGAAATAAATGTCATCCTTGGCCAGCCACTCTTCTAACCTCAACTCCATAGAACATCTATGGGGCCTGATGGTGCATAGGAGATGAGCAAGGAAGAATTAGTTTCTCACTGTATGGATGTTTAGGACAGTTTTTTTGTGATTGAAATATGTGTAGAAAAGACAACAACGGCAACTTTACAAAATAGTGAGTTAATTACACAGGCCTACAATGGTTTTCCCTTTTCATTTCTGAGTAACGTTTTCGATAGATTTTGACACGCTGATTACGAGAAAAATAGTAAAAAAAATCCTTCACGTCAGACTTTTATCTTATTTATAGTTTTAGATTTTGTTCAAAATTGGCCGGAGAGCTCCCTTTAAAAATTGATAGAAAAATATTAAACGAGTTTTATCAAATTGCTACTGCATTAAATAAATCTATTAATATGATGAATATAATCATGATTCATAATTTGCTAATCACTTCATAATTAGTATAAGAAATATGTCTTTATTGCGCTGAAAAGGGGTGATTTTAGCCTCGTTAAGTAATGAGCGTATTAAATACAGATATAACTATATTGTTATGTACAATTTTATGTCAATTCGTAGAAGAGGGTACACGTAGTTAATTATAATTATATTATTTTTGGTATAAATACCCACACCATTTTAGAAAAATCACAGTTTCTTTGTGCACTGGACAACGCAAACTTAAAAATGTCATCACGTAATTGTTTCGAATTCTCCCGATAGTTTTTGTTATATTTGTGGGAAATTTGTGACGGTAAAACAACGAGCAAGCATAACAGACTTTGTGAAGAATGTTTACTTCATGTATTTTGGACTTACCATCAGCAACCAGGACAAACCTTGGACACCCTCATAAAGTTTGTACTACATGTGTTCGAGAGCTTCGCAAGTGGTCAAAAGGACAGAACATGTATTTTGGACTTGACATTGTGGCCAAAATGATAACAAATTTTGGCTTGATGGGCTGTTCTATGACCATTAAGCTTCACTTCCTGAATTCGCACATTGACTATTTTCCGGAAAATTTAGGAGCCGTTAGCGAAGAACAGGGTGAAAGATTTCATCAGGACTTGAAGGACATGGAAAAGAGGTATCAGGGAAGATGGAATCCTAATATGTTAGCGGACTACTGTTGGCTTTTGAAGCGAGATGAGCCAAACCGGAAATTTAAGAGAAAATCACAAAACAGAAGCTTCGGAGAACGAAAAAGAACAAGGTTTCACAAGGATGATTAACGTGTTTACGAATTAAGCAACTTATTAATTAATTTATATTGTACAAAAATTTATTATCATAACTAAGTATTTTTTAATAAATATTTTTTTATTGTAAAAAAATGTATTTTATTGCAATTTTGGTTCATGGTCAATAACTAAAAATCTGGACGTGATGAAGAAAAACTGATTACATATTTGTAATCAGCGTATCAAACTTAGTCAATATCAGTTATTAAACTGAAAAGGGGAATTCATGACCTAAAATTTGTAGGCCTGTGTTATTTGTGTTTGTATTTAATCAGTGAGTTCATTCATTAAGTAGGTATATTCCAACTGTCCTCTTTCTATTGTATCAAATCTGGTTTTATAAAAGTATAAACATTATTTAAATTATTTTTATACTTATTACTTGTTTTTGTATTTTGCATTACAAATACAAGGTTATGTTTCGTAATAGGAGATAAATTGTTAAATTGTTAGATGTTGAGGTTTAGTTTCAATCTTCTTTTCATGATGAAAACAAATACTTAAGCTATAACCTCAATATTTACTAACAAAAAGCGAAAGTATTTAGTAATAATATATAAAATAAATGAACAGATTCTTATAAGTAACTTACTACAGAATGCTTATTTTTAAGTTCTTATTTATTCTGTAATTAGATAGGGAAGTGATTAAACATAAATTTTGAATTTGTTAGTGTAGTTTATAATAATAAATTTTACATAAGTATACTATACCTATTTACATGAATAAATAGTTGTCATGATTTTTGAGAATTTTTATTTCATAACAAATATATTAAAGCATATCAATTACATTATATAAAAATACTCTTGGCTTATAAATTGAGTTTAATATGAAAAATAAAATATCTGGCTGTGACTCGAACTTTGACCTGTATCAACTGCAGTCCATCCGACTACCGATTAGACCAGCAGATGCGTTAGCTTGTGACGAAATTATCAATTGGTTGCGTGTCACCGTACTCACCACTATTGTTTTGCTTTATAATAAACTATAGGTAGTGTATTATTATTTCTGTGTCAGAATTCACTACTTAGTACCCCGTAAATTTGATAGATGGCAGCACGTAGGCAGTATGAGCACGAAGCACTAGCATGCAGCAGAGTTGTGTCTTGGTGTGGGTGGGTAATATGATAATTAGCTTAGTGTGAGTAGTGTTCTTATTGTAATTATACGTCCGTAATATGGACGTAACGCACACAATGAAGGACTGCGCGCCTGCAAGGCAATATGATATTTAAGGTATGACTCCACTTTTGACTCTTGACTGTACATACATATTATCACGCCTTTTTCCCGTGGGGGTAGGCAGAGACTAGCGATTTCCACTTGCTACGATCCTTACAGATCTCTCTTGCTTCCTCAACACTCATCACTCTCTTTATGCATGCTCTCCTCCGGTTATGGGTGCTCCTAATATCTCCCTTTTTAAGGAGGTCCGCAATCTGATCGCAGTGCGTACATACGTAACTAAATTACATATGTATTTTATATTTATTTAGGGTAAAATTATGCTATTAAAAACATTATTTTGTTACTTTATGTCTATAACATTTCAGTATCAAATTAAAATGCTGTACCGGGAGTGTCTACTCCCGAAAAATGGCACTTAACTCTTATTAAATATAATTTGAGACCTCTTTCCGATGCAATGTTATTGGCATTTCATCGCGTCTCTTAAATAGGCGCCAATTTGAGTTATTACAGCAACCTTCACAATTATCATATTTTCCGCATAACCATAACGCGATGGTCATCTTTAAATGTTCAACTATATACTACTAGCTATTTCCCCGCGGCTCCGCCTGCAGCAAAAAGGATATCATTATGTGTTTTTCATACAAACTTTAGCCCCTTAGGTATTGAATTTGGAAAAATAAAGTAGCCTATGTTTGACCCCCGGATCTTCAACTATATCCATACCAAATTTTTCTTTGACTTTGGTCGCAGAGTAAAGCAAGACACTTGCATGAGCGTTTATTATGATAATAAAGTCACACAAAGCTAGGAATCCAATACAAATTATAAGGATGAAAAATATATCGTCCGACCATGACAATATCCCGAGGAAGAAGGAAGTAGCTAATGTCAAATACATACAGTGTTGTCATACATCAAAACCATTTTTAAGGTATACCATTTATTAAATAGGGTTACCATATAAATAAGCATATAAAGCTCGATAATTTTCTTAAAATCGGTTTAGCGGTTTAGCCGTGAAAGCGTAACGGACAGGCAGACTTTCGCATTTATAATATAAGTATGTTATCCATACGTCCCAGAGCTTCGGTTGCTACGTTTTTTGATGAAATGAAGACGAAAATTATGACACACATAGCTTGTGTTACATCTGTACATGCACCACTATTTATATGTTTTTCTTATCTGTTTATGACACGAAGAAGACCGAAACTTGTGACGGTGATGACCAATTGTGGTGACATTCATTCAATGGCCACCTCTTGTCGTGTCCCAACTGACCCTTTTCCTGACGTCTCTGTAAATAATTATATAATCGAAAAAGAAAGACTGATCAATTACAAGAATCAACAATCCACTTGTTGACATTAATTATACTACTTTACATAAAACTTCAATCAATACGGTCCACTTGATCACTTGATTAAGTATAATACTACCGGATCAATGTGAAATGTTACCCATTTCACATTTCATGCCTATATTTGGCTAAATTATCGAGTAATAAATCGATCAAAACCAATATGGCATTGTCTCGTACGAAATGACAGCTACAAGATTTCATATCGAGTGAACTGCTAAGAATCCCGAAAATGGTCGTAGAAAGCCAAAAGAGAAAGGAATGACGTATGAATGACGCGCGGGCGCATGGCACGTCCGATGACGTCATAGCATGTGATATAGTTTCCATCGCGCATTTTAAGGAAAGAATACCCTTTTCTGTTTGGAATAAAGTTGCTATTTCTAACTTAGGACCTTCATAAAAGGTGTTAAAAACATTTTTGTTTGAAAATGGTCTTTACGGAGTCAAATTTAAGGGATGTTTTTGAAAATTCAACATTTTGTTAACGTCAGTCCATCAGAGCATGCCGAGTCGCGTGCGTAGATTACTTTTAATTATTTTATCTATTCTTATTGTCCCTTACCTTTTTGTCCCCAATTGTAGGACATCGAAAAATGTAGAAATTTAACCAGTACCCTATATAAAATTCATTTGGAAAATTGTTGCAGCATCAAATATTCCCCCTAGGAGACAACGGAAAATTTCATGACATGAAATGACATGACACCATGATGAAATGCATGGCAACAGATCAGAAAAGTTCCGGTGACCAAGGCTGCAAAAAAAAATTTCACGAAAATTGGCCGGATGACTGAGAAAATCCTCTACTTCCGGTCAAAATTTTAAGGGTATATTTACCTCATATGACACCACTACGAGACACGTGGCAACATGTAGCCCTTCAACCATAGAGGAGGGCTACCTAAGTCTGCCAGTTCTGAAATGGCCGGAAGTGCTTGGCAGCAGGCGCCAAAGTTGGCCCCTGGAAACGTTTTCCTACGTCATATGACACCTCGACAAAAATGACTACAAACGCTTTAAAATAACAATGTTCTTATGGATAAATAAGTCTGCCAAGCAAATTTTGGCCGGAAGTCCTTCAAAAATGGTTTTTTAACTGCTTGGTATAAGTGAACGAAACAAGCTAAATACGGATAATTTGACAAATTATGATCGTTTAACAAGGATTATCGACCCAGTAGTCGTGGTAGTGGTAGGTATATGTAGAACTAACTTGTGCCCGCGGATTCGTCCGCGTGAACTTTAAATAAGACTGAAAATGGTCTTTACGGAATCTTTAAATGAGAAAATAGTGTCCTATTTTATTTAGGTATATATAAAAACAGTGAAGTAATTTTTATTCCAAAAAATTTTAACCCACTTCATTAATCGTGAATATCAAACTAATCAGATTTAATTCAAGTGAGAACAATGTGTTTGTGTTAAAGTGCTTGAGTTAAAGTGGGTGCCAAGCTTAAACAAAATTACCAAAGTTAATATCCTATACTACTACTACTACTCTCAGCCTAAAGACGTCCACTGCTGGACAAAGGCCTCCCCCAAGGATTTTATCCATGGGGGGTTTTGCCGTAATCGCCACGCTTGGCAGGCGGGTTGGCGATCGCAGTGTGATTTCATAGTACGCGGAAAGATGCTGCTGCCCATCCTCCGGTGTTTTAAATCCCTTAGTCGCCTCTTACGACACCCACGGGAAGAAATGGGTTGGTGCTATTCTAGGGCCACATCACAGGCCTTAATAAAATAATAATAATATCCTATATCTATGTACAAAATGCCTAACTTAAAAATACATAATCTTCAAGGCACCGACTTTAAATCGAGTCCGTGTAATTTTTAGGGTTCCGTACCTCAAAAGGCAAAAAAATAAGATATTCGATACCCTTATAAGATCACTTTGTTGTCCGTATGTCTGTCAAACTGTTTTTCTCAGGAACGCTAAATGTATCAAGTTGAAATTAATATCGAATACACCGGTCCACAGTCTCTTTCAGCAAAAAAAAAACAAAGTTATACGTTCTATAATATAGATAATAAATATCGCAATCAAGAGATATTACCGTAAATGTTGCGAATTTTTGCATATTTTGCGATTAGCCCTTCAACCATAGAGGAGAGCTAGCTAAGTCTGCCAGTTCTGAAATGGCCGGAAGTGCTTGGCAGCAGGCGCCAAAGTTGGCCCCTGGAAACGTTTTCCTACGTCATATGACACCTCGACAAAAATAACTTCAAACGCTTTGAAATAATAGTGTTCTTGAACAAATAAGTCTGCCAAGCCAATTTTGGCCGGAAGGCCTTCAAAATGGTTTTTTAACTGCTTGGTATAAGTGAACGAAACAAGCTAATGCGCATCATTTAACACATTATGATCGTTAAACAAGGATTATCGACCCAGTAGTCGTGGTAGGTATATATATAACTAACTTTTGCCCGCGAATTCATCCGCGTGAACTTCAAATAAAACTGAAAAAGGTCCCCACGGAATCTTTGAGTGGGAAAATACTATCCTAAGTATTACAGCTATAAAGAAACATGCACTCATGTACTCCGCCGAGTCCATCATCCTACTAATATTATAAATGCGAAAGTTTGGATGTAAGTTTTTTTTTTGTTTTATGATAGATGTAATTTTATTTTCAACACAGTTGTATTGTTCAGAAATCCATACTAATATTATAAATGCGAAAGTTTGGATGTGAGTTTGTGAGTTTGTGAATTTGTGAATTTGTGAGTTTGTGAGGATGTTTGTTACTCAATCACGCAAAATCTACTGGACGGATTTCGATAAAATTTGGTACAGAGGTAGATAATGACCTGGAATAGCCCATAGGCTACTTTTTATCCCGGGAAAAAGCACTGTTCCCGTGGGAAATTCACGCGGGCGAAGCCGCGGGCAAAAGCTAGTAAATGAATATGATTATGTACTTATATCTCTCTCTCTCTCAGCCTAATGACGTCCACTGCTGGACAAAGGCCTCCCCAAGGATTTTAATTTAATATTATTTTGTGTATATTAGTTGATCGGATTTTAATGCGGTTTTCAATTTTAGGTAGGAAACTTCTTCAATAAAGTGAAATATTTAACATTTTCACCTGTACTAAGGCGGGCCAATATATATAAATTATTACATAACACCAAGCCAGGCAACGACCTGCATTCGTCTAGTGTAGATATGCCGGTAGTCTAATTGGGTTGGTCAAATGGGATTTGTAATTTACCTATATTCGTAATTTAATGACAAAAAACTACTATTAGGTTTAGTTTTCCCCATTTTCCTTTAATTTAATTTATAATGTTTGTTAGAAAGATTTTATTCTTTTGATTAACTCCACTCCATCGATTGATTTCATAAAAATCCAAGTGTTATTTTTTTTGGATTGTAACCAGTTCGATTCCCGGGCGTGGCAAATGAATTTTTAAAAATCTTTGAATGCAGATTTGATTATTTTTTAAATAAAGGAATGTTTCTTTAAATAAAAATTTGATGTCTTCAGGATTAAGGTTACTTACCCTGAAAGAGAAGTAAATTCCGTTTCGTCTTGATAGCGTTAAAACGCTGTCAAATCTTCTTCGCTCGACCGATATTGGATATTTGTAAACCAGTGTGTAGCCTAGAACTTCCTCTTTTCGATGATAGGTGTGACTTATATTTCATCCTGGGTTTTGCTCGGGCTGAGGCTCAAAACGTAATTTTTTATTTTTTTAAAATACTTTTTGTTTATTTTGAAGTACAAATATTATTCAAATTACTTTTATTTTTAATTTAATTAATAGTTCTCAATAATATCTATAAGTAAACGAAAAAAATCATCGCTCTATCACTAATGAGTCGTGAGTAATACTAAATTGAAAAACGGCGTTTTTCGTAATTTCACGCGGCGGCTCTCCCCACCCCTCCCGTAGGGCTCCAACCTTATCTCAAGGTCTTAACACCAAACTGACTATATAAGCTAAATAATGATACTAGATTCATGTTTCTAAGACTAATAGTTTTGAAGTTATTAAGGTGAGACGATATATCCCATTTCGTTACGGTCTGAAATCCTGGCATGGTACCCGTATGGCGCTGATTTTAAAGACGTTTCACGTCAAAAAACTTACATCCAAACTATCGCATTTATAATATTAGTAGGATGATGGACCCGGCGGAGTCCATAAGTGGCGGCATGTTGCTTTATGGCTGTAATACCTAGGAAAGTATATTCCCACTCAAAGATTCCGTGGGGACCTTTTTCAGTTTTATTTGAAGTTCACGCGGAAGAATTCGCGGGCAAAAGTTAGTTATATATATACCTACCACGACTACTGGGTTGATAATCCTTGTTTAACGATCATAATGTGTTAAATGATGCGCATTTAGATTGTTTCGTTCACTTATACCCAGCAGTTAAAAAAACATTTTTGAAGGACTTCCGGCCAAAATTGGCTTGGCAGACTTATTTATTCATAAGAACACTATTATTTCAAAGCGTTTAAAGTTATTTTCGTCGAGGTGTCATATGACGTAGGAAAACGTTTCCAGGGGCCAACTTTGGCGCCTGCTGCCAAGCACTTCCGGCCATTTCAGAACTGGCAGACTTAGCAAGCTCTCCTCTATGGTTGAAGGGCTAATCGCAAAATATGCAAAAATTCGCAACATTTACGGTAATATCTCTTGATTGCGTTATTTATTATCTATATTATAGAACGTATAATTTTGATTTTTTTTTTTTGCTGACAGAGACTGTGGACCGGTGTATTCGATATTAATTTCAACTTGATACCTTTAAGCGTTCCTGAGAAAAATAGTTTTACAGACATACGGAAAACAAAGTGATCTTATAAGGGTTCCGTTTTTGCCTTTTGAAGTAGTACGGAACCATAAAAATTACACGGACTCGATTTGAACACATTGTTCTCACTTGAATTACATCTGATTAGTTTGATATTCACGATTAATGAAGTGGGTTAAAATTTTTTGAAATAAAAATTACTTCACTGTTTTTATATGTACCTTAATAAAATAGAATACTATTTTCTCATTTAAAGATTCCGTAAAGACCATTTTCAGTCTTATTTCAAGTTCACGCAAACGAATCCGCGGGCACAAGTTAGTTCTATATATACCTACCACGACTACTGGGTCGATAATCCTTGTTAAACGATCATAATTTGTCAATTTATCCGCATTTAGCTTGTTTCGTTCACTTATACCAAGCAGTTAAAAAACCATTTTTGAAGGACTTCCGGCCAAAATTTGCTTGGCAGACTTATTTATCCATAAGAACATTGTTATTTTAAAGCGTTTGAAGTCATTTTTGTCGAGGTGTCATATGACGTAGGAAAACGTTTCCAGGGGCCAACTTTGGCGCCTGCTGCCAAGCACTTCCGGCCATTTCAGAACTGGCAGACTTAGGTAGCCCTCCTCTATGGTTGAAGGGCTACATGTTGCCATGTGTCTCGTAGTGGTGTCATATGAGGTAAATATACCCTTAAAATTTTGACCGGAAGTGGAGGATTTTCTCAGTTATCCGGCCAATTTTCGTGAAATTTTTTTTTGCAGCCTTGGTCACCGGAACTTTTCTGATCTGTTGCCATGCATTTTACCATGGTGTCATGTCACGGAGGTAATTCATGGACGGGCTCAGGGACTATAAAATTACTGTAACCTATAAAGAACAAGGCTACTTTTTAGACGAGTGCCTAAAAATGAGTGTTATGTTTTCAGGATTCAAGTATGTAGATATGTATGTGTTTATGTAATTATTTGAATTTCTTTATACCACCACAATTTCTAAACTTTACTGATAATAACTTACATTATTGTGTTTGTATTTTTTTAATTTATTATTATTTCCTGATGTCTCCCAGTGGAGGCGATAGAGTGAGGTACAACGGGAATATATACATAATTATACATTTGTTTAATTAACAGTCATTAAGGCGTAGGGTCATTGAATATAGGACAATGGATAATAGAAAATGTTGTCTGTCTTGTTGTGACATGTGGTTTATTTGAAATTTTGATGTATTACGTTATTGCCTTATTAATATTCTGGTGGTGGTGTGATCGGTAATGACGAACCACGCAAACTAACTCATGCAAATTATTCTAAACACGTGTATTTTATACTAATTGCATCCCGGGACTTCACTCCTGTGAGAATATGCTATTCCCGGTATCTTTACGTTTACAAAATTCATCAAAATATGTCCATATTTTTTATGATTTTGATGAAATTTTGTTCGTTAGTACTCAATAATGCAAAATCTAGATTTTGCATAACTGATTGGGTAACAAATTATTTTATTTAAATGGGCTAAAAATAGCACTTTTAAATCGCCGTATACTTGTGTTTTACACGTGTGGCACAACAAACACCACTGCTGCATTACAACAAACAACTCACAAATTCATATCCAAACTTCGTATGAAAAGAATTTAAAAAAAGTACACGACTGCAGTCCTATAGGTATGTCACATAAAGCCGGGATAACGTAAGGAATTTAAAGACACCTCACACATCAATATTTGACAAACGTTTAGGAGTTATAGTGGAATAAAGAAATAGACAAAATATGTTTTCCGGCGACCGTCCTGTGCGGCATCCTGATTTGTTGATGACGTCAAACAAGTTCAGCTTAATTTCTTTGAATCGTTTATTAATTACAGTTTATTGTTCTGCCCCGCTGGCAAAGCGGATAATCTTGTAACGCAACGTCTTCTTCGTCATTTAGAAGTAAATAAAAATACATTCTTGCACCAAAAATTACCATCATTACTATCTCCCTTTTTTGTAACGAAACTTGTGGGTTATTGTAAATTCGTCCCTAGAGTTAATTCGGTACCTAATTAATATTCCGTATATTCAAAATTAATTATGAATGTTTTGCAAAACGCAGCGCAATTTATTAAGTTGGTTCATTAAAAAAACATCAAATTAAATTGAGCTTGAGTCCGGTTTTATTTACATTTTATGTCAAAAAATTTATGCTAGTCTGAATTTGATTGAAAACAATCAAGGTAGTAAGTAGCCTATCAGTGCCCTGGAATTTGTTATTATATATCTTCACAGTATCGTAATAAGTGTCAACGGGATGTTGTAAAAAAGTGCAGTTTATTTATTTATTTATTAATTTTTGTACACAACAAATACATAGATAGGAAACATAAAACATAGTAAAACTAAATACAAAGGACTACTTATTGATTGATGTAATGTAAAACATCTATTGGCGCGGCTTGAAAGTAAAATTGACTCGAATGCCTTAATGGAACATAGCGTCGTGACACGATGCTCATTTGTTTTACATCTAGGCGTCTGTTTTACATCTGCATGGCGTCCAGTGACTTCTTTTAATCTAATGCTCTGCTCGCTTTGCTAAGGGGTAAGAGCGGAACCGGTGGAACTGAATTTATTGTCTTATAAATGTAGGTGCGCATTGCATCCTAATACATTTCATTGACGTCAAACCTTCAAATGAAACTTCTTTGAATTTATTACGTATTTTTTTGTTAAGACCATAAAATGTTAATTTACATTAACACGTCACTTATAAGTACGAATTACGCAAACGCATTTTCAATAAGAAAATAATGATAGGTATTTGTTTATTATTAACAATACAATACGTATGAAACTGCAAAGTTCAGTTTTTTTGAGACTAGTTGGTCTTTTAGTTACAGCTATAATATGAGATGCTTTGGGATGCTTGCGATGGAACCCTCGGTGCGCGAGTTTGACTCGCACTTGGCCGTTTTTTTAGGTAACGTCAAAGATTATTAATTTGGCTGAAATTTGGTATTATGTAGTTGACAAGATAAAGGATAAATTGTATCCCAAAAATTAGCATAGATACCCCGGGAAAAATAATGCGTGATTGTTTAATTCATTATTAAATAAATTTGTATTGATTTGTGTAATGTAAACTTATGAATGTCGTGTATAGTCTTTTTAGGATTACGGAGTCTAAATGTTATGTTTATAGTATAATTAAGACTGTATAAATATATTATTCTGTAATCTGTGACTGTACCTTTCGTAAATAAAATAAAAAATAAAAAAATCGGCCAAGTGCGTGTCGGACCACGCATAAAGTAGGGTTCCGTAGTCATTATTGGCACCGCGCTGTTTTGCATTTCTTGCATCATCATCAAAATATGTAAAAAAACTTTTTAATTTTATACTGTTCTTTTGGAAAAAAGTATATATTTTTATTTAATTTATAATTTCAAAAGTATTCATTACAGGATACCCGAAACAATTTTAAATAAAAGTTTCCGCGTCTGTTTCTTTACGTGAGTGATCTAAAGTTTATAGGTCCAAGACTTTAGAAATTACAGGGGTGGGGGGACACCGTGTAGACGACTTTGGCGGGCTATATCTCGCAAATGGTAAAGCTGATAAAAAAGTATTGTATGGAAACCCTACCTTATTTTCAGAGTCCTTTTCAACGATACCCCACACAAGGGAGTGCACCCAATAAATTATTCACCCCCCCCCCCCCCTTTGCATGTATGGGGAGGTACCCTTAAAAAGGGGTAATTTTAATTTTTGTATTTTTAAAAATGAGATCTATATGTGAAGTATCCTCGAACCAAGTTACATGCAAATCAGTCCATAAACGTAGAAGATATTGTGACAGACTAGGACGGACGGACTGAACGATCTTATAAGGGTTCCTTATCGGACTACGGAACCCTAAAAAGAAAGACAATTCCACACATGTAGGCTAAAAAACAAATGTATGCTTACCAAATGTTGTATTTTGGCTCGGTTTTACTATCAACGGTGAATTACCTGAAAAAAACAATATATAATAAGCTTATGAGCAAGCAGTTTTCACGCAAAATCGCGGGCAAATGCTAGTAACATACGAGTAAAATATTTAGCAACTAATTGGTTTTCTGTGACTACCAATTTGGTAAGAATTTAATTTAAATCTTTCACAAAAGCTCAAGAAACTTTCTGAAAGTTTTCATAACATAAAACACTGCAGCCATCTACCGGCCACAGGCTGAACTAAGTATAAAATTAACTTTAGCACAGCTGCACGCTCGATGTTGATCTATCGATCGAGTGGCGATGTACAGCCTGGTTGCTTCTTATTGATATAGATGGCGCCACCGATATATTTACTAAATTTCTACTTATAGAATGTTTATGAGGATGAATGTTATTTCTTCAAGAAAAACTACAAAACGATTTTAAACAGAATTTGGATCACAAAATGGAAGTCTGGATTATTTTTTCATAATCACAAGGCGTGTCGTTTTGTATGTTAGCAAAATATAATAGGTATTCTACTTAAAATATAGAACTTAAAATCAAAATAAAACAAGAACATACATTAAAAAAACACAAAAGAGAACAAAATGAATAGAGTCTGGATGTACCTATGTAGTCTATAAATTCAGTTCTGACTTTTTTCAATTCAATTCAATTCTTTATTGCATCCTTAATGTAAGTAACAGGTCGTATTCTTATATTTAATTGTAATAATTAAGGACCCTTTTGGGCGCAGCAATCGAAGAGACTAAAACTTAAACTTAAGATCAGTGAACAAGTAAAAATAAGGTTTCTCTACTATTGCTCTATTGTCTTTGTAAAAAAGTAAATAAAAATTAAATTAAAAAAAGAATACAAAACTCTTTGTCTTCTTTAATAACACGAAATGTTTATCTAATAGGGTTCGGTACATCCTGTCGGAAATTAAGTTTTATGGTTTATCTTTTAAAAAATCAAACGTGATAGAAGACTATCATCACAAATAATTTCAAGAGAAAAAGTAGTAAGTACCTATTTATATAAATTTAATAAATAGACCTCAATGTTTTTTTTTTTTTGTATTTTCGGTTAGTCAACAACTCATCAGAATTGTTAACTACTACACAACAGGCCAAGATTATAATAATTATTTTTAAAAAATATTTAGATTTATAAAATTAACACGTTCTTGCAGCTGAGTAGTTCCCTCTTTGAAGCCTTGACTAAAGCCAGGTTTAAAATTTCAATTATGTAGGACAAGATCTCTCCTTCCGCTAAGATCAACTTATCTTGCTCCACATATAGATCTAAGGATAGGATTTTTTCCTCTTGGATCCACTGGTGGATTCTAAAATACTATTTGATCTGGTCCATAAAAGTAGAAAGCTTCACCATAAGCACAGAATTAATATTAGTGCCATAAGCAAAGAAAAAATACACAACGCGATCATAAGTCCTGATCGCCGCCGCGCCGCCCTTCCTAGTTCTATGATCTAATCATACATTGATCGCAAAGTAAAAGCTTGTAAAAATAAATAGAGACGTACCTTTTTCAGTGTCCTCATCGAATCCGCCGGGCTGGGCATATAGAAGTCCACGATCCCAAGCAGGCAATCATCACACCGACACACGTCACTTGGCAGCGAAGACATCGAACCAAAACTGCTGCAACTATCCATGGAATCCGTCCTGACCAGCTTCCCCGTACTCAACGCCTCCATCTTAGCCACCAGCAAAGACTCCATCAACGACCTCTGCCTTCCTGGAGACCTGGACCGTCTTGACAAGTCTGGTGATAGAGGTCTGTAGCGCTCTAGGACGTCGGGACTCAATGGTCTACTTCGTAAGTTCAGCGATAGATCAGGGGATATTCCTCGATGTCGAGCGAGGTCTGGAGACGGTGGACACGTCAGCTCGGTGGAAGAAGCCCGCGACATTGGCGGTGTGACGCTGCGGCAGTGAGACGACGTCATTTTAGTAGCCCGCATAATTTTTTTACGGTCGCATCACAAACTCGAATAGAGATAAAGCTTTGAACGTTTCCGGAATTTGACTTTAGATGTCAGCACTGAGCCATTTTGAATTTACTGCCTTGTCGACTTAGACATTTAGTAGCGGGGTCCTTGTCGTATATTGCACGAGTATTAATGATGTTTAGATGTTGGTTTACTATTTGACACTAAGTATTTGTTAACAATTACGTCCAAATGACACAATGATCTTAGAACTGAAATCTTTTGTTGGGACAAATCCTAAGCTACTCTTCCTTCACACTATCACTTATTTCATGAACTTCGTTAGTTTACACAGGTGCTGAGAGCATCAACACTAATTAAACAATCACAATCGAAGAAGTACAAGTAATTAGTACGACGTTTTAGCACTAGCGCGTAACTTCACTTCTTGTCCGTCGATGTTTTATCTCCACATCATTTTCTCTATCTATGATTCACAATGGGCAATGACGTCCTTACACAATTACTACGTTTAACTTAAATAACAATAGTTCATAAACAATATTGATGACTTCTTCATTTACCACTAACGTGTGACATTTTCAAGGTAATTAACGGCTAAAAATATTCAAATTATAAATTTATTCATCGTCGAAGTTTTTCCGCAATTTTATAGTAATAATGCTTTACGTTATTTTGTTTCCGGTTTAAGAATAGAATTCAGAACCTTATCTGGTATCAATAAAGTTAAATATTTTGTGCTTGTTCAAACATAATTCAGTTCTAGTACTTTTTAGATAGGTACTATTCTTGTGAAGAGTAAAATTTGTGAAGAAAATTTGAAAACTTCTTTAAACTTAACGACTAATATCTATCATATCATACCTATAAAACGTTCATCTATCGGGTCAGCTAGAATGTAGATAATAAACTTATAGAAACAAAATAAGTTACCTAAACATGGATATTTATTGTATTGACTTTGACTTTGACTTTGATAATTCGATTATCTTGTCGATGGACTATGCCCCATGATGCCCTCATCTCAATCTGTGCAACAAGTGCCCACGCAGTTCCAAAATGGTAGGTATATTTACATCCCACATTTCTCGACATTATGTATTCTGTGCACACACATAATGGCAGCCTTCGCACACCTTGTTGGATGCATTGCATTTGCCAACTGATGGCCGGAAACTGGAAGAGATATTCTACTTTATTTAAAAAATTGAATGCGTTTGACCTCTATCTTGCCTAATTGAATGCAAAGATGGTATCTAGGGTGGTACACGCAAACTCAAACCATGCCTATCACTCTTGCCTCACAGAGATATTCTTTTTGTTGAAGCTGTGTCTTGGTGATGAGGGGTGTGTGCAGTGAGCACTCTTACTGTGGATGGGGAAAAACCACTAAAGTAAACTGATAGGTGCTAATCGCACGTTATAAAACATATTTTAGCGGAATAAATGTGAATCTTCTGTGAATGTGTGTGTGTGTCTAAAAGCGAAGAAAAAGCGTAGTAAGTGCCAGCTGCTTCTCTTCCCGGGAATAAGTTTAAAATGGGTATTCTTGTCATAGGCGACGGGCAAGCAACCTGCCACTTTTTCTGAATGTGCTAAACGTGGCCTACGAGTCTCACGACATGTCTCTTAAAAAAAAAAGAGACATGACATTGTATCTGTGTAAATGCTAATCTATTTTCCAGTAACTACAGCCAAAATAGCAAAGATACTAGTGAACGCTGCAGATTTTCATCATTCACTACAGTACAGACTGTAGTTAACACATAACATCTTAAAAGACATGAGAGATTAAAAGGTTTTTACTTTTAACTGTACAATGGGCTATATGCCGAGGAATTTTGGAATTATGCCAACTGCTGCCGCTGACTACCATCGTACCTTACGCCATCTGGAAATCATTATCATCTAATGTACACTAAGGTGACCTTTGTGATTTTTCTTTCAAATGGCAAAGTCAAAGTCAATTTAAAGTCAATTATTTCTATTCATATAGGCTTAAAAATAGCACTTATAAATCGTCACATTCTTGTTTTTTAGTTAGTTGACGTCATCAAATTACTTAAAGCTAAGTTTAGTGGCGACTGTGTAGCGACAGGAAACCCTTCAAAGATATTTTCTTGATTATTTCCCCATGATTTTTCTAACCATATTCCCATCAAGTTGATCGCATTGCATGTTTATTTGACTTAACTTTTTAAATAAAATTCTGTTAATGGATTAAGTGGTATGTTGGTAATAAGCGTATAAATATAATAATCAGGTTATAGGTATTGAATCTTGAAATTTGTTAATTTTTTACAAGATGCGAAGCCCATAGCTACTTAAATCAATCTTTATGAATAGGCTAAACCACATGCAACTAAGTATTTGTAGTAAATTAGCCGACTCATGGTCCGATATGTTGCCTGTCTATCTGTTTCGCCGCATGTGGGCATTGCTGGCGTTTCTCATTAACTTACGAACTATTTTAATACAATTCTTGGGAGTTTTAGCAATAAATCAAGTGTACAAGTTAAATTATTTACTTTGATTAAACTTAGTTGTGTTTTAACTTGAAAAGTGGCCGGTTCTACTCCCATGCGAGTTTCGGACTAAAAACCTAAGTACTATTCCAGGTTCAAACCGTGTACTAACCAACATCGAAAATCAGTTCATGCTGATTTAGTTTTCAGCACTGGTCGTTCTGAAATGCTAGTACATATACTTTTGTTTTTTTGTTTTTATTAATTAAGGTACACCAACAGTGTTTAACTTCTAGCATTTCAGAACAATAGAATGACAATATTAATTAAAATTTGACGTGAAAAGGGGCCTTGTGAACTGATTCCGTGTAAAAATGTTATTTCTGAATAAACAATTTTTATTTTGAATTCCAGAAAATCACATATTTGTACTAATATCTCTTCTTTGATGTGAGTCAATTCGCGCACGGAAGTCCTACAAAATTATTACAAATATGATTTGCCTTGCTTCGAAACAGACAGTGGACAGACGATATCCGCGCTACGGACGTCCATAAATCATACAATATAGCCCTCATTGATATTCAACTGCGCTCACGCACGATGGGTGGTCCAACTGACATGTCACCGCTCACTTATGGCGAAGCGCCTACACAGACAACGAATGGCAAAATGAGATATAGAATAATAGAATTTCTTCTATTAAAGTCCTTGTTCTGTCCTTATAAACTATAGTGCTTTGACCTTATAAATGTGTCTTTGATTAGTGTTTCGAAGTAACCAGGAACTCTTATAGTTTCGTCATGTCTGTCCGTCCGTCCGTCCGTCCGTCGCTTGTCCACAGAGTCTACTAGTACTAGAAAACTGTAATTTGGTTCATATATATATATTTATTACGCGGAGCGAACTGTAGAATAAAAATATAATGAATTTAAAAGGAAAATTATCACGGCTATGTAGACTTTACACGTTAATGAGTAATACACGATAAACTTACAAAATTTTAGTATGAAAAATATTCGTAGGACCAATTTTCATTCTATATGATGGTATATACATAGGTTATTTTCAATAGTTATATGAAACTGGAAGTAAATATAAGTTCATGTGTCCGCCTTTCTACAGGATAGGTACCTTCGGAACCGTACATTGCGTGTGGTCCGACATGCACTTTTTTTTTATAACATAGGGCGGCAAACGAGCAGGCGGGTCACCTGATGGTAAGCGATCACCGCTGCCCATGGACTACTGCAACACCAGGGGTATTACAAGAGTGTTGCCGGCCTTTCAAGAAGACGTAGACTCTTTTTTTGAAGGTTCCAATGTCGCACTTGACCAATTATTTTTTTTAAAGAAGAAATTATTTTTGATTGTTTGATGTTTGGTACGTACAGTCAGTTGCAGAGAATCCTAACCCCCCAATCTCACATAATCATATCTCAAGGGGGTCAGGCAAGAATAAATTCAAGTAGAACTTGGATTTATTCTTGCCCTTCATGATTCTAGGACAGCTGAAAGTAATCTCTGATAGAGTCAAGTCTCTTATCAGAGTCAAATTATATAACGGAACAACCATATAGCTTTTATTTGGATTGGCTTTAAGTAGATATTCGTTTTTTTCGCCGCTCAAAGAGATCGCGTTTTTGCCTCAAGCTTTCAAAACTTTTCTAGGTATCTTATTTTTTATATAAGTAGATAATGCGAGAAGTGTAAGCGTGGTGGCCAAGTGGTAATGACACACGCATGAGGACGGATAGGACCCGAGTTCAAATCCTACCCGTGTCACATGAGTTTGTAGACCAATCTGACTCATATATGGTAGTTTTCTCATAGACCACCTGCTTCCGGTGAAGGAAAACAACGTGAGGAAACCTGCACATTGGCTGACTATTTAGTGTACTAGTGTGCTAGATGGCGGTAAAAAGGCGTAAAAAATCATGTCAGATGCCTTTATGCGACTTGAATAAAATCTGACACCAGTGTTAGTAATAAATAACACACTCGATAAGAAGATGAAGTAGATAATCTCAGAATTCCCACGAAAGCGGAACACCGTAGAGCAACTACTAATAAGTACGAAGTTAATCAAACCAAAGGCATTATAATCCCACCTAATTAGGTAACACGATCATGCAACAAACAATACAAGACTTGCATGACAACATATCGAGTGGCATTATCAGGAGAGCTAATTAAAGGCACCGAAGCATCATGGGAACCTTGCCTCTTGATAAATTACTCATAATTCTTGTATCGATTACGACGAGACGCTATAAGCTTTTTGGGCTGTGGAAAAAATTTATGACAATAATTTATTGCCTATTATATTTTGGTGGATCTCTTTTTGGGGAAATATCGCTAATATAATAAAGCAAAAAAATGTATTTGTTTGTTTTGACGCGCAATTCTCTGAAACCAGTCGAATTTGTTAAAATTCTTGTTGAAATTCACGATAAAAGCTATCCGTCTCCCGCTACCTACCTACACATAAACAAACATACATACATAGGGAATGTTCCCTTGGGAGACAAGCCACGGGGCATAGCTAGTGTCTTCTTATTAATTTACTAGATTTTGCCCGCGGTTTCGCCCGCGTGAATTTCCCACGGGAGCAGTGTTTTTTCCGGGATGAAAGGTATGTCTTTCTCAGTACTTCTAACTATGTGTATGCGAAATTTCGGGAAGATTAGTTTAGTAGATAAAGTGTGAAGGGGGAACAAACAAATCTATACATATTATAAATAAATAAACAGTAAAAATATTTTGTCTGTCCGTACATTTAGTATTTTTGACTAAAATGGATAGAGGGACACTTAAAAGCTATTAAGCCTGGGCAACATATAGGCTATAATTGATTTTGAAAACTGGAACACCTGATGAAGAACCATAACAGAACAGCTAAACTATAAGAAATATGGAAATGGTGCCTTAACAAAAGTCGTTCAATCTGATGAGCATTTTCTGCTGACGTATAAAAATTGAAGATCTGGAACATCTGATGAAGAACTGCAAGAGACCAGCTACACTATAACATATATGGAAATGGCGCCTTAGCAAAAATCGTTCAACCTGATGAACATTTTCTGCTGACGTATAAAAATTGAAGATCTGGAACATCTGATGAATAACTCCAAGAGACCAGCTACACTATAACATATATGGAAATGGCGCCTTAGCAAAACTTGAATAATCTGATGAGCATTTTCTGTAGACGTATAAAAATCGAAGATCCGAAACATCTGAAACTGTTTGGAACACAAAAAGACTTTTCATCTAAGCGAAATTCACGCGGGCGAAGCCGCGGGAAACAGCTCGTAAATAAATAAATCAACAAACTCAATTTCGAATTTATAATATTAATGTATGAAAATCACTCGATTTTTTTGCCATCAGATTCTGGTAGACCTATAGGATTCCTATGTGCTCTGTCGTCTTTATTTTAAGTCGTCAAGCATTGATATATGTACATCATAAAGTAGTATAGTTTCCTTGCGAAGTTTTCCTTCAGCGGGAATTGAACCTGCAATCATTGACGCTTCCGTATCAGCTTAAAAAAACTGTATCCACTGAAACCGGCACGAACAACAAATTAATTTACCAATTTTCGTAAAATTACTTTTCGGTGAGCTTATCTCCCTTGATAGCAGTTATTGCACTAAAGCAATATTCTTTGGAAATTATGGCATAAAGTTGATGTCTTAGTAATTTTCGTATCGAACATGTAGAATGAATGAAAATTGTTGCTTGCAATGAAAGTTTCAATACCTCTTCATCAGTTTTTACTATTCGACCAAAGATGGTTTTTCTTTCCTTGTAATTGAAACTTAACTATTAATTAAAGATTTTTTTAAATCTAAAGTTTTAGGGGCTTTTATCTTGACAGATATGCCAGCCCCATCGTACCCTACAAAAGCCAGTCATTACTGAGACGTTAATTTTATTAACGTCTCAGTAAAGATTTATTTTTATCAAATAAACCTCTACATAAACAGATTGAAAGAGACATGCGTCCAGCGTCTTCCTGCGACTTTAAGTAAATAAAGTAAAAAATGTATTTATTCTCCAAAACAGTACATGGTGAAGGAATTTAGTAATTACAGAATTTATACTGTACATTTACCAAAACTGTAAGGAGACTGGAGCCTGTATTAGGCAAGCCTGTATTACAGTGCTCCAAGGCTCTCACACCTGAATTGATGATATCTTCAGACCATCTTAGGTAGGTGGTGGATTTCCCATGTCTATGTGGAAGTATACGGCCTGTGGTGTGGCCCTAGAATAGCACCAACCCATCTCTTCCCGTGGGTGTCGTAAGAGGCGACTAAGGGATTTAAAACACCGGAGGATGGGCAGCAGCATCTTTCCGCGTAATATGCCATTACACTGCGATCGCCAACCCGCCTGCCAAGCGTGGCGATTACGGCAAAACCCTCCATGGATGAAATCCTTGGGGAGGCCTTTGTCCAACAGTGGACGTCTTTCGGCTGAGAGAAGAAGAAGAAGATGTGGAAGTATAAGGGAGCGATATATGTCAACTATGTCTAGCTATGGTTCAGATAACTAATTGTGACAACTTTGAGAAAACGAAATCTCACTTCACACTAATATTATAAAGTGGAAGTTTGTGAGTTTGTTTGTAGTGGGTAAGCTTCGGAACTACGAAACCGATTTCAAAAATTCTTTCACCAATGGAAAGCTACATTATACCCGAGTAACATAGGCTACAATTTATGTATGTACCTCTCGAGCGAAGCCGGGGCGGGGCGCTAGTAAACCAATAAGTCCACAGACAAAACAATGTTTAAATAGAAAAATAAAGTGATAAATATTGATAGGTCTAATAGATTCTCGACACGAGATCAATCGCACACTTTATTGAGCTGTCACAGAATACAGAAACTGACCTAAAAACTGTAAAAGGTTTGTACACACTTATCAGACAGTCAATGTATTTTTATTGCACAGTTTTATAATCGCAAATTTAGAGTCGCATAATAAGGAGTTCTTCAATAAGTTTAGATAAGTTTTTTTTTACTTTGTCTTTAATCTTTTTACGCCCGTAAAAAGATTATAAACTTGGCCTTCACAGGCCCCTTTCATCATTATGTTGTATCATCATCCCAAAGCTACAAACTACTAGCATTTCGGAACGACCACTACTGCTGAGAGGAAATGCCGAAAGAAACTCATTTTAAACAATCTTGGTCGTCTGACACGCCATAAGGGCTTCTTTTCTTAAGGAGAATTATCTCGGTGATCCTGGGTGCCTTTTGGAACACCAATCAAATTTACGCATTTTTGATGTGTAACATCTTTCCTCTCGCTTTCCTGCAATCTGTGCGAACGGTTTCGTAAAAAGGGTCGGAAATGTGTAAAAGAAAGTCAGGGAAGCGCGCGCTTTCTGATCTTTATATTTCTAAAACTGTAATCAAATCCTATCCTTACTAATATAATAAATGCGAAAGTGAGTTTGTTTGTTGGTTTTTTTTGTTTGTTTGTTTGTTACCTCTTCACGCTTTATCTACTGAACCAATCTTCCTGAAATTTCGCATACCCATAGCTGGAAGTACGGAGAAGGACATAGGGTACCTTTCATCCCGGGAAAAAACACTGTTCCCGTGGGAAATTCACGCGAGCGAATCCGCGGGCGAAAGCTAGTACTTAATATTGCACTTAAAGCCTATAAAACGGTTCTGTATATCTATTGTCTGTTTAAGCCTTAATGGTTAGTTCGCGCGTAAATCAGTGACAAACTGACAGATTAGTATTTAACCGTGGTTTAACTGACTTTAATTGCGGTTAATGTTGCAAAGGTACTGCGCGCTTGGCAATTACATGGACACCTAATTGTCGGCTAATTGTTTGGTCATTTTTGACTTAATTGACAAGACAAGAAAAATTTAAGTACCTACATCTATGTCTAGGAGTAAGAAGTTTTTTTTACTTTAATTAAGTACAAAAATCGTCAAATTTGCTAGAGCCGTTTTGGAGATACCAAATATATATAAGAACAACGTACAAAAATATAAATATTATATAATTATACAAGAATTGCTCCTCTACAGTATAGAATAAATAAAAAGTGTTATGTTGTGTTTTGTAAGATTTTGTTAAAAAATAAACGACTTAATGTTTAATGACATGTAACTATTAATAATTCAAATACATTTATTAATACTGTGTGGTAATTTAAAAGCATTAAAAACATTTCAATTAATATAAAAAACGGTAGCTTTCAATAAAAATACTATAATTATAACATCCGGCATATAACTTATAGTCGATCGTAATTAAATAAGTGAGGGGTTTGATTTAGCAGTCAAGTTACAGATAATTATACGTTTCATTCATTGATTAATAACTTTTTAATATTTATCTAATGTCAGACCAAAAGATATGCGTGCTAATGGTCTCATAATCAAGGATGCCGAAGATTGTGCGAAGTGGAGCAGAAAAATTAGAAAAACGGACCCTGAGGCATTACGGAAATTCCACCCTCAACCCACGGGGGTGAAAGGGGTGAAAAACCACATTCACACGGACGAAGTCGATGGTTAAATGTACTATTTATATAAATAACACAGAAAATATAAACTTAAAGTAATAATAATCAAATCCCTTAACTATTTCTATTGCTCAAGTCATTAGCATTTTCCTTATTCTTCTTCTTCTTTTCCAGCTTAATTAATCCACTACAGGACATAAGCCTCCTCTAATGCACGCGTAGGACCGCTTCAACGTTCACACGGTACCGCCCGGCGGCACCAGGACGTTTTTTCCCTCAGGCCCTTCAGGCAAATTGAGCAATATACCGCTCTGCCGCTTTGTGAGTAACGCCCAAAGCCGAGGTTCGTTCCCACCTGGGAGCCCTTTGTGCTGTTACTGTTTCGGCTGTATGGCCCTGGCTGTCGCCATATTTCCTCCGGTGAAGCAGTAAAGGTCGACGTAGCAACCAACTGCAAGTAGGCTTCGAAAAAAAAAAATATCTAATGCACGCCAAGCTTCTCGGTCTTGTGCAATTCTTTTCCATAATGGGCCTCCAACTTTGGCGATGTCGTCACTCCAACATTTTCCTTATCATTTTCCTATTAATTATCTTCACCGTAACGAGTCCACTGCTGGACATATTATTTTTTATGTTCTCTGAATGTGAATGAATGTGCCAGCTACTTCTCTTCCCGCGCAGATTGTAAAAGTCAATCGAGGGAAAGGGCTTTAAACTGGGGATTCCTCCACTCATAGGCGATGGGCTAGCAACCTGTCACTATATCTGAATTTCCATTTCATAAGAAAGCTCACTATTCAGCTGAGCGTGGTCTTCGAGTCTCACGGCTCTTGGCTCTGTCTACCTCGTAAGGGATAAAGACGTGATTCTATGTATGTAGGTTCTCTGAGTACAATATATAAATAATAAATAAATAAATATATACGGACAAATCACACAGATTGAGTTAGCCCCAAAGTAAGTTCGAGACTTGTGTTATGGGATACTAACTCAACGATACTATATTTTATAACAAACTAGCTTTTGCCCGCGGCTTCGCCCGCGTGAATTTCCCACGGGAACAGTGCTTTGTCCCGGGATAAAAAGTAGCCTATGTGCTATTCCAGGTCATTATCTACCTCTGTACCAAATTTCATCGAAATCCGTCCAGTAGATTTTGCGTGATTGAGTAACAAACATCCTCACAAACTCACAAACTCACAAATTCACAAACTCACAAATTCACAAACTCACAAACTCACATCCAAACTTTCGCATTTATAATATTAGTATGGATACATATATAGATAAACATCCAAGATCCGGGTCAATCTGAAAAAGATCATTTTCCATCTTGACCCGACCGGGGATCGAACCCGGGACCTCTGGTGTGGCAGTCCGGCGTGATGACCGTTGGGCCACGGAGGTCGTGATATACAACTGCAAATCATATTGGAGCACATACAGGTTAATGAATTCCTGCGGTTTTGCGTTGTCATTCCCCGCGAGTAATGTATAATTAAAATTCTTGCCTTTTTCAAAAGGGAACGAGCGTAGTAAAGTTGGTACCGTATAGCAAGGTAAGCTACGTCAAGCTTTTAAAAGTTCCTATACATTTATATCTTAGTGCATACCGTTATGTAAAAAAGTTGAATCAATTCAAAACTTGTTTCTAGCCTCCAATGGGCAGGGTTGCCAAAAATTTGACTCTTGGAGAAATTTCGGAGAAATGGAATTTTTGGAGAAATATTTGGAGAAAAAATACATCTCGTGGAGAATTTTGGGTATTTTTTTTTAGGTTTGGGACGCCTCCTTTCTTATTGTAATGACACGAACATGCATCTTACAAACGTGCAGGGACGTTTAATTTAACAATCGTTTCCGAACGTAGACTATCTCTGTACGTTTTCGAACGTTCAAATAATATTTATTCGTACGTTTCTGATTCGATTCCTAGAATTCCTTCGATGTTGTTGTTGAAAAAAAAGCTCATCAGCTGTTAGGAGTACGGGCAAAAACCGGTTGGGCCTTTGGGTAAAATTAAAGAAAATAGTATTGTTTTGGAGAAATATAATTTCAATTTTGGGGAAAAATAGAAAATTCCATCTGGCAACCCTGCCAATGGGTATAATATATATGCAAAGGTATTAGACCTGTGAGTGTCCTATTGCTTTTTTCATTAGTTCACAATCATATTTATCTTGGAAGAAAGAAAAACACCAGAGCATAGCATACCCTACTGTACCTACGAGTACTACAATTAACAAAGTAATAAATATACAGGGCCGCAACTTTAACAAAGATTTATTCAGAAAATAATATTGCTATTACAATTATAACGTTAAGTTTCATGCAATTACAATATTATTTTCCGAATAAACATTTGTTAAAGTTGCGGCCCTGTATATTAAGTATATACAGGGCAGCAACTTTAACAAATGTTTATTACTTTATTGACTGTACCTGTGTATGTTTTACAAGAACTATTTTGCTATTTCCCGATCAATCTTGTCAAATGAAACATCACTAACGAAGTGCAATGTCCAAGATATATAAGCGAAGCTAACTTCACGGTGTAGTCAGAGCTTTAAGTTCGGTAATCAATCAATTATTTTCGATTGTGAATGTCCTCGGAGGTATTTAAGTAGCCTTTTGGTTGCAAAACTGTCTCGAATGACAGTGGGTTAATTTGGCAATGTTTTCCCTATTAATTTGCGAAAATAACGTGTGATTTATCGATGCGATTGCGCAATACCATCATGGAACAGCTAACTGAGTATCCAGTAACCCTATATTGAACTTTATTAAGCAGTGATAGAGGTTAATTTTCATTAAATTTGCGTAGTTTCATGTGTATTGGGTAAAATAAAACAGTTAAACTTACAATAAGTACTTATTACTTACATGCTGACAATTTTACAAGTTGAGATTTTTGTTTTGAGTCGTGTCACTGACTTTTGAGTAAACAGAATTGGCATTTCTTTGTGGGTAATTTTCGATTAGTTTTTTTATATAGAATAGTAGGCCAACGAGCATACAGGTTGCCTGGTGGTAAGCAATCACCGCATAGACACCAACGACCAACTTTTTGAGAAAGCGATAGGCTCTTTTCTTGAAGGCCCCAATGTCGAACCTATTCGAGAACACGGCTAAGGGAAGCTTATTCCATTGTTTAGTACAGTGCGTTTAAAAAGCTGCGCGAAAAACGAACGGTGGTGTTTGAACACCAAACAGGGTTGAACAGGTGGTGGTAGTTAAATAAAATATTTGATAACATAAAGAAATAGGCTTTGGCTAGACTCAGAAGGTAGTGTTTTATAAAATGAAGAATTCGACTGGGGTTTGAGATTTATTTAAGGTATACTTGTGTGGGGCGGACGACTTGAGAACGTTTGACAGAGAATGGAAGGATAAGATCACAGATAAATCTTTATCTGGCTTACATCCTCCAAGTATCTACTTGGAGAAAGGTAGGGGAGGCTTTTTTTTGGAGGACATAAATAGCTAGGGAAAACAAGCTAATTATTCAAAAATAAAAAACACTACTGTCAATTCACATAGCCTATGTGACTCGGAGAAATGCAAGGAATCTAAAAATACCTCTCACATCAAAATCTGTTCAGCCGTTCAAGACTTATGGTGGATTAAAGAAACTTACATATATAGGTACATACATACATACATACATGAACCCTGAAAACATAACGCTCCTTTTTTGGTCAGTCGTGTAAAAAGAAAAAAAATCTTATGTGCGTTTCCCTATGGTACGATCAACTTTGGGGGTTTCCAGCCAATGTAGAGAGTAGGTCTAATAAAACATTAGACAAACACGGACATTAGTATAATTCCACTATTTTATCGACGGTACAAACATGCCTACAAATAACCCTATAGTTACACAATTTTAGCATAATGCCGAGCAAGGAACGCCCGAGTGCGTCCACTCTTGTTAATCTTCGCTAATTAAGCTCTAACCTGTTTGTTTAAGGCTGACAAGGTGTTGTTTTAGTCATTTTGTAATCCTTTAACATTTTGCAGGACAGTAAACTGCCATAGCCGGTAAAGAGTAGTTTGCGGTGAGACCCTTTAAAGTAGGTACTTCGGAATAAACAAAAATATTATCGGATACAACAATACAATACCGGGAATCACTAAACTACACGAAGCATTTAACTGGATTCAAATTTTTATTTTTGAGTAATTTGAAATTTTCTGCGGAATAATTATTTTTTGAAATCAAACCAATTACACTTAAAATTCTCTACATATACCTTAGAGAAAATCCCAGCATTTCCTTATAATAATTTAAAAACAATGCTTAGCAATGTTATGGTCTATTTTTTTAATAAAATATGGATTGCGCTTGACCACAATCTAGCCTAATTTATGGACATTTATATATAAGGACATAAAGTTAAAAATAAAATGCCAGTTATGATATATACTATACCCTTATCGCAATAAGATGTATTACGACGTTACCCAAAGCGATAAATTTGTGCGATTGCGCGGCTTGTTATTGAGAGAAACCTAAAGTTCAGTTCAATCGTAAAATTATATGACTTACACGATGACATTTGGGACGAGACGAAAAAACGGCGCGAATCACAGAATTGAGAATATAGACATAGAAGTGTCAAAGTTACGTGACTTTCCTCACATTCGAATTCAAATACTTATTGAAATTGGTTCGAATATGAGTTTTTCATTAAATAACTTTTTTTTTGTTTTTAATTTGTTATTAAGTTAGCTTTCAATATATTTTATTGGAAAAGGCAATATAGTACGACACAAAAAAAACATGCGATATGATTCTAATTTGTAATTACGATTTGTGCAGTACACTGTTTGAGTTATTACCGTCTGACCTACACTAATACCCTAGGGGAATATGATAATAATTCACTAGTTTTTAGTGTACATTTAGTGACCGATACAAATTTCTTATAATAAAGGACAGAAAATATGGTGCTACATGCCATATGGCGTTAAGTCCACCATTTGTACATAATTTTAAAATTTTGTGCAATGAAGTTTTTAATAAATAATCTCTCTCAGCCCAAAGACGTCCACTGCTGGACAAAGGCCTCCCCTAAGGATTTTATCCATAGGGGGTTTTGCCGTAATCGCCACGCTTAGCAGGCGGGTTGGCGATCGCAGTGTGATGGCATAGTACGCGGAAAGATGCTGCTGCCCATCCTCCGGTGTTTTAAATCCCTTAGTCGCCTCTTACGACACCCACGGGAAGAGATGGGTTGGTGCTATTCTAGGGCCATACCACAGGCCTAAACAAATAAATAATAAATAAATAAAACAATATTTCTAGGTGTCTCTTAATTCCGAATTCTGTGGCACGAACGGACGGATTAAACGAGTGTTTTAAAACCGACAATTTTGTTTTATAGTGCATTCATTCCTTGTCTGTAGGCAGTAGGCAATAAGACAAGATTTTTGCGATTCTTAATAAATAAGAGGCAATGAAACTGATAATAATTTATTTATACAGAAACATGGCTTTTCACTTATCAGCAGTTAAACTGCAACTATCAATTTAAAAAAGGGATTTTAGCGGTTAGGGACTTAAGTGTAAGCATTGAATAAATAGTGACACTAATACTAGCAGAATGCTTTTAAGCGTTCTATTGGAACCTTTTTTCTACGATTTTATATGTTGTGTTATTAAGTAAGTAAGTAAATATGTATGTTCGACAACATCACAATACATGAATATGTATTGAGAGGTGGACTGGAGCCTAAACTAAGTTGAACCTATATTTCAGGCCTCCAGGACACCCGCCCGCGGAAAGAGAAGTGCAGTTTATTGTTTTGTGTCTATTTGTGATAAGGGATTTTAATGTAGACCATTGAATAGTATAAATCCACGCATGTGCTTCATTTAGAGCACTTGGCCGAATTGCTACCTTCTGCTACATCTAGTCAACTTTTGTTTACTAGAATAAAAAAAATATGTAATTAAAATTATATGTATGTGTTTATTTAACAATAATTGAACATGAACTCTCTGCTCAACCCTAAGGTTAATGTTAGTGTTAAACAATGGTTTTTTGTACTGTACTTTTGTATGTGTGTACAATAAAGTTTAAATAAATAAATAAATCATACAAATCTGTGCCCATTAATTACAAATACATACATAGATACCTCCCTAGACGTCTTTATCCCTTACGGGGTAGACAGAGCCATGAGTCGCGAGACTCGAAGGCCACGCTTAGCTGAATAGTGGGCATTTTGATAGAATGGAAATTCAGATATAGTGACAGGTTGCTAGCCCATCGCCTATGAGTAGAGGAATCCCCAGTTTAAAACAACAATAAAAAAGTTTTGAAGCGATACTATTGATTTTTATTTATATAGATTTTTGTGGAAATAAAACAAATGGTACCAATAATAAATCAAGGTGTCTTTAAGCAGGTGATCGAAAAAGTGGAGCACAATTCACAATTAGGCAATACCTTTTACAAGGCTTGTTGATGGATGATGGTGGTTGAAAGAAAAGCTGTTTTATCAAAACAAGAAAGCCGGTTGAGTGTTAAGAGAGTGTGTTCGTGTTCACGGCTGAGCGATCAATAAAAATGGTGGCTCAAATATAACCTTTTTTAAGATTGTTTTTATTATCCTAAACCTAACTAATATTATAAATGCGAAAGTAAGTTTGTTTGTGTGTTTGTTAATTTATTTGTTTGTTACCTCTTCTTGCTTCATCTCTGAAACAATCTTCCTGAAATTTTGCATACACATAGTTAGAAGTACGGAGAAGGATATAGGGTACCTTTCATTCCGGGAAAAAGCACTGTTCCCGTGGGAAATTTACGCGGGCAAAGCCGCGGGAAAAAGCTAGTCATCTATAAATATCTAATATAGAAAAGTATCCATACTTTACCAATCTTAACAAGCTAATCTTCCTAATAAGAAACATTGGCTTTCGAATCTAATCTAACGATACCATATTTTGGGTTTTGAAGAAAGTTTCAAAGTTTTAATAGAACTGAATGCATTCCCTTAATAGAGCTGGCGCTCAAAATGTTGTTTAACTCACTTTTTGACACACGATAGTAATTAATTATTGAACTTTTATTAGACCAATTAGTGGACACCTATTGACTTATTGGGTGGGCTGTTTTTACATCAGTCTCTTATCTCTTTTGTGGTAAATAAGGAGAGTTAACTCAAATGATAGAAATATGAACGACTGACTTTTGCCCGCGGCTTCGCCCGCGTGAATTTCCCACGGGAACATTGCTTTTTCCCGGGTTGAAAGGTACTTTATGTCCTTCTCAGTACTTCGAACTATGTGTACTCGAAATTTCAGGAACAATTGGTTCAGTAGATAAAGCGTGAAGAGGTAACAAACAAACAAATTCACATTCGCATTTCGCCCGCGTGAATTTCCCACGGAAACAGTACTTTTTCCCGGGATGAAAGGTACCCTATGTCCTTCTCAGTACTTCTGACTATGTATATGGGAGATTTCAGGAAGATTGGTTCAGTGGATAGAGCGTGAAGAGGTAACAAACAAACAAATAAATAAACATACAAACAAACTCAATTTTGCATTTATAATATTAGTTAGGATTAGGATGGTGAAGCTCTTCCGTTAATCTGGCCATAGACTTTAACTGAAGATACTTAGGTCAGGATTCACCTTAAACCATAAAAAGAGTGTTATGTTTTCAGGATTTTTGTATGTGCGTTTTTTTATTCCACTATAATTCCTAAATGCATTGTGCAAACAGAGATGTGAGATAGTATTCGTAGATTCGATGCATTATTTCTGGAACCAGTCCTATCTGAAAAATCTTTCCGTGTATGATATGATACTTATGAGCCTATTGGCTATCTATTATATTATTATTTATATTTATAGTGTTGAAGCTACGGGGCCAAACTACTAACTAAAAAAAATATCAATAAAATTAATTTAAAAAATATTTGGATCACACTTTTTAAAATGTACCCATAAATATGCATGGTTAGCTGTCACATTTGACAGTTCCACAATTTTGAACGTTCGCAGCCACCTTTTCTCAAATACCAATCAATTTATTTCAGAGATCTTTAGATAAATCCACTAAATATTGCCAGACAGGCGTACGCAAATTGACAGCAGAACGAATAGATCTACTTTGAACACAGATTAGGTAAACAACAGAGACGAAACTTCGTAAGCTAGATTTTTTTCAATACCATGGAAATTTAAAAAGTATTAATTTAGAAATAGAATTAGTTGCTGTTTAAGTTTTTCAAAAACTAAGTCATAAATTTAAACACAAATCAAGCCAAATATAATACCTAAAATGAAGGCTAAAGATATACATCGAAATGACGTTTATCTGAATGTTAACAATTTAAAAAGTACAGTTCTTACATTATACACATTACAAAATATTATTTTTAACATAATGGACATAAAAATATTTTTTAGTTTCCTAAAACTTATGTATACTTAACCTAGTTCTGAATTATAAAATGGTCTAAGTAAATTGCTTATTTTTTATTAGAACTTTCTCCTTTTATGCTTAGTCTCCGTAATAGTTCTCCTCTGTACATTAAGCAAATAATTCATTAATGTGATTGCTTCTGTGTTCTGTCTCAGATCTGAGATAAACAGTGAGTGAAGCCTATTATAAGTCATTATGTTCTTTTTAATGCGTTTTATATGTTTTATTTGACGTACAGTTATGTGCTCAAAAGAAACAATAGTTTTATACACATAATATTTACTTATATTATACCTATATACCATATAATCAAGCTATATAGTGTGGCTGTTTGATTAATCGCGCTAATCTCTGGAACTACCAGTCCAATTTGAATTATTTTTTGGTTTTATAGAGAGAGATAGAAGTATGGACCATAGAGCTAGGATGTTTATTTTGTTACTTCGAGACACAGACAGCTGAGAAAGCGGTAAGGACAGGTAATATCTTCTGTGAAGCTCATTTTTGTCAAGTTTGACATTTTTGGTGTGTTCTGGTTCCCTAGAATTTGTAAAAAAAATGAATTTGGGGCGTGTGCTCCAAATTCAATTTTTTTTACAGACATATAAACTTGATTGTCAAATGAAGCCCAAAAACGTTCATAATAGTGTCATTATGAACGTTTTTGGTTTTCATTTGACAGTAAAAAATAAAAAAATGTTATTTTTTTCTATGTCTATGGTCATGAGGACGGCTATCCAGAATTCCGAAATTATCACGGGAGTGAATCTGCAGGATATAACTAGTTTGTTTAAGTATATAGGAGTTTATAATCCTAATCGTAACTAATATTATAAATGCGAAAGTGAGTTTGTTTGTTTGTTACCTCTTCACGCTTCATCTACTGAACCAATCTTCCTGAAATTTTGCATATACATAGGTAGTTAGAAGTACTGAGAAGGACATAAGGTACCTTTCATCCCGAGAAAAAGCACTGTTCCCGTGGGAAATTCACGCGGGCGAAGCCGCGGGCGAAAGCTAGTTCCAAATATATAAATGCTATACTCCCTAAGGACCCACGTGCAAAATTTCGGCCGCTTCCTACGCCCAGTAGTTTTCGCTGTGGTGTATCAGTCACTCAGTCAGTCAGTAAATATTGATTATTCAGACACAGGGCGGGCGCTTCATAGAAACGGCGCGTCAAATATGCCTACTACTACTACAAATGAAACTGTATATCCGTGAACACGTCAGTAACACGTCAATGTGTGCGTCGTTTTCATAGTCGAACGTCCCATAGTTACACAAGAACGGGGAGAAGTGCGGAAGGAGCGGATGGGTGACATATTGCGGGAGGGGCAGGGAGTTTCCTTTCTGTACGTAGTACTAATATTAATTCTGTGATTCAGATTTCCTTGAAAGTAAATAACAACATATTATAGCAATTATTATCTGTCATAGTGAAATATGAACAACCGGACTTGCCTTTAAAGGTTGGTCAAATATGTCTCGGCACTGTAAACCATAACAACGATTGTTTTTATATACGGCGCTATTTTTGGTATAATTTGGCAATAAATATACCGTTTTATTGCTAACTCTTTATCTTAAGTCTTAACTTTGTTTACTTAACCTCGTTATTAGATGTTAATTCAATTTATAGTTAATTTATGTAATAATATTCTGAGCAAATTGAGTGTGTCTCAAATGGATTGATCGATAAAGAAGTAAATTCAAAACTTATATTATAATCAAGACATATTGATTGTGCGGGCAAGATTGTGGTCAAGAGCAAACCCATCTTTAATTTAAAAAAAATCTAATCAATACATATAATATAACTGTAACTGTTACATATAAAATATTTATAAAAAAAAAAAATATGAGGGGTCTTCATAGGGCCAATAGAACCCAAAACCATTTTTTGTAGAATTTTTGTCTTTCAGCCCAAAAATGTGTTTTGCTTGTATTTTTTGATTGATTGATTATATTTGGGAAATACTTTGATTACTTATGTGATATTTGTCACTGATGATTTATTATACGAGTATAACTAGTGGTTCTATGAGGTAGACGTCGCGAGCTTATATATTACTAGCCGCGCCCCGGGGCTTCGCTCCCGTGGGAATTTCGGGATCAAATTATCCTATGTGCTATTCCCGGTATTTTTCTACCGTTATACCAAATTTCATCGAAATCCGACCAGTAGATTTTGCGTGATTGAGTAACAAACATCCTCACAAACTCACAGACTCACATCTAAACTTTCGCATTTATAATACTAGCTTTTGCCCGCGGCTTCGCCCGCGTGAATTTTCCACGGGAACAGTGCTTTTTCCCGGGATAAAAAGTAGCCTATGTGCTATTCCAGGTCATTATCTACCTCTGTACCAAATTTCATCGAAATCCGTCCAGTAGATTTTGCGTGATTGAGTAACAAACATCCTCACAAACTCACAAATTCACAAACTCACAAACTCACATCCAAACTTTCGCATTTATAATATTAGTATGGATTAGTATGGATTTCTTTGTCACTACAAACACAAAATGGCAGCGATACAAAATACAAATAGTTAATAGGCTCTGTTAGCTATAGACCTCGCGAGCTTATAGAGATTGCAGATTGAACGTAGAAGCCATCAAATCCAAAGGCACCAACTCTGCCATTTTCAAAAATTTCCAAAAAATGGCTCGACTATCGATTTCCGTATGTTCATCGAACCTGCTCTCAAATTTCACGGGAATCGCTTGAGAAATTGCGACCTCTAGAGGAGTACATCAAGGTCAAGATGAAACGGAGACCTCAGTCGCTTCGCTCACTCGGTCAATAAAATTAAGAGCCATCAAATCAAAATAGGCATTATGTGATTTGTCCATATATATTTATTTCTTTATTGACCGAGCTTTACCTACCTACATACAGGTACTTAGGTTGCCTGAAAGAGATTGCACTTGCAATAAGGCCGCCTATTGTATGCATTACCTATATTACATCTCAATGTTACTATCCTTAAGTGTTTGGTGATGAATTGAAGTATTTTTTACTTTTACTTACTTACTTACATACAACATTTATTTAAACAAACATTTAAGGCTAATAGCCGCAGGAATGTCTCATTAGCCGGCACATAGTATGTCCAAGTTGGACTGATAAAGCCATTTGAAGCTTTATTATTGACTAGTCCTGTAAATGCGAACTTCGTCCGCGCGTTATTTACTATTGTTAATATCTCAGGTTCTAAGCGACCTATCAAGATGAAACCTACACCAGATTGTAAGTTAGACCTTCAACAATACAACCGTAAAAACCGCATTAAATTTCGTCCTGTAATTTTTGCGTAATGCGCGTACAAACATACAGACAAAAAAAATCTAAAAGTAATATTTTAGACTTCTACTAGTCCTGTAAAGACGTCCCATATATTTTTTTCTTAAATATCTCTTATGTACAGACCAATACCAGTTACAGTTTTATTATATGTATTGAATAGATATCCTGCGTAAACTGACTAAATAACATTCACATTTTGCTGTAACATAATGGAACGTATAGATTTAGTATTGACCCGGAACGCTAGCAATTTGCCAAGTAAATGGAACATGATTGAAATTAATTTGATTTGAAATTCTTTTGATTTAATTTATATCTTTTAATAAATCAATACTGGTAATGAGGTATCTGTCAATATTACTATTAAAAATTATTTTGCTTTAAGCATAGAACTTTTTACTCAATCCGTACTACAATATCCAAAATAATATTTTATAAATGCAAAAGTATCTATGTCTGTCTAATAAGCTTTCAGGGCTTAACTGCAAAACCTATTTTAATGAAATTTAGCATAGAGTAGAATAGTAGTTAAATACCTCAAATCAGATATAGTTACATAACTTTAAAAATTCAAGATGCTGACTGAAATCTAGGGCGAAATTTTGTATGAAAAACAGACTGATACTTTTTTGCCGCGGGCGAAGCCGCGGGCAGCAACTAGTAAATTACAAAATATTAATGCTTAATTTTTTATTATACTTAATACTTACGCAAACCTTGTTGTGGCTTTGTGAAAATAAAATGTAAAAATGCGTGACCTCCGGGATGTTGAACCAAAAGACATAAACGCGCCTACTCATCGAAACGTAGGTACTTATTTACTTATGTTTGTATATGTGTGGATGTTTGTTACTCTATCACGTAAAATCTACTGAATTGATGTCGGTCATGTGATATCCATTCTGATTCGGGAGGAATATTGGCCAATAGTTATTTATTTAATATCATCTAGTGAACTTTTCACGTAGAAAAAAAAGAGATCAAATATTGTTTGGGGCAAAACAGGCAAAAAATGTAGGGCGAACACAGAATTTTTTATGAGAGTGAAACCAATTTTGAATTATGTAGGCTAATTTGGAGTAAATCAAACCTATAATAGCACATATGATAAAACAAGCTAATTATTTAAAAATAAAAACACGACTGACAACTTACATAGCCTATGTCACTCGGAGGAATGCATGGAATCTAACAATACCTCTTACATCAAAATCTGTTAAGCCGTTCAGGACTTATGGTGGAATAAAGAAACTTACATACATACTAACATACATACATGAACCTTGTGCGCAGAGAATCCGGGACAAACGAAGTGGCGGGAAGAATTCTGTACCGGAACTTTACCGGGAAAAAACCACCGGTAAAAATAAGTACCGGGAAAAAATCTCCACGCGGCACCACGTTTGTCCGACTAGAACCTAACTTAAGCTATACGCAGACTGCTACCACCGTAACTTATATAGGGAGCTACGGGCCCTATGTACTAATAACTAACTAACTAAATTTATTATGCTACTCACCAAGTTGACTTCTTAATCCAAGTTGGGGTGTCTTCGGAGGAGGTGGTGGTTGGTCCCTAATCACCCAAACTACCCCGAGATCTCTTCCCAGAATAAATACGTAGGTTTCTTCCAGCAGTTCCACTCGGCGACGGGATTCGGCGGCCCCAGGCAGCCACGTTTCGCATCTCACAAGAAAAAGTCACAATAACAGGTTTTTTCACAAACACAAACGTTCAATAGTTATTTAACAAAAGGAAGCTCACAATTATAACTCAAACTAACCAACAATCAACGTGGTTTTAGACAAACAGGACGCGTGACCTCTCCGCGTATTAAAAACCGATATATCACAGGACAAAGGCGACCGTCCGCGACGCCATTTTACACGAGCAATGTGAGAACCCCGAACGCCTGGTGGCGACAATAGGAAACGCCTGCGTTTCGTTTCACGCAATTATATTACAAACATCCCCGTCCCGGTCTGAGAAGCAGACCGCTAGCTTACTCTACGGGAAGGCGGGCGAGAGAGGTCACACCTCTCCTTAAAATCGAACCGTCGACCAACACCTCAGCCACACGCGGAGTGCCATCTCCGCCAAGAATCAAACGTAATATGCGAGCTCGTCGCCAAAGCAATGAGGGCAAATTTGCCTCTTTTAACAATACTAAATCACCCTCCCTGGGAGGCTCAGTCCTGTCTGTCCACTTCACTCTTTGCTGCAGCAAATGCAAATATTCAAGCGACCAGCGACGCCAAAAGTCCTGGCTCATTTGCTGCAACATTTGAAAACGCGACAACCGATATACGCGTTCGTCCTTCCACGGGTATTCGGGCAGGGCATTCAAAGGCCCTTCCACCAAAAAATGACCAGGGGTGAGAGCTTCCAAGTCATTTGGATCTGGAGATAGCGGACAGAGAGGACGAGAGTTGAGGACCGCCTCAACTTTACAAAACACTGTGGCCAGCTCTTCAAAAGTTAGAGCCGTTTCTCCGATAATGCGGCGGAGGTGGGTCTTTGCGGATTTCACAGCCGCTTCAAAATCCCTCCCCAATGGGGGCAACTTGGGGGGCTAAACTTCCAGGTTATTCCCCTTTGGGCAGCAATTTGACTTAAACTAGTACAATTTTTATCAATAAACACAGAAACATCCTTAAGATAATTTACAGTTCCCTTTATAGTTTGTGCCATTATCAGACCTAATAAGGGAAGGTAGACCTCGACGCGAAACAAAGCGATCCAACGCGGCGACGAAGGCCTCCGTAGTCAGAGCCGACACCACCTCCAAATGGACAGCCTTGTGGCCAAACAAACAAATACACACAAATAGCCCTTCACAATACGGGCATTACGAAAGGGAGAAGCCTTGATCGAAAAGGGACCGGCAAAATCGGTTCCAACGCCGTCAAACGGTCTCGAAGGTCGGATTCGATCAGCGGGCAAATCACCCATCTGTGGTTGCATCGTGGATGCCTTCAACCTATAACATGCAATACATCGAAACAGGACACTACGGATTGCTCTTCGGGCAGACAAAATCCAAAACTCGCGTTGCAAAATAGCCAACAAAGCATTGCACCCAGCATGGGCGTTACGAATGTGTCGATCAGACACCAAAAGCTGCACCAAGGGTCCGCCCTTGGGCAACAACAGAGGATGGCGAGTCTCATATGGAAGATCCGCCTTCCGGAGCCTGCCTCCAACCCGAAGAAGCCCATCCGAGTCGATGTACGGGTTCAAACGAGCGACCGCGCCCTTCAACTTAGCGCGTCCGTTGCGCAAAATCTGAAGCTCTGACTCAAACCGTCCGGTCTGCACGACACGGACCCAATGCAACAATGCGCTCCGGCGCTCTTCTGCACCTGCAATCGGCTCCAACCGCTTTGCCTGTGGGTTTCTACAATTATGTATGAAACGCTTAATCCAACTGGTAACACCCAGAAGCTTATCCAAACTGCTATACCGAGCAAGTAGCCAATCCGGCTCCGACGTCGTCTCAGCGACTACAGCATGTACACGGAGCCCAGTCAAACTCAAAGAAGTAACATCTGTCTGACAGACAGGCCAAGAAGTTTCTGATCCCATCAGCCACTCTGGACCCCACCAGAGCGGGTGTGACACCAATTCTGGTGCCGTACAACCTCGGGAAGCACAGTCCGCTGGGTTAAGCTCTCCCGGCACATGTCTCCATGTTATATCAATTCCAATATTTTGAATTTGGGAAACCCTGTTTCCAACAAAAACCTCCAAGGTATGTGGGGCCGCGCGCAACCATGCAAGCGCGACCTGGCTATCCGACCAGGCGAAGATGTCTCGTATCTCGACCGTGGCCGCCAGCTCACTGGCAACGTGATGCAACAATTTAGAGAGAAGGTGAGCTCCACTCAACTCAAGCTTGGGAATAGTCAGCCTAGTCCTGATGGGGGCGACCTTGCTCTTCCCTAACAAAAGCGAGACATTGACCCGGCCATCGGCGTCAACTGTCCGCATATAGACTGACGCGGCGTAGCCTCGCTCCGACGCGTCACAAAAGCCATGCAGGCTGGCTCGATATTTCCCGGGTGGCAATATTCGACGAGGCAAGGCAATCCGATTGACTTCCTTAATCGATGAAAACAACTCGAGCCAATCATCCAATGGAGAGCCAAACAGCGGCTCGTCCCACGAGACGCCCAAAGTCCAAAGTCTCTGAAGAAGACACTTCGCAGAGAATATCACTGGACTGATCCAACCGCTTGGATCAAACATACGGGCTATTACGGACAACACCGTTCTCTTAGTCCAGACCTTTGGTATTTCCAAGTCCACTTGGAATGTAAAAATATCGGTTAGCGGCTGGTACTGCATGCCCAGCACCGCTATCCTGTTGGGATCATCCACATCCTCAAACAAGTGAGGGTTCTGTTGGTGATCCTCCGGGATCCCTTCTAGAACTTTAGGCTCATTAGACAACCACTTACGTAGCTCGTAGCCACCTGTCTTCAATATTTCAATCAATTCATCCCGCAGTAGGAGGGCCTCCTCAATACTTTGGGCTCCGGTGCACACGTCATCAACATACAAGTCACGTGACAGCACGGAAGCCCCACGGGGAAAGCGGATCCGTTCCCGCTCTGCCAATTCAAGCAATGATCTGATGGCGATATAGGGACTAGATTTCAAACCATACGTGTTTGTGTTGAGTTCATACACCGTCACAGGATCCTCAGGGCGCTCACGCCAGAGTATCAACTGGAATCGCCTGTCCTCAGGATGTATGACTGTCTGGCGGAACATCATCCGGATGTCCGCACCTAAAACCACTTGATGTCTTCTAAAGTTCAAGATGATGTCAATTATGTCCCTATGCAATTTGGGACCCGAATGCAAACACAGATTCAACGAAACCCCGTTCGAAGTGGGTGCGGACCCATCGAAGACGGTCCTCAATTTGCCTGTTGAGGCCTTCACCACCGCGTGGTGGGGCAAAAAATAATGCTCAGTTGAGCTCCAATCAACTCGAGCCGGAGACATGTGACCCAAATCCTCGTACTCGCGCATAAATTCAATATATTTATCGCGAAGTACGTGATCACGCTGCATGCGTCGCTCCATGGACAGCAGTCGTTTCTCCGCAAGCGCCCTACTTTGCCCTAGGCTAGGACGAGAGGCAACAAAGGGTAACCTAGTTACAAACCGGACCGGAGGGCAACCTCTCCGTGGTCGATCGAAAAAGGGCTTCGCACTCAGCGTGTTCCGGATCCATCCTGGAACTCATAGGTGGCTCCTCCACCTCCCAAAACCTTTGCATGGTCTTGGCCAAGGACGCAGATGCGACAACCGGTGGCTCCTCCGCGGTGCCATTATCAAACACAGGGCCCATCAGGGCAAAACCAAAAATCGTAGACACTGCCATCAGTGAAGACGAACCCAGAGCCTTCTGTGTACCCAACAAAATCCAACCCAATACGTCCGAGCCCAGGAGCAAGTCCACTGGGCCGGGATGAAAGACAAAGGGGTCGGCCAAATCCAGACCCGAAACCAAAGACAACACACCCGGCGGTATGTCTGTCGAGGGGTGCCAACCCGCAATGGTATCCATTACCATAGCCGAAGTCGTGATCCTCATTGTGGAGGACTTCAGCGAAGAAAAGGTGACAAGTGTCTGGCCCGTCAGACACTTCACTTGTATGCCACCAACTCCAAGAAGTGGCACAGGCGAGTCTTCCACGACTAAACCTAACTGGCGTGCCACTCGAGTGGTAACCAAACTGCTTTGAGCCCCTGAGTCCAACAGAGCTCTCAAATTAATGGCTTCCCCCACGACCCCATACGCGGACCACCGCGGTAGGGAGCAGAACCGTCCGCGGCTCTGTCCCAGCAAGGGAGCAAGCTAGTTACGGGCTCCCCACTCTCTCCAAACCAGGGGCGCGCCACTGACCCGGATAATATGGCGGGCGAGTGCACATCCCCATCTGAGGGGGCATAACCCGCGGCCCGGCCATACATATGGTACGGCGGGTGGTACTCCAGCCGTGGGTACTCGTGCAGCGGCGGAGAAAACCGCTGCGGCTGCATGTGTTGGGCATTGGTAACCCGCGTGGAGGGGGTGTCCCCACTCTCACGTCCGATCTAGGGCCCCCGCCCATGGGGGCCCTATCCGGGGCCTGGCCAGCCACATACTGGCCACGACCTTGGGGCGCGTGGTCCCGGTCCGCCAAGACCCGCGCCGGTACGCGACCCACCTCCCGAGGGGGGGTGCGACGAGCGAAGCCGCGTCCTCCGTCCGATGGTGGAGGGCTTCGCGCAGGAGCGCCCCCGCCCATAGGGGACCCCTGCCTCAACAACCGGGGGCCATCCCCGTTCCGGTTCATGCAGAGCATCACGTGGTGCAGCCCACGGCATGCACTGCATGGTATGGCTCTGGGACAGTCACGTGCATAGTGACTGCCCAAACAGTAAAAGCAAAGTTCATGCCGCCTTGCCATGCGGCGCCGATCTTGTACTGGCAGTCTCTGCCAGTCCCTGCATTGCAGCAGGCTGTGGCCCATCCGGCCACATTGCAGGCAGTCCGCGTCCCCCGCGACTGCTGCCGTGTGTGCAACCCGCACACCAGCTCCACGCGGTGGCGGTTGCCGTCCCTGTTGGGGCCTACGTTCAGGCGCTCTGGATGGCGCTGAGTCCGTCATGGTATTCTCAGCCGCCCGTGCCTCAAACTCCAAAAACTTCACCAAGTCAGTGAATGTTGGTAGGGTGGTGCTATCCCGTTCCGCATTCTCGCGCTCAAATCGCGAGTGGATGTCATTGGGTAATTTGCCCAATACAATGTGCACCAGCAAAAAGGACCATTGGTCCACCGGCAGCCCCAGTGTGCGGAGCGCGTTACAGGCCACTGTAACGGGCGTGAGCAACTGCAGGCGCAACTGTGCCCTGTTGGCCACCTTGGGCAGGGCCATCAACTGTGCGGCGTGCGCATCCGCTAACTAACGTAAGTTTTGGTAGCGGGAGTTCAATAACTCCCAAGCCGTGTCGTACTGGTCGTCCTCCACCCGGAGGTGCTGGATGAGCGACCGCGCTTCACCCTCAAGAGTGGAGAGGAGGTAGGCCATCTTCTGGGCCTTCGACAAATCCTGTCGTGCTACGACCAGGGACTCAAACATATTTTTATATGCCACCCACTCCTCCATCCTACCCCCAAAGTGGGACAGCTGAAGGGTGGGGAGCCGACCAGTAACCGCTGGTCCTTCCTGTCTAACAGGTGTGCGAGGGGCTGGTCCGCCAGCCTGTCTCGCCCTTATTGCGGCCGCCGCCTCCACGATGTCATCGTGCAGACTCAGGATCTGGTCCAGGTCCGCCACGTGACCTGCGTAGACCTCCGGGGTAAGGGTCGGCTTCCGGTAAGCGCCGCCATGGCCGCTTCCGCGTTGTTCAATCGTGAGCGGAGCTGATCCGCTCTTTCCAGTATAGCGGCCTCCCTGTCCTTCCGGGACAGGAGTCCACCGGCCGTCACAAACCATCTCAATTCGTTGGCGAGTGTCGCCTTAGCATTGGGGACCTTCGCCATCGCGTCAAGTCACAAACAAAAAATAACAAAAGGTAAATAAAAAACAACAAAATCAAACAACTACACGAAGAACCGCGGTAGGTATGAGAATGGCACAAACCCGGAACGCACGGTACAAACCGCAAACAAATACAAAAAAGGTTACAAATATTCTTATACAAACAAACTAAGAAAAATCTAATAATTTTTACAAACAATTAATTATTTTTTACAAACGAACAAATAGAGGGTAGATAAACTACGCTCTGCTACCAGAAAATGTGCGCAGAGAATCCGGGCAAACGAAGTGGCGGGAAGAATTCTGTACCGGAACTTTACCGGGAAAAAACCACCGGTAAAAATAAGTACCGGGAAAAAATCTCCACGCGACACCACGTTTGTCCGACTAGAACCTAACTTAAGCTATACGCAGACTGCTACCACCGTAACTTATATAGGGAGCTACGGGCCCTATGTACTAATAACTAACTAACTAAATTTATTATGCTACTCACCAAGTTGACTTCTTAATCCAAGTTGGGGTGTCTTCGGAGGAGGTGGTGGTTGGTCCCTAATCACCCAAACTACCCCGAGATCTCTTCCCCAGAATAAATACGTAGGTTTCTTCCAGCAGTTCCACTCGGCGACGGGATTCGGCGGCCCCAGGCAGCCACGTTTCGCATCTCACAAGAAAAAGTCACAATAACAGGTTTTTTCACAAACACAAACGTTCAATAGTTATTTAACAAAAGGAAGCTCACAATTATAACTCAAACTAACCAACAATCAACGTGGTTTTAGACAAACAGGACGCGTGACCTCTCCGCGTATTAAAAAAACCGATATATCACAGGACAAAGGCGACCGTCCGCGACGCCATTTTACACGAGCAATGTGAGAACCCCGAACGCCTGGTGGCGACAATAGGAAACGCCTGCGTTTCGTTTCACGCAATTATATTACAAACACATAACACTCCTTTTTTGGTCAGTCGTGTAAAAAAAGATACTTTTTATCTCAAAATTACGGTAGCTCCCGTGGAGCAGCTGTCCTAACTAATATTATAAGTGAGAAAGTGACTTTGTTTGTTTATTTGTTACCTCTTCACGCTTATCTACAGAACCAATCATCCTGAAATTTCGCATTCACATACTTAGTAGTACTGAGAAGGACATAAAGTACCTTTCATCGCGGGAAAAAGCACTGTTCCCGAGAGAAATTCACGTGAGTGAAGCCGCGGGCAAAAGCTAGTTAGATTATAAAATGACTTATCATTTTCATAAGATACCAGGGACAGACCCCCACGACGACAGTATAAAAATGTAAAAACGTAAAAACAGTCAAGCAAAGGCGGCGTCATGAATAACCAAACATCTTGCAATTAAGACCTTAATGCGAATTCGAGGAACTCATGAATAGTGTAAATGATGTCCCCTTAATTACATTTAATTGAACTTTTAACTGTAAAAAAAATCTTGCCTTAAAAAACGGTTAACGAGAAATGTAAAAGTATACGTAAATAAGATGATAATTAATCTCGATTGAAAATAATAATCGTATTTTTAAAGTAATTATTTATTTTATTTTTAAATTTATCGAATAACAGTTACAAATTATATTATCGACTTGTTACTACTACTACTTTCTTCAATTTATTTAATTATCTGGTTAAATTTTATGCAAAAACAATATAATCCATGTTTTTCATAGTTACATCATTTATTTCAAGAATAACATTCAAAAATGAGTATATTACGTAATATTATAACCTTTGTCACTTACGCATAAATATATGCGTGGGCGCATCATAAGATCGGCTAAAACAGACGTTCAAGATCATTTGATATGTCACTTAAGTTAAGAACATTTATATTTATATCCTCCTTTTGGAATCTTTAACGCTAAAAATATGATTTCTCGTTCCATGAACATGTTGAAATATAACTGGATATGTAATAAAGTTAAATATTATGTATAACACCATCATATTCAGCCCACATAATCCCACTGCTGGGTATGGGGCTCCCTTTATATGTATTATGTATGCTATATATTATAGTTTTTTTTATAGAATAAGCAGTAGGCAAACGAGCATGCGGGTTGCCTGGTGGTAAGCAATCACCGCAGTCCATAGACACCAACGACCCTAAAAAAGTCACTGATGCGTTGCCAACTTTTTGAGAAAGCGATAGGCTCTTTTCTTGAAGACCCCAATATCGAACTTATTCGGGAACACCGCTGAGGGAAGTTTATTCCATAGTTTAGTGCTCTCTCTCAGCCGAAAGACGTCCACTGCTGGACAAAAGCCAAAGCCTCCGCCAAAGATTTCCACAACGACCGGTCCTGCGCTGCCCGCATCCATGCGCATCTCGCGACCTTCACCAGGTCGTCGGTCCACCGAGTGGGAGGCCTGCCAACACTACGTTTTCCGGTTCGTGGTCGCCACTCGAGAACTTTTCTGCCCCAACGGCTATCTGTTCTACGAGCTAGGTGCCCCGCCCACTGCCACTTAAGTTTAGTGCAGCGCAGTAAAAATCAAAAACAGTGTGAATGATAGGTAAATTTATTACCAAAGACGCACTTAAAACTTCTTCAAAATCCTATGCTTAAACATCTAACTAAATCGTACGTTTATTCGGAAATTATTATTTCACAGGCACTTTTCCACGTCTACATTTAAATTTCATACTAGCCTAGCACTTACCCTCGTCTTCGCCAGCGTGAATTTCGTTCTTTACCTATTTCATCAAAATTCTTTTTTATACTCACTTTCGCAATAAAGAACCTTTTTGCAAAATTTTAAATGTCTACTTTCAGCGGTTTGGTCTCGGCATTGATATATTTTAATATATTTTTAAGTAGTAAAGCTACAAACATACACTCAATGTACGTTATGTTGTGACAAAAAAATAATTTCATTTAATTTATATACTGTTCTTGTAACTAGTTAAAGCTCGCTCAGGGAATGCCATAGAAACCTAGTCACAAATCAAATGCCAACGAAATCAAACAAATACTTAGCGGCGATACATTAAGTCCAATTAATTTCTACCCTTTTAAGTCCACATTCCTTGCTTCGTTCGCAATGAAAAATAAAGCTATCAGCCATTTTCTCATATGGCAACAATCGGCTATTGATGTAAAGCACACCTATTACGGTGTTGCCATAAATTTTACTGAAAAGGTACAAGACAAATTGTGAGAATAACTAAGTTTTGATGAATATTTATGGTGTGAACTACCGAAATTGACTGTCGTGCTTATTGCTTGAGATTTAAGGTTTAGATTTGTTTAGAAAAATAATATTTAGAGCTGGTTTTATATTTTAGGCTAATCGTAGGCGAACTCAATGGTAACATGACTCGGTAACATGATTTACATTTTGACACTTTTGAAAAAAAAATAGAAGTGTAACCGTGTAGACTAGCTACTACCAGTGGCTTCGCCCGTGTAAAAATTGCTTGAAAATTACAATTTCAATCGCAGAAAATTAGAAAATTTCAGAATACTTATGGAATATTTAATCTAACATAACTAAGACAGAACAACGTCTGTGGGGTCAGCTAGCCCCACTTATATTATAAATGCGAAAGTTTGGATGTATGTAGGGGTTTAGTTCATAATATTATATCATCATTTAGGTACTTATTGTCATTTTCTCGAATTTATTTCCATCAACGACAACTGATCCATTGTTTAATCCTTCTCCGATTCCGATATCGCGACCATCGATGAAGAAACTGGCGATATTTATTTATTTATTTATTTATTTTTTATTTAATAGCATACAAAACAGATTACAATCAATGTGCAGAGCAACTACGCTCTGCTGCCAGAAAATGTGCGCAGAGCGAATCCGGACAAACGAAGCGGCGGGAAGAATTCTGTACCGGAACTTTACCGGGAAAAAATCTACCGGTAAAATTAAGTACCGGGAAAAAATCTCCACGCGGCACCACGTTTGCCCGACTAAAACCTAACTAACTTAACGCAGTCTGCTACCACCGTAGCTTATGAAGGGAGCTACAGGGCCCTATATGATAACCTAACCTATAAATTAACTACAATTGAACACTTACCAAACTAAATCTTCTTTCTCTTCGGATCCAAACTTGAGTGTCTTCGGGAAGGGGAATTCCTAATCACCCTACCTAACCCTTGAGATCTCAATTCCCCATAACAACTAAATAGATTTCTTCCCGTAGTTTCACTCGGGAACAGCCAGATGTGAACAGCCAGCCACGTTTCACCTCTCACAAGAAAAGGTCACAATAACAGAGTTTTTCACAAACACAAATTCAATAGTTATTTAACAAACAGGAAATTCACAATTATCACTCAAACTAAACAACAAGCAAAAGACGCGAGACCGCTCCGCGTATTAAAATCAAACCGATATCGCCCTGGACAATGCAATGGCGGACCACACGCGACGCCATCCACGCTAGCAGTGTGAGAACCCCAAAACGCCTGGCGGCGATAACAGGAAACGCCTGCGTTTAGTTTTACCCAATATATTACAAACATCCCCCCGTCCCGGTCTGAGAAGCAGACCGCTAGCTTACTCTACGGGAAGGCGGGCGAGAGAGGTCACACCTCTCCTTAAAATCGAACCGTCGACCAACACCTCAGCCACACGCGGAGTGCCATCTCCGCCAAGAATCAAACGTAATATGCGAGCTCGTCGCCAAAGCAATGAGGGCAAATTTGCCTCTTTTAACAATACTAAATCACCCTCCCTGGGAGGCTCAGTCCTGTCTGTCCACTTCACTCTTTGCTGCAGCAAATGCAAATATTCAAGCGACCAGCGACGCCAAAAGTCCTGGCTCATTTGCTGCAACATTTGAAAACGCGACAACCGATATACGCGTTCATCCTTCCACGGGTATTCGGGCAGGGCATTCAACGGCTCCTCCCACCAAAAAATGACCAGGGGTGAGAGCTTCCAAGTCATTTGGATCTGGAGATAGCGGACAGAGAGGACGAGAGTTGAGGACCGCCTCAACTTTACAAAACACTGTGGCCAGCTCTTCAAAAAGTTAGAGCCGTTTCTCCGATAATGCGGCGGAGGTGGGTCTTTGCGGATTTCACAGCCGCTTCAAAATCCCTCCCCAATGGGGGCAACTTGGGGGACTAAACTTCCAGGTTATTCCCCTTTGGGCAGCAATTTGACTTAAACTAGTACAATTTTTATCAATAAACACAGAAACATCCTTAAGATAATTTACAGTTCCTTTATAGTTTGTGCCATTGTCAGACCTAATAAGGAAGGTAGACCTCGACGCGAAACAAAGCGATCCAACGCGGCGACGAAGGCCTCCGTAGTCAGAGCCGATACCACCTCCAAATGGACAGCCTTGGTGGCCAAACAAACAAATACACACAAATAGCCCTTCACAATACGGGCATTACGAAAGGGAGAAGCCTTGATCGAAAAGGGACCGGCAAAATCGGTTCCAACGCCGTCAAACGGTCTCGAAGGTCGGATTCGATCAGCGGGCAAATCACCCATCTGTGGTTGCATCGTGGATGCCTTCAACCTATAACATGCAATACATCGAAACAGAACGCTACGGATTGCTCTTCGGGCAGATAAAATCCAAAACTCGCGTTGCAAAATAGCCAACAAAGCATTGCACCCAGCATGGGCGTTACGAATGTGTCGATCAGACACCAAAAGCTGCACCAAGGGTCCGCCCTTGGGCAACAACAGAGGATGGCGAGTCTCATATGGAAGATCCGCCTTCCGGAGCCTGCCTCCAACCCGAAGAAGCCCATCCGAGTCGATGTACGGGTTCAAACGAGCGACCGCGCCCTTCAACTTAGCGCGTGCGTCGCGCAAGATACGAAGCTCTGACTCAAACCGTCCGGTCTGCACGACACGGACCCAATGCAACAATGCGCTCCGGCGCTCTTCTGCACCTGCAATCGGCTCCAACCGCTTTGCCTGTGGGTTTCTACAATTATGTATGAAACGCTTAATCCAACTGGTAACACCCAGAAGCTTATCCAAGCTGCTATACCGAGCAAGTAGCCAATCCGGCTCCGACGTCGTCTCAGCGACTACAGCATGTACACGGAGCCCAGTCAAACTCAATGAAGTAACGTCTGTCTGACAGACAGGCCAAGAAGTTTCTGATCCCATCAGCCACTCTGGACCCCACCAGAGCGGGTGTGACACCAATTCTGGTGCCGTACAACCTCGGGAGGCACAGTCCGCTGGGTTAAGCTCTCCCGGCACATGTCTCCATGTTATATCAATTCCGATATTCTGGATTTGGGAAACCCGATTTCCCACAAAAACCTCCAAGGTATGTGGGGCCGCGCGCAACCATGCAAGCGCGACCTGGCTATCCGACCAGGCGAAGATGTCCCGTATTTCGACCGTGGCCGCCAGTTCACTGGCAACGTGATGCAACAATTTAGAGAGAAGGTGAGCTCCACTCAACTCAAGCTTGGGAATAGTCAGCCTAGTCCTGATGGGGGCGACCTTGCTCTTCCCTAACAAAAGCGAGACATTGACCCGGCCATCGGCGTCAACTGTCCGCATATAGACTGACGCGGCGTAGCCTCGCTCCGACGCGTCACAAAAGCCATGCAGGCTGGCTCGATATTTCCCGGGGGCAATATTCGACGAGGCAAGGCAATCCGATTGACTTCCTTAATCGATGAAAACAACTCGAGCCAATCATCCAATGGAGGACCAAACAGCGGCTCGTCCCACGAGACGCCCAAAGTCCAAAGTCTCTGAAGAAGACACTTCGCAGAGAATATCACTGGACTGATCCAACCGCTTGGATCAAACATACGGGCTATTACGGACAACACCGTTCTCTTAGTCCAGACCTTTGGTATTTCCAAGTCCACTTGGAATGTAAAAATATCGGTTAGCGGCTGGTACTGCATGCCCAGCACCGCTATCCTGTTGGGATCATCCACATCCTCAAACAGGTGAGGGTTCTGTTGGTGATCCTCCGGGATCCCCTTCTAGAACTTTAGGCTCATTAGACAACCACTTACGTAGCTCGTAGCCACCTGTCTTCAATATTTCAATCAATTCATCCCGCAGTAGGAGGGCCTCCTCAATACTTTGGGCTCCGGTGCACACGTCATCAACATACAAGTCACGTGACAGCACGGAAGCCCCACGGGAAAGCGGATCCGTTCCCGCTCTGCCAATTCAAGCAATGATCTGATGGCGATATAGGGACTAGATTTCAAACCATACGTGTTTGTGTTGAGTTCATACACCGTCACAGGATCCTCAGGGCGCTCACGCCAGAGTATCAACTGGAATCGCCTGTCCTCAGGATGTATGACTGTCTGGCGGAACATCATCCGGATGTCCGCGCCAAAAACCACTTGATGTCTTCTAAAGTTCAAGATGATGTCAATTATGTCCCTATGCAATTTGGGACCTGAATGCAAACATAGATTCAACGAAACTCCGTTCGAAGTGGGTGCGGACCCATCAAAGACAGTCCGCAACTTGCCCGTTGAGGCCTTCACCACCGCGTGGTGGGGCAAAAAATAATGCTCAGTTGAGCTCCAATCAACTCGAGCCGGAGACATGTGACCCAAATCCTCGTACTCGCGCATAAATTCAATATATTTATCGCGAAGTACGTGGTCACGCTGCATGCGTCGCTCCATGGACAGCAGTCGTTTCTCCGCAAGCGCCCTACTTTGCCCTAGGCTAGGACGAGAGGCAACAAAGGGTAACCTAGTTACAAACCGACCGGAGGGCAACCTCTCCGTGGTCGATCGAAAAAGGGCTTCGCACTCAGCGTGTTCCGGATCCATCCTGGAACTCATAGGTGGCTCCTCCACCTCCCAAAACCTTTGCATGGTCTTGGCCAAGGACGCTGATGCGACGACCGGTGGCTCCTCCACGGTGCTATTATCAAACACAGGGCCCATCAGGGCGAAACCAAAGATAGTAGACACTGCCAACAGTGAAGACGAACCCAGAGCTCTCTGGGTACCCAACAAAATCCAACCCAATACGTCCGAGCCCAGGAGCAAGTCCACTGGGCCGGGATGAAAGACAAAGGGGTCGGCCAAATCCAGACCCGAAACCAAAGACAACACACCCGGCGGTATGTCTGTTGAGGGGTGCCAACCCGCAATGGTATCCATTACCATAGCCGAAGTCGTGATCCTCATTGTGGAGGACTTCAGCGAAGAAAAGGTGACAAGTGTCTGGCCCGTCAGACACTTCACTTGTATGCCACCAACTCCAAGAAGTGGCACAGGCGAGTCTTCCACGACTAAACCTAACTGGTGTGCCACTCGAGTGGTAACCAAACTGCTTTGAGCCCCTGAGTCCAACAGAGCTCTCAAATTAATGGCTTCCCCTACGACCCCATACGCGGACCACCGCGGTAGGGAGCAGAACCGTCCGCGGCTCTGTCCCAGCAAGGGAGCAAGCTAGTTACGGGCTCCCCACTCTCTCCAAACCAGGGGCGCGCCACTGACCCGGATAATATGGCGGGCGAGTGCACATCCCCATCTGAGGGGGGCATAACCCGCGGCCCGGCCATACATATGGTACGGCGGGTGGTACTCCAGCCGTGGGTACTCGTGCAGCGGCGGAGAAAACCGCTGCGGCTGCATGTGTTGGGCATTGGTAACCCGCGTGGAGGGGGGTGTCCCCACTCTCACGTCCGGTCTAGGGCCCCCGCCCATGGGGGCCCTATCCGGGGCCTGGCCAGCCACATACTGGCCACGACCTTGGGGCGCGTGGTCCCGGTCCGCCAAGACCCGCGCCGGTACGCGACCCCCCTCCCGAGGGGGGGTGCGACGAGCGAAGCCGCGTCCTCCGTCCGGTGGTGGAGGGCTTCGCGCAGGAGCGCCCCCGCCCATAGGGGACCCCTGCCTCAACATCCGGGGGCCATCCCCGTTCCGGTTCATGCAGAGCATCGCGTGGTGCCGCCCACGGCATGCACTGCATGGTATGGCACTGGGACAGTCACGTGCATAGTGACTGCCCAAACAATAAAAGCAAAGTTCATGCCGCTTTGCCATGCGGCGCCGATCTTGTACTGGCGGTCTCTGCCAGTCCCTGCATTGCAGCAGGCTGTGGCCCATCCGGCCACATTGCAGGCAGTCCGCGTCCCCCGCGACTGCTGCCGTGTGTGCAACCCGCACACCAGCTCCACGCGGTGGCGGTTGCCGTCCCTGTTGGGGCTTCCCTCGCCATGAGGGTTCCAGGGCCTACGTTCAGGCGCTCTGGATGGCGCTGAGTCCGTCATGGTATTCTCAGCCGCCCGTGCCTCAAACTCCAAAAACTTCACCAAGTCAGTGAATGTTGGTAGGGTGGTGCTATCCCGTTCCGCATTCTCGCGCTCAAATCGCGAGCGGATGTCATTGGGTAATTTGCCCAATACAATGTGCACCAGCAAAAAGGACCATTGGTCCACCGGCAGCCCCAGTGTGCGGAGCGCGTTACAGGCCACTGTAACGGGCGTGAGCAACTGCAGGCGCAACTGTGCCCTGTTGGCCACCTTGGGCAGGGCCATCAACTGTGCGGCGTGCGCATCCGCTAACAAACGTAAGTTTTGGTAGCGGGAGTTCAATAACTCCCAAGCCGTATCGTACTGGTCGTCCTCCACCCGGAGGTGCTGGATGAGCGACCGCGCTTCATCCTCAAGAGTGGAGAGGAGGTAGGCCATCTTCTGGGCCTTCGACAAATCCTGTTGTGCTACGACCAGGGACTCAAACATATTTTTATATGCTACCCACTCCTCCATCCTACCCCCAAAGTGGGACAGCTGAAGGGTGGGGAGCCGACCAGTAACCGCTGGTCCTTCCTGTCTAACAGGTGTGCGAGGGGCTGGTCCGCCAGCCTGTCTCGCCCTTATTGCAGTCACCGCCTCCGCGATATCATCGTGCAGACTCAGGATCTGGTCCATGTCCGCCATGTGACCTGCGTAGGCCTCCGGGGCAAGTTCGGCTTCGGTAAGCACCACCATGGCCGCTTCCGCGCTAATCAATCGTGAGTGGAGGTGATCCGCTCTTAGCAGTATGGCGCCCTCCCTGTCCTTCCGGGACAGGAGTCCTGCAACCGTCACAAACCATCTCAATTCGTTGGCGAGTGTCGCCCTAGCATTGGAGGCCTTCGCCATCGCGTCAAGTCACAAACAAAAAATAACAAAAGGTAAATAAAAAACAACAAAATCAAGCAACTACACGAAGAACCGCGGTAGGTATGAGAATGGCACAAACCCGGAACGCACGGTACAAACCGCAAACAAATACAAAAAAGGTTACAAATATTCTTATACAAACAAACTAAGAAAAATCTAATAATTTTTACAAACAATTAATTATTTTTTACAAACGAACAAATAGAGGGTAGATAAACTACGCTCTGCTACCAGAAAATGTGCAGAGCAACTACGCTCTGCTGCCAGAAAATGTGGCAGAGAGAATCCGGACAAACGAAGCGGCGGGAAGAATTCTGTACCGGAACTTCACCGGGAAAAAACCACCGGTAAAAATAAGTACCGGGAAAAAATCTCCACGCGGCACCACGTTTGCCCGACTAAAACCTAACTAACTTAACGCAGTCTGCTACCACCGTAGCTTATGAAGGGAGCTACAGGGCCCTATATGATAACCTAACCTATAAATTAACTACAATTGAACACTTACCAAACTAAATCTTCTTTCTCTTCGGATCCAAACTTGAGTGTCTTCGGGAAGGGGGAATTCCTAATCACCCTACCTAACCCTTGAGATCTCAATTCCCCAGAACAACTAAATAGATTTCTTCCCGTAGTTTCACTCCGGGAACAGCCAGATGTGAACAGCCAGCCACGTTTCACCTCTCACAAGAAAAGGTCACAATAACAGAGTTTTTCACAAACACAAATTCAATAGTTATTTAACAAACAGGAAATTCACAATTATCACTCAAACTAAACAACAAGCAAAAGACGCGAGACCGCTCCGCGTATTAAAATCAAACCGATATCGCCCTGGACAATGCAATGGCGGACCACACGCGACGCCATCCACGCTAGCAGTGTGAGAACCCCAAAACGCCTGACGGCGATAACAGGAAACGCCTGCGTTTAGTTTTACCCAATATATTACAAACAATCAAGGTTAATAACAAGACATAATATTAAATAGTGTTGAGCTAGATTACAATCCAAAACATGTATTAAACATGTAACGATATGGTAACCTGGCGATGCAGCGTACCGTCGATATGTTTTCCTGTCGGCGCAGAGACCATCGATACGGAGCACTCTCGATACAGTAGCCTGTCGATGGAACATTTTCGATATCGCGACCATCAATGAAGAAACTGGCGATATTATGAACTAAACCCGTCTGTGAAGATCTTTAGATAAAAATCTACCGGACGACTTTAATTATATTCTCAATAATAAATAAACTTTTCTGCTTCCGAGAGATTATATTTTAACATAATATTAACAAGTTTACCACAGGACACACGGTCATGCATCACTTTTTATCGCGACAGATGACAAAAACACGAAAAAAGCTGTTTTACAAAATATATTGCAGCTCCCTATCTCGTCATCTTAAAAAAATATGATTTGCGCTTGCCATGTAGTTGCCGTTTGTGTGTAGTGGACAATATTATGCAGAAAAATGCAAAACTGATTGTATAATAGAATTGAAATGAACGAATGAAAATGGTTTTATTTAAATAGGCTATTAAATAGCACTTTTAAATCGTCTTGTTTTTCAGTTAGTTGACGTCATAAAATTACTTAAGGCTAGGTTACCACCGCCTCCAAAGCGCAAGTATTACCATTAACGTTACATTACCATAAACTTTAATTTCTATATATTTAAAATGCTATTACAAAACATTATACCACCAATAAAATAAATAACCGTATTACAAAAAGATTTGTAAAATATCTTTTTGAACATCTCGCATTAAAAAATGAAAGTACCATTAAAAAAATGCATCCCACAAAGAAATTAATTGAAGTTTTCCCGAAGATAAATACACCAATTTGTAGTTCTCCTTTCGGGGAATCCATCTGTGCCTTATGAGGCAGTATTAACTTAACATCGGTCGGATAGTTAGCATATGCCTTTAATTAATTGAATTAATTTACTGAGACTGCCGCTGCGGTAGACCAACTTAAAGTTTTTTTACGAAAAGTATCTAGAAATCTTCTTTTTTTTATTTAAGAGCTATACTTTGTCGGTATACACACACGACTATCTTGGCAATCTTAACGAAGTTGTTTGCCATTGCCTTCTCCATTTCGAACACTTATGGAGAAGGCAATGGCAAGCTAATCTGGTTTATGATAATCTTAATCTAGAACGAAACTTCCTTTTTAGAGTTCACATATGGATTCCATGATAGAACCTTCCTACTATGTAATATTATAAATGCGAAAGTTTAGATGTCAGTATATGACTCAATCATGCCAAAACTACTGGGCGGATTTTTGTACACTAGTAGAAAAATACGGAGACTAGCTCATAGGGAAGTTCCCACAGGAGCTAACCACTAATGAATTACATACCGGTCAAAGTCATAACCCTTCGCTTCGCCGTAGTCGGGTAAAAGTAAAACACCGCTACTATTTTTAGACACCTAACAAATTCCATTCCTTACGTCCAATTTGGCACCTAGTTTCACAAAAACAATCACAATAAGTAAGGCCCCGTATCAGATCGCCGAGATAACCTCGGACAGACAGACAGACAGACCGCCCGTGTTCGGTTTAACACCTGACGGGCTTGGGACTTTCAATTCGTGATGAAATAAGTCGGGCTTTGTTTTGTTTGTCGGTTTTAAATCTTGTTTTGGACGGGAAAAAATATTTGCTCTTTTAATTTGTGTAGAGTACATACGCCCTAAAAATAAAATTACCAGTTATAATATATCATTTCAAACACTAACGTTGGTTAAGGGGTTTTTTTCATTTACATATAATTTAAACAAGCTAATTATTAAAAATAAAAAACACGACTGACATGTTTTTACTGAAAAAGTACATACAAACATATAAGTTATATACATTTTTGAAATCGCCTTTTAAAGCCCTTCAATTTGATACCCCACTCGATAAGATTGATCAAATTTTATTTTTATGGTCTGCTATTTATCGCATATATAATCCGCCATTTTGTTTTTATGATGACGTCATATAGCCTATGTCACTCGGAGGAATGCAAGGAATCTAAAAATACCTCTCACATCAAAATCTGTTAAGCCGTTCAGGACTTATGGTGGAATAAAGAAACTTACATAAGTACGTACATACATACATACCTACATACATGAACCCTGAAAACATAACACTCCTTTTTTTGTCAGTCGTGTAAAAAATCATGTCTTGATATGATGGTGTGTTTATGATGGAAAAGAGCACAAAGTACCGAGAGATTCACAAAGCAGTTCGCCAATTAGAAACAGATATTCCACTGGGTTTAAGGCGTGCCATGTGATGTTGATTATTATATATTTTAAAAAACAAAACACATGTTTTTTTCTGACTCGACGACGTAGCGAACCGGCTTAAAAAGCTGGAACTTTACCTTAATACGTTCGGACAGTTTAAAAAAAAAGCTTTGTTACGTGCTCCTTTTACACATACCTCCACCCGGATTTACTCGTCACCAATTTTTCGAGTAATTTCACTTTAATGATCCACATAATGATTTTAATTCGACTCATTACACCTGGACCACACTTTGCATGCTTTTTATGCTAAATTAACATGAAAAATTGCCGTATTTTTGAAGTAATCATACTTAATACTGCACGAACCAAGCACAGTTACCTTAAAATCCTGTCTATCAAGATTAAATACTTATTAAAAATATTAACACATTTAGATGTGGGAGATTACAATTCTTGGGTTTTACGGAATTATTTAGTTACGAAAATAAAATAAAAATAAATAAAATGATGACATGTTTTAACAGATTAAAAAAAAACGGCATTGCTATGTTATATATGTAACTGTGCGTGCGTTTATATACAGATGATGAGTTTTTGTTTTGATTTTAGTTGTTATTTTTGTTTTTTATGTCGGGGTAGAGCCGACCCCAAATAAAAGGAACAGGCAAGGAAGAAGAAGAGTTTTTGTTTTTATATAATTGTCAACGAACTAATATACCATAGGTATAACAACGCCAAAAAAATGGTTCCACGAAATAGGAAATTGCTTTCAGCGATAAGGCCGCCATTTGCGCATCTTCCTTTCTTTTTTTAAGTTTTGAGTTACTTTATATATCTACAAAATTAAATTTCTTGTGTGCTAATAAAGTATTCCTATTGTTGTTGTTGTTGTAAACCTACACTCGTCAAAGATGTTAAAACTACAGATTTAAAACCACATGCCTGACGAATTGTGTATGTACAATACTAACACTAGATTTTAACAAAGAATGATCCCTGTTGGTCGAAATAAAAGATTATTATCATTATTATAGATAGCAGAACTAAGTAGCTGTTGTAAAAACGTTTTTATACGAACTTTCACCCACTCAATTCTCAACCTTGAGTATGATCTACCGATAGGTATATCTTTAACTATATCCATACCAAATTATGAAAATACAGACAGACAGACTTTCGTATTATGATCATCATCTCGAGTCAAAATGGCACAATTAGATTTTTTACCAATAATACTATGTATTAATAGGTAGATATAATCTTTATGTAAAAAACTGAATGAAGTACCTGTGTGTATTTACTAACAAAAACAGACAGTGGGTTAGATGTATTGTCTTTGACAAGAGAGACAACAATAAGGCGGGATGAATTAGCTAGAGATTGCATAAAAAATATTTGATATCTAGCTTGTAATGACTTGGCAATTTGGCAACGAAAGAAAAAAACGTTGGAAATGTCAACAATGGTTAAAACAAATAATTATATGGTTGTTGACTATATATAAGCTGCGAACCCGAACGTACACACATACATTTCAAGTTAAATAAACGGGTTGGCTGGCTCTCTGGACTGGGACCGTGGTCCTAAAAGCCAACTAGCAATAAATACCTATTTTTAATGCGGAATTCGGAACCGGGACCGCGGTCCTAAAGGCCGCCACCTTGAAATTAATAATTATTTTGAGTGGTACTTGGGACCACGAATGGGACCAGACATTTAAAAGGTAATGATTACTTTTAAGTAGCATAAAGTATCTTCTCAACTTATATTGATCGAGCTTCGTAAAAAAGTCATTTGCGTCCCAAATCCATACTAATATTATAAATGCGAATGTCTGTCTGTTTGTTACGCTTTTACGGCTAAATCGCTAGACCGATTTTGTTTAAATTTGGTATAGATATAGTTGAAGACTCGGATTCAAACATAGGCTACTTTTTTTTTCAAAAATCAACCCCTAAGGTGCTGAAATGAGGGTCCAAAATTTGTATGAAAAAACACACCCGATATACTTTTTACTGGCGGGAGGAGCCGCGGTTCAAAGCTAGTCTAGTACTATATAATTGAATGGTTGTATAGTAATTACTCGTATATGCAAATATGTACGTTATTGATGTAGAGGAAAAAATGGAGCAAAAAAATAAGTATGCGTAAATATGGTCAAGTCGTTGATCTGTTGACATACGTAACGGTTGCTTGACTTTATTACTCATTAATTTAGAGTTATGTCTCAGGTTATAAGTATTTGTTTATATTAATAAAGGAATTCTCTGATAAATATATCTACCAGCTTCAAAAACTCTTGCATACGTTTTTCTGTTAATCTCAGAAAAAAATTACTATCCAATTCTTCTTCTGAGATGAGATCGAGTCGGCAAATAGCAAATGGCCGACTTTAATGGAAATGGTGGCTAAAGAGACAGATTATGGTATCCGTAGAGTGGAATTTTTGTGAGAAACAATACTTTTTTAATTTAATTTAGTTTTTATTACTAAAAAACAACTAAACTAATTTTCATGCGGTTCAAGTCACGCTAACGAAGCCATGGGCAAAAGCTAGTTTAATAGATAAGTATGAACCACAGACAGAAAAAAAAATGTCATTGATGATTTTTTTTTTCTAACTTAAATATGTATGAACTAAATCTACCATGAGGACCAAGGAGATTTAGAATGAAGGACACATCTTCTGGCGTGAAGTCGTTTTAGTTTACGATTTTTTAAATTCGCGATTATTTGAGCCAATCACAGCAACTGCCGTATGTTCCCCTCCCACAAAAATCGGTGAACTGCGATTGTATCGGACAATATGCCTACGCGCTCTCCATTCTAAATACTCCTTGATGAGGACTGACTCCTAAACATATAGTTTAATTGCATGCGTGCGTGCGATATCAAACAGCGCATGTAAGCTGCAGTTGCATATAAATCATATGCACAATTAATGGCTTTGCATTGACCTGAGCGGACACGCTCTGGTTGCGGATCTCTGGGGTCCGATTGTATGTTTGTTTATTTTGTATTGATCTCTTAAAAAAAAAAGTTTTAAATTTAAGATATCTATAGCTACCAATTTTGCAATGGGAGCGTAGGCCTATAGCGTAACTATTTAATACAAATATTATACTTAAATACAAAAGTCTCTCTGATTTTGATGGAATTAGTATAGATTTTTTTTCAAAAATCAACCATACTAATAAGGTGTTAAATACATACATATTGCCTTTTTCCCGTGGGGGTAGGCAGAGACTAGCGATTTCCACTTGCTACGATACTTACATATATCTCTTGAAGTTTGTATAAAAACACACAAGAAACTTTTTGACGCGGTTGGAGTCGCGGGCGACAGCTACAAAATTATATATTAGAATAAAAAAAATTAAATCCAGACGGAAAAATCCAGACGTTTTGATAATAAAATAAACTTTGATAAAAGGATCTTTGAAAACTGTACCATCTATAAATGCCATTTGCTATCTCTTATATGAGAGTGCCTGTAGCCCTATCACACATAAAAAAATACCGTCAATAAGTCATCAAGCATTATTTATTGAGGAAAAAAAACTTGAATCATTATATGCTTCGATTACGTACAGTATGGTCAAGTGAACGAAGTCCCAAGTGATTTGTAATCGAAACATAAAACTGTCAACAGATCCATATTCACAACATAATATCGCCATACTGCGTCATACATAAAAATGTTAAACATATAGCATAATGTCTTTAGTAAATATTGTTATGTATGTATTTATTCCAAGGACCACGACTTAGTTGCATCAGTGTGATGATGGTCTGCGTTTATCATGGAAATTACTGTAGGCATCGGTGCCGCGTATTAACAGTACTATCAATCAATATATATGTTACTGTAAAAGCTCGAACTACGGTAAATCCTAAGATTTTCGAGTAAAACCTAAGATTTACCAACTCTTAATGGTAAAAGCCCGAATAATTTTGCGATTCGCACTTTTACCACCATTCGCTTGGTAAGTCTCAGGATTTACATTAAAGGCATGGTAAATGACTGATAGATAAGGTTTAGGTTATTTTTTTATGACCGCCCGGAAAGACTTTGAGGGCGGAAAAGAAGGTAGGTTCAGGTTATTTTTTTTTATGACCACCCGGAAAGACTTGAGGGAAGAATTACTCTTTGTTTTATTCCCAAAACCAACATTTACCACCCGTCAGTGGTAAAACCTAGCATGTACTAAATTCTAATTGTAAAAGCCCGAAAAAATCATCCCATTTTCATAAATTTTTACATTTACCAACTCATGTCGGTAAATCCTAAAACTTACTCTTAAAACTTAGAATTTACCGTAGTTCGAGCTTTTACAGTAACATATATAATAAAACTGTAACTGGTTTGTGTCTCTACATAGAAGATATTTAAGAAAAAACTATGAGAGGACTTCATAGGGCCAATAGATGCCAAAAATAAACCAATTTTGATGAGGTTTTCACTGATGTATTATAGAAAGTCTAACTTTAACTTTAACCACTTAAAACCTGAGATACGCGCTAACGAAGTTGCGGGTGCAGGCTAGCATAGGAATAAATCTGTCGTTTCGTATTCGGTTGGAGATATTGAAAATAATACAATAGGTTCCATTCAAATACAGCAGAGCAGATTCATGAGATGAGTGAGATCCATATAAAGCAGACTTACTTTATTAGAAAAAATTAATAAACATGTGACTGACTGGGTTCCTATACTAAACAAAATTTAAATCGTAAAATTTTGATGAAACAGATTATATAAAACCCGATATGAAGCTGCACAGTTGAAACATGGTGGTATTTAAAATGACACAACTGTGCCTCTTAGTAGCTTTATCTTAAATCTTTTATTACAAAATTCTATAAGCCTAAGCTTTGGATGATGCGATAAAATTAAACACTATTTGTTGCTCCAAGCTTGGCTCCCTTGGGATTTGTAGATAGATAGAGATAGATAGACAGTTAAGACGTTTATTTGCATCAACTGAGACATGTACAAAAAATATATATACATAGTCTTAATCCCTTACGGGGTAGACAGAGCCAAGAGTCGTGAGATTTGAAGGTCACGCTTAGCTGAATAGTGGGCTTTCTGATGGAATGGAGATTCAGATATAGTGACAGGTTGCTAGCCCATAGCCTATGAGTGGAGGAATAGCACTTTCCCTCGATTGACTTTTACAATCTGCGCGGGAAGAGAAGCACATGGCACATTCTATGTTTTTTCGTCGCTCCCAAACCAGACCAGCATGGAAGCATTAAAATTAAATATAACATGCGTAAATTGGATGTATTTTTCTCAGACTTACCTGACTTTATTTCAACACAATTTGTATAAAATGAAAAATATAATATTAGATTCTTTCAGAGCACCGATTTTAATAGCTCCTAATTATGTAGGTACTTTTTAGGGGCAGAGACTATGGAACAAAGATCGTTGTCCAAGCCGAATTGTACAGTCGTCGCTCGCGCAAAAAATTATGCTAATTAAAAATTATTTTACCAAAATAAATTATAACAACACTATGGCGCAACGTCTCTTATATTTACCATTCCTTATTAAATAAGTATGAAACTACTCAGGACAAGCCACAATCAAGACATCTGTGCAACACAACCCGTGTGTATATTTGAGTAGGCCATATTTATGGGTTGTATGACTTGAATGTTGTTGTATGACGTAAATGATTGGTGATGTGAATGGTAATTTATGGAATATTTTGGGGGACACTGCTTTTGCGTCTCGCTTATACTTACACAATAATGTTGCTATTTATGCAAAAATAAATAAATAAGATTTTGCTATAGAAGTGTTTTTTGAAAGTAACTTAGTTATTTTTTTTGGATATTATAAATTCGAAAGATCAGAAATGAATTTGAACTTACCGAGTATAGCAAGGGTACTTTTTAGTCAATATTCTCACGGAAGTGAAGCAACGGGGCGCAGCTCGTAGTTTTATATATGGTTTATTTAATTGGCCTTATTTAAGGCGTTTGGATTGCCGTTGTTCTGTGAAATGGTGTTTTTGTAAGGACTAAAGCTCAGCTGTGGTTAGCCAGAAAAATCTGAAAAAAATATATGTGTACTATCAACTCTTTAAGAACATTTGTTTAGATTATTTTTATTGTAAGATAAAAACTACTATATGAAAAAAAATAAAAACGGAAAGACATGCATTTTTATAATTTCCTTACTGTTCCGAAATGGCATTGACGTTCGGGAAAATTTTTACATCAAAAGAGACACCATTTATTATACTTCAATCGCTTAGATTTTCGTTCAAATCGAGCAACATTTTTCATACTAATGTTTATAAAACAAAAATCATTCGCCCATTTTTCATAGCGGGGCTCTGTGCGGGCGACGGGCGGCAGTCTGCCACTGGCTTTCAGACGAGGAGGTTGTGTCGCTCGTTTCCGCATCTGTCAATATTCCTGCCGCTTTGTTTACCATGTAGCGTAGAGAAAAACATACAGTAATCAGCCGGCTGTACCTGTGCTTTTGTACATTACAAGAATAAATGAAAGTCACTTCACCTCTGTCTGTTAAACTTTTACTCCTCCCAAACCACGCTATGGATTTTTATGCCAGTTTCACTATTAGATAAGGAATTTTTTGTAGATGTAAATTGATATAAATTTGATTTTATTTAAAGGCAATTTTATTATTTTAAGAGCATTACAGAAAGTCAATAAATATATCCATACATATTCATAGAAATCATTTTCCTCCATTTGACGACCTCCGTGGCCCAACGGCCATCACGCCGTACTAGTACACCGTACACCGGAGGCCCAGGGTTCGATCCCCGGTCGGGTCAAGATAGAAAATGATCTTTTTCAGATTGGCCTGGGTCTTGAATGTTTATCTCACTAAAATATATTTGTTTATTCATTTATTTGTTTGTTACATCTTCACGCTTTATCTACTGAACCAATCTTCCTGAAATTTTGCATACACATAGAAGTAGTGAGAAGGACATAGGGTATGTACATTTCATCCCGGGAAAAAGCAAGGTCCTCGTGGGAAATTCACGCAGACGAAACCGCGGGTAAAGGCTTTGTTATAAAATATAGTATCGTTGAATTAGTATCCCATAACACAAGTCTCGAACTTACTTTGGGGCTAACTCAATTTGTGTGATTTGTCAGTTCTGATATAGGGATAGTTCGTGACTACAAACGAAAACTAGAAAATCCTAAACAAGACCACAAGAAATGACGTCAGCTATGATCGGTGATCAAGATCCAATTTGAATAGTATAGCTGCGCCGCAGTAGTAAGTAAATATCTTAAAACAAATTACGCGGGCGAAGCCGCGGGCTAAAGTTAGTTTTTAGATACCTATTAAATATGTATAATTAGTACTTTGATAAGTAATTTTATAATCGATGTACAAATAAACTAAGAAAACCTGTCACTCCGGTCTCATAGGGTCTGCAGAAAAAAATAGATGCAATATTTTTTTTAAATCTTTCTTCAACAAACCAACCAATCCGGTAAAAACTAAGTAAGTTTTTTCTGATATAAAGAATGTCTAAATTACTCAACTTTGATCATGGTGCGTTGGTTGGTGGCATTTACATACCGAAATTTGAAGAATCTATTTCTTTAGTTAAAAATATGTACGTGTGTGTATGTATGTGTATAACCTCTTTTTATTTGATTAATTTAGTAGAAAACAGAATACTATAAAGAATAATTGGTAAAAAAATTATTATTAATTTTCTCCGAAATATTTTGCACACCGTATAAAAGTCAAATTGACATTAGCCCAAACTCTGATAGTATTTTATTTACATTAGTATGAAAATATTGTTGCACAGTCATTTCATAAAATACGATTCAAAAAATTATATTTTTAAAACAGTCTTCAATACTACACTTGTTAAATATACGTTTTTACAAACACATCATCTTATACTTACCTAAATGATTATTGTAATTTTTTTACTATGAATACGTTGCCAAGACTTAAATTTAGTAGTATTTGGTATTCTATTCAGTCGTGTGTTTAGGGTTCCTTACCTCAAAAGGCAACCTTTACAAGATCACATGTCCGTCCGTTCTGTCCAGATTATTTTGCTCAGGAACTCATGAAGGTATATAATTGAAATTCATATTTAATACTTGGGCTAGAGATGGAAAATGACCGCATGTGACCGGTCATAATTAAAAAAAGTTGAAAACGATAAATGACCGATCAACTGTTGACGAATTGTTTTATTTTTATTTTACAATTTTACAATAACTACTCGCCCAAAATGTATGGAACAGCAGATTTTTTTTTTTTTTGAGATTTCAGAATCGGTCCCATATAAAAAGTTGCTCATAATCATGAGTACTTTTCACCCCTAAAGATGTTGCAGGTGTTTACCCAAACGCCCAGTATAAGTACGAACTTTATTGGCTTTCGCCCGCGAGTTCGTCCGCGCATAATTTGTTATTTCATGTGGCATATCACGATGAAACCTATGCTAGCTTTTAAGTGACACCATCAAAAATATAAATGCGAATACCGCATCAAATTTTGTCAAGTGGGTAGTTTTTGTGTGATGCGCGAAACATACAGACAGACAGACAAAAATTCTATCAAAACTCGTTTTGGCTTCTACTGGCCCTATAAAGACCAGTATAACTTTTTCCTTTATTATTTTCTATGTAAAAACATAGACCAGTTACAGTTTATTTAACCTTTATTATAAAATTCCAGGGTGGATCCTGAAGGTTTTGGCATATAATTTACGCGGGCAAAGCCGCGGGAAAAACCTACAGATTACGCGTGAAAAACACGACCCTTCCTTTGCAATCGGTAAAAACACTTGCGATGAAAATGGCCATAAATGACCGATTCTGTCAGTCAAATTCAGTCACCTTAGTCATTTTCAACTCTACTCTGGTTTATTGTCTTTTTCAGCTGTAAAATAATCAAATTTATATGTCGTTTCAATCAACAAATATAACCGTGAATCATAATAATAATTAAATAATTTTCCGCTACCGATGGGTTCCCCTTTTTTATATTTTTAAATGTTTTTTATTTTTTGTAATATTTTACATTTAAAAATGTAAAGAAGAGATGACAAATAAATAAATGAATAATAATTATAGCAAATTTTAGCAAATTATGCAAATTCAGAAGGCAACCAAAACCTATCGTACTTCCTGTTGACCGAGCATTGTGAAATTTGGTAACCAAAAGGTCTTATAGTACTTGTACAGCAATAAATCTGAAAACTGTAAATATATTGTTAGAAGTCTAAAAAGTGTTACAAACTTATTTTTGCGTTCGATACAGTATGAATCTTATATTTATGTTTATTTATATATAACTATATATATTTAGCTATATATATATATATTGGATATAATATTATTATTAGTATGTATGTATCTATAGTCATTATAAGTAAATTGTTATTATTACGTCTATATTTTATGAGTTAATTATATATCGCGTTGCACTTTATCGCACCACCTTACTACTCTCTGTTTGGTCTAATGGTTGACTGGTAGAGAATGCTTTATGGTGTTAAGTCCACCATTTGTACATAATTTTTGTAAATTTTGTGCAATAAAGTTTTAAATAAAATAAAATAAATAAATCCTAGGGATCAAAACTGCAAAGTTTGTTTTTGAAACTAATTGGTCTTTCAGTAAGAGCTACAATGTGAGATGCTTTGCATACACGAAACCCTTGCTGCGAGAGTTTCATTCGCACTTGGCCATTTATTTGTAAACCCATGACTCTGTCAAGAGATTATTTTGGTGAAATAAAAGTTTCTCTCTTTGGTCGTATTTCCTCATGACTGAGGGTCGTGGTCATTACATGGAATGAAACACACACAACGACTCTCTTAGCAATATTAATGGAGTGGTTTGCCATTGCCTTCTCCATTTCACACACTAGCTGATAATCATCAACCAGAAAAAAAGTCATAAAAGTTTATTGATACCTATTTTAGTAATCCTACCTATAGTAGTTTCTGCCTACCCCGACGGGAAAAAGGGGTGACAATATTTATGTCATGTAATTCAATTATAGTGAAATTTAAGTGTGTCATATTACCATTTTTAAAATGATAGGTAAATGCAAGGTGAACGCAATTTTGGAGCCACACTACTTTTTCGTGCCAATAGCCGTCGAGACCTTGGGATGTTGGGGCATGGACGCTAAGCGCCTATTTAGGGAACTCGGGCGCAGAATATCGGAAAAATCTAGCGACTCCCGCTCCTGCTCTTTTCTGGTGCAAAGGGTCGCTATTGCCATTCAACGCGGCAACGCGGCCAGCGTTTTGGGCAGCTTTGCACCGGAAACTTTAAGGGGCGGGTTATAATTCTCTTTGACCATAGATGTAATATGTGACATATAAATTTTGTAATGTAATTTATTAAATAAAAAATTATTTGAATATTAAATAAATAAAAAAAAAAATAAAAAAAAATGATAGGTTAGTAGAATATTTAATGATCATTTGTGAAAGGTTTTTTTGTGAAACATTAGTGAATCGTAAATAAAGGTAATTTTTTCTTAGCTAGTGCCCGCGAATTAGTTCGCGTGTGAAATGGAGATCGCTGTGGCAAGTCACTCCATTAAAATTATCAAAATAGTCGTTATGAGTGTTTCATTCCACATAATCATCCCTATCCTTAGTCATGAGAAATGAGGATAAAGGAAGAATTTTTTATGCACAAATGTATTTTCTAACTAGCTTTTGCCCGCGGCTTCGCCCGCGTGAATTTCCAATGGGAACAGTGCTTTTTCCGGGTATGAAAGGTACCCTATGTCCTTCTCAGTACTTTTAACTATGTGTATGCAAAAATTGAGGAAGATTGTTTCAGTAGGTAAAGCGTAGTTAAGAGGTAACAAACAAACGAACAAATAAGCAAACTCTCTTACTCATTTATATAAAAAAAAAATCTTAATGGTATCTACTTACCATTGAAAGTCAGTTTTGTATTTACAAAATCATTTATACCCTATAAAAAGTTTTATTCAAATGAATTCAGTAGTTCTAATGATTAGCATGTTAAAATAAATAAACAAACATACAGGCAAAGACAAACAAACGGATAAAATTCTTAAAATGATGTTCAATCAGTATTCCTTCATCGCACAATTTTTTTTTGTTTAATATATATTCACCGTACCTATAGACATACCTACGATTTTTACTGTTGATAAAATGTTAGCGCTCGGGAGTATTGGCGTTGTCTCTGAGAGCGCGTGATTTTACAGCGGGGTGCGGGGTGCCCGCGTCATGCTTTACCCGCAAAAACAAAAGAATAAAGAGCATGTATCGCCTTAATTAAAAAAATTAATTGTTATTTAGCCGGCGGTAGTCACAAGTCATGTCAAATGACTTTCGGCGATTTGAAAATCTGACCACTCTATAAGAAGAAATTTAATTATTATAACTATTAACTCATGTATTTATAAATTGTTGCTGGTGTTCAAAATCCATTTGTTATTTTATTAAACAAACAAAATTGATTTATTTAAGTTCTATTAACGCTTTATAGAAATAATTACTATAAAGACAATTATAATTTAAAGAATCGATTAACATCTCGATATTTAATCGATAAGCCGCAGTAATTAGAGTCGCCACCAGCGTGAAGTAGATCATAGATTACTTCAATCAAATCGAATAAAATTAAACACACCATCATTATTGGTACATTAATATTGATTTCTGTGTCCGTATTCAGTCGTGTCCCTTTTTTAGGCTATGGCGTTTTGAGATTATGACTCATGAGTTTTTTAATCAACATATATAAAATTCTTCCGTTACTGACTGACTGAGTGACTAACAGACAGCTTAAACTACTGTGTGTAAGAAGCTGAAATTTGGCATGTTCTTTAGGGGAACACTAAGAGAGGATTTCCCACGGAAACAAAATCCCGAACCCTTGCTAGAAAGATCTGAAACTTATAGTGTATTTGAACACATTAAAAAAGATATTTTGTAGAGGAAAGATACCTATTTGAAAATTTTATGTATGTTTAATTTTATCTATGGAAATTGTACAATTTTTCTTCGAACCTGTTTGCTGTTGTTTGTACCTTTTATTGTGTTTTAACCTAACAACTGTATTGTGTACTTATAATACATAAATAAATGAATAAAGCCTTCGAAGACAAAGCTTGTCTATTAAGCTTTGTCCAGGGCTTCGCTTGTGATAATTTCCTCTCTAGAATCATTTCTTTGCTGTATCACTGATAACGAGTTATGCTAAATTTCGTTTCTTGCCAATGGATCACTCAATCCATCAATTACTGGTAACTGTCTTCATTTAATTATCAGGTTAGCTGGACTTCCTCGATACAGGCTTGCCTCGTGAGGAAGTCACTAGATATACCTAGTTTGTAAGCTCCCTGCAAAATATGTATGTGTTAAATCGTTCAAGTTTACTCTGTTAATGATAAATATTTGAGCAAATAAATTATTTTTCTTTTTATTTTTTTTATTATGATATTGCGTGAGAACTCAATAAATACGTACAAATCAACTAAATAAACAATACTAATAGTGGTCCTACATGAAAAGAAAATAAGAGATTTATCGGATACAGTATAAAAGAAAATTATACCAAGTATATATGAGTTATTTTTTAATTTTAAGACATTTTGGGCAATTTATAAGTAAGTAGAGTTAGATTTAGAAGTGGAAAATAGGAAATAGTATATAACTTTTGTGTCGGAAGTAAAATCGCTTCGCCATCAGTTTTGTCTACCCCGTAAGGAATAAAGAAGTGTGCATACGTAGCGAATCGACCCTAAATATTAGACGAAATAGAGATCACGCATTAATATGCTCTATATTTATTCTTCTCATCAATATTTCGAACGGAAAAATTTCAACGCTAAATACTAATTATTTGATCAAATACCGTGAAAATGTCACACACAAATCCTTCAAGCAACACTATAAACCACTGACAACATTCACATCACTAAATTCAATAACCGATTAATCGATTGTTTTAATCGAGTCGCCATCGATCACGGCCTCGACGTGTTCGCGAGAGAGTTGTCGTGTCTCTACTGACTCGAGTCTTGAGACTGTGGTCATGAAGTAGAATGATGAGGGTACAGAAATAAAGCGTTTTGAATCAGGCGTAGTAATGTACTTCTTTCCTCTTAGTAAGATTGTAGGTTAGGTCTAACTGATTGAGATGGAAAACTTTGTTATTCAGATTGACTTGGATGTTAATTCAATACATAAAACAACTTAGTTCCGAATTTTCAATGTAAAATTGCACGCAACGACAATTTTGTTAAATTAATTTTTAATGCAAAATTTCACGCAACGATAATTTTGTTAAATTAAACCAGTTTCTAAGTTCGTGTTTTTTTTTTCTAGCGAGAATAAAGATTAACTTGAAAGCACATACCTAAAAAAACAAATGAGTTTTATCTGTGTTTCCTGCCTTATTTACAATCACGGACATTAACACATGGCAATAACTAATCATGGCTAACCAGCTTTACTGCACACAACACACTTTACGCACATACTATATGCTATACATAAATAAACTAGTATACCGTTAATACCCGCAAATGTAGGGCCACGCTATCTTTATAATTGTTTAATTCACAATTTCACTTTTAAAGTCATTTTTTTCTGTCAAAATTCAATTGACAGTTAAAATTATTTTAACTCTTTGTAACTATAGCTTAGTTTTTTTATTGATTTCGTGTAATATCACGTTGTTTCGTGTATATAATAGTTTAAAAAGCAGATAAATTAATTAAACACGCTAATCCCAACTTAATTTTCGTTACAAACAAGCTTGATCTCTGCACCGTCGGTGTTCCCCGGTGCTGTGACCGATGTATCAATTCACGATTTGAGATAACTCTCCACACAGTCCTTTTTTAAGCGCACGTGTACTGGATTACGGAACTAAATCATATCATACTTGTGCCTGTGTGCAGCACTAGTTCATGAATTAAAAAGTTATGCAAAGCATATACGAGTATACAGCGCGGCTGGGAGTATATGCGTGTGCGCGTTGTATTCGGTATTTCCTGATCGGTTGTAATGGCACCAAATTCAACGTTTCTCTTTAGTTCCTATAGATAAAATACAGTAGGTACCTATGTAAAATAACAAAAAAAAGAGTTTGTGAGATTATTAGTTTGTGAGGATGTTTGTTACTCAATCACGCAAAATCTACTGGACGGATTTCGATGAAATTTGGTATACAGGTAGAAAAATATCGGGAATAACACATAGGTTACTGTTTATCCCGAAATTCCCTGGAGAGAAGCCTCGGGGGCCGCTAGTATAAAATAAATAAAATCGCTTGCCGCATCTCTATCGCGATAAACTCATCTCTGTTTTTCGCCTTTTCCGAAGATATACTTTAATTATATTTTTCTGATACCATGAAAAAAGGAGCCAAGCGAGAGTCGCATTTGTATATACCCAAATTATCGGTATTTGTAATTCTAATATCAAGTAAATTATTAAATGTTTCTATCAAATTATTCTGTTCTGTGTTGTGTTTCTATCAAATGTTTGTTCTGTACATTGAATTTGTGTGTTCGTTTGGTCTCATGCTTTTATTTGCAAACCGTAATGTTGGCATCACACGCACAATGGAAACCAGTCCACAAACTGATTAAGGCTCTATTCATGCAAAAACGAAAACAGTGAGTTTAACAACGATTGTTATGGAGACGACAAGACAACATTCCCATTACGCCCGAGGGCTCCTATGGCGATTTAGTAATAGCGTCTTCCCGGTACCAACCGTTAGGTCATAAGGGGGAGGGATGCTACACCCTTTTAAAGCAATTGTTCACCCAACGCAAGACAGACTAAAATAAAAAGCACTCACTTCTTGGTACGCAATGGGTTTGAGGAGAAAATAGTTCTAATACTAACATTTTATCCGAATTAGATGGAATATTTTTTGGAATGTTAAAGAAATTACAGAGTAACGTCACAGGGTGGGCGCTTCATAGAAACGGCGCGTCAAATATGCCTACTACTACTACAAATGAAACTGTATATCCGTGAACACGTCAGTAACACGTCAATGTGTGCGTTTTCATAGTCGAACGTCCCACAGTTACACAAGAACGGGGGAGAAGTGCGGAAGGAGCAGTGGGGTGCCATATTGCGGGAGGGGCAGGGAGTTTCCTTTCTGTACGTAGTACTAATATTAATTCTGTGGTAACGTATGAATATTAAAAAATCCTTAGGTATAATCTTTTTCATTATCTCATATTCACCCAATGCTAATAAGTGTAACCTTCCATCAATGCAAGATATTTTGCTCGGTTTTGTCTATTTCTTTCTGACAATTTAAACTATCTCGCCAGTGGTTTACAAACATTATTATGTGCATTAAATCAATAAATATTATTATTTAGTCAAATTAGTTGGGTAAAAATATATAACGATTTCGGCAAGATTCAAATAATGACGAATAGTCAACTCCAGCTATTTAAATCTCTGGCATAAAAAACATTAATACAAGTCGGCAAAAACGTCCAATAAAAAGATAAAAGAACTCTTTATGGCGTGTCCATGTCAATGTAAAATAATTTATTAGGTTTATATTACGCACTCGAATGTTTATTTAATTCATTTATCTTTTAATTGGGAACTCGATAAATTTAACACCTGGTGTCCTGTTATACATATTCATGAGTAGTATAATAAATTAATTGCGAAATTATTTCTTCAACTTACATTTTTAATTTCGAAATTTTCCAAGCACTAAAAAGCGAAATAGCTTTTTGTTTCGGAGAAATAGGATCTGCCTCAAAAAAGCTGAGGAGCAACGCGGTCCCTTCTATATATACATTGTCACATAATTAATATAAGTACTACGTACAGAAAGGAAGCTCCCTGCCCTCCCGCAATATGGCGTACCCCCTGCGCACCCCGCACTTCTCCCCCGTTGTTTTGCGGATTGGGACGCTACGACTATGAAAACTTACACATTGACGTGTTCACGGGTGTACAGTTTCATTTGTAGTAGTAGGTATAATGACGCCCCGTTTCTATGAAGTTTCCACCCTGTGACATTATTGTTATTAAAGGTTTACCCTAACCTTTTTTTTAATTATAAACCTTTGTTATAAACCCTATAGGTCAAAAAACTGTGTCACCTTTTACCCTTTTCTGTTTATGGAAGCTGCAAAAACAGATATGATATTCCACACACATTTCCAAAGAATTACAATTCATATTTATGAAATTTATTGCACGTAGCCTCTGGAGATACGATATAAATAATTTATTAAACCATAAGTCATATGTGTTTGGTGTTTAATACTAATTTATTGTGGTAGATTCAAGTATAATTTTAAGTAATCGTAAAGAGTCCAGCTGCCATACTAAGTTTGACGATATTAGATGAGTGAAACTGTGTCTATTTAAAAAAAAACACACTGAAAATGTTATTCTATGTTAGGCAGTGGAATAAAATCAGTCTCCACTTTTCCCTAAAGCTATTAGGTCTAGAAATTGATTTTAAAATGTCAAAATTTCATACTAAGAGATTGTAACTTAGGAATACTCACAAACGCAATAAGGTGTGAACATATTGACTACAATAGTAAACGATAATCAAGGGACAAATTCCGATCGGAGATAACCGAACACTATACTCAGTCAATAAGTACAATTCAAATAGGTACATAGATATTTAGGTCAGATTCATTCAATTGTATTGAAATAAGTAGATAAATACTTGCTAATGTTAAAAACACAACATCCCTTAAAATAAATAAACATATTGTAATAAAAAAGTTTTTTTTACAATACCGGTCAACTTTTTTTCTGATGCTTCTTTGAAATATCTCACAATAATAGAATCATCCGTATAATAATCACACCAATAACCAAAGCATTTCCCAAGATATAGCAAAAAACAATTCACATTTTTAAGCGATATTTGGACGATACCAAAACGCCCCTAACTAAATGTACATTCATATGACGTGTAGAAAATGGACCGAAAAGTATGAACTCTAATAAATTATCTCAGGAGAATAAACTCGAGCTGAAAAGTCGCAAAATGTGTGTAATTACATATATTCTATCATAAAATTTCATATTTTTAACAATTCTAATACTTTGTCCGGTCCACTATTTCATTTTTGGCACAAGATGTCCGTGCAATTAACCATTAAGGAGTTCCCTCGTTAGGAGCCGGTCCTGGGTGCACCATCAGGTCATGCTTATTTTAATTATGCATTGTCATTTGAACTAGACCCACGTATAAAATTTTAAATCTGTATGACAAGCAGTTAAGTTGTAGGTCTAAATTGCCAGATTTAAATTTTGCAATTTTTGCAAAGAGCATACAGGTTCTGAAAGACCTACAGAGCCTCAGAGCGGACAACTGGCGAGAGCTGGTGCAAGACCGCAAAAAATGGCGTCATCTCGTGTCGGAGGCCAAGATCCACTTCGGGTCGCTGCACCACAGTACCTCTAGTAAGTAAGTAAATTTTGCTATTAATTTTATATCGCTAAACCAACAAATATACTGATCCATTATTCTTTTTTCTACCTATGGGTAGCTGCAGGATGCAGACAGGAGCTTGATCCACGCGGTGCAATTAATCATTCAAAACTGTAAACAAAATCCATATGTGATACACAACTCTTGCGCAGTACTGGTGCAGTCAAATAAATCAAGTCACGACGCATCGTATATCTCTCTGAGCAATGTTGTTTTAATCGATACTAAACTCGATGCCATCCATATCGATGGCACATTCATCCTAATACGACTGAATTTGTAAAATGTTAAGTTTCGCACCAAAGCGATAAGGTTCTAACTGGTTGTACGTATAACGTGTTTAGAACTGTATCGCAGTGGTTGAAGGCTGAAGATAAAATTAAGACACTACTGGTTAGGTATCACTTTTATGTCAAATCTATTGTTTATAACAGCTTTTATAGGTTTGTAGTAGATATCTAATGCCAAGCTGCAGAGTTGTTACAAAATTAGGCTTTGAACAAAAGTTTGAACACTATGATTCGTTTTATCAACTTACTAGCTTTTGCCCGCGTGAATTTCCCACGGGAAAAGTGCTTTTCCCGGGATACAAGGTACCCTATGTACTTTTCATTACTTCTAACTATGTGTATACAAAATTTCAAGAAGATTGGTTCAGTAGATAAAGCGTGAAGAGGTTACAAACCAATAATAATAGCGCTACAACAATTAAAATTAATCTATCGTTTTCCAATTTTCTTAAATCCCCTACTTTTAATTTAATTGCAAATAATCACAGAGTGTTATTGCTATTTAAAATCATCAGGCGTTTTATTTATTTGTGACTAGGTCATGGACGAAATATTACAAGGTGTACTTGAATCTGTGAAAAAGACAGTGCAGATATTGGGAAAAATAGAAAAGACTAAAATTGCTTTACACAGTAGGATTCTCATTTATAATACTCATTTAGGTACCTGAATGTGATCAGTTCAATTGCAGCCATGAGGTACCTGTATATGCAAAATTTATATAGGCATACATAATTGCAGATATCTACTAACGTCATTTACTATGTCTACAACGATTGTAATTACATATGTCTGCTGCAATACCACTTGTACCTATAATATTTTGCATTGGTGGTTTTGCAATGCTCGGCTGTGGTTTTCCATCATAAATAAATACGGACAAATCACACAGATTGAGTTAGCCCCAAAGTAAGTTCGAGACTTGTATTATGGGACATCTACTCAACGATACTATATTTTATAACAAATACATAGATAAACATCCAAGACCCTGGCCAAAATATACTAAGAACAACTTAATAGGTAGTCTGAAAAAGGTCATTTTCCGTCTCGACCCGACCGGGGATCGAACCCGGCCCCTCCAGGGTGACAGTAAATGACCGTTGGCCCACGGAGTTCGTCGATAGGAACCATAGTATTTTCTTCTGTACTTCATCACAAGGCTTGGAAAAAGAGAATTGGGCGGACGGTGACCCCACCTTGCCTCAATTGTGTCTCAAAAGCCAGAGAGGTTGTTCTAAAGCATATAATATCTACGTTTGTAATGAGTAGAATCAAGGGTCTGGTATCTTGCTTAACTTATAAACTTTTATCATTTACAACATCATCATCATCATAAAATTTAAGAGCGAGGCTCTTGTCGGTGGAGTTCCTTCCATTTTTCGCTTTCCATTGCTAACTCTTTCATTTCTTTATACGACACGACGTTCACTTTCTCCTTTATTTGTCTCATGTAACTCTGTCTTGGTCTCCCTGGGCCCCTTCTTCCTTCTATCTTTCCTTCTATGATGTTTCTTAAAAATGCATCGCGTCGTATTAAGTGCCCTAACATTTTCCCTCTTCTGTTTTCTATAGTTTTTCTATAATTTCTGTTTTTATATCTGGGCGAAAAAAGAACCATTATTAATATTTTTAATAATGGTTATTTTTTCGCCGATTCCATTTAAGACCTCTTCATTACTTATTCTTTCCGTCCAACTAATTCTTACAAAGTCTGACTAGACGGTCGAACTTAGGACATTCATGGAAAGTGAGTGGGAATGATTTTGACCATCAATGGACAAACTCAAAATGTTATAGCTATTTAAATAAGGCATGAAATAGTAACAAACTGTTGAGAAACAAATAAAATCAAAGTAATAAATGATTATCTGGATGATAGATTTACATTATCTATTATCTTCTATATTATATATTATATACTAGCTGTCGCCCGCGGCTTCGCCCGCGTGAGTTTCGCTTAGATGAAAAATCTCTCTTGGAGCTTTTCATCAGATGTTTCAGATCTTCAATTTTATACGTCAGCAGAAAATGCTCATCAGGTTGAACGATTTTTGCTAAGGCGCCATTTCCATATATGTTATAGTGTAGCTGGTCTCTTGCAGTTCTTCATCAGATGTTCCAGATCTTCAATTTTAATACGTCATCAGAAAATGCTCATCAGGTTGAACGACTTTTGTTAAGGCACCATTTCCATATTTCTTATAGTTTAGCTGTTCTGTTATGGTTCTTCATCAGGTGTTCCAGTTTTCAAAATAAATTATAGCCTATATGTTGCCCAGGCTTAATAGCTATACAACAAAAAAAGTTTCATTCAAATCCGTCCAGTAGTTTTTGCGTGAAACGCGTACATACATACAGACAGACAGACTGACAGTCAGACTGACAGACAGACAGACAAGAAATTCCAAAAAAATTTTTTGCTTTCTGTTGTTCTTTTTAGGTCTCCCTCTATCCATTTCAGTCAAAAATATTAAATGTACAGACAAAATATTTTTACTGTTTTATTATATGTATAGATATATAAAAGAACAAGGGTGATTGGTAAATCAACGCCCAGCCTAAACCATAAAAGCTATAAACTTGAAATTAGGACCGAAGTTTTATGGTAATACGTAGTGCTCAGATAAGAAAGGATTTTTCAAAATTAGACCCCTAAGGGGGTTGAAATTGAGGGCAAATATTGTATGAAAAAAAATTAAAATCTTCACTGATTTACTTGAAACTTGGCAAGAATGCTTCTCAATAAAAATAACCAATGGCGTGTTTCAGCGTTTTTTGAAATTCAACCTCTAAAGGGGTAAAAAAGGGGAGGTAAACTAATTTATCATCACAAAACCGAAACTATAAAAGCTATAAACGTGAAATTTGGTTAGTGTCTTCATTATACAATATACTGCCCACATAAGAAAGGGTTGTTCACAATTTCAACCCTTACAGTCCAAAAAAAGGGGTGAATTTGCGTACCTTTAGAAAAATCCCATTTGAAATTTCAAGCAATGTTCGTTGGCCTATCGGTAAAGGCCGCGGATTATTTTTTTAAGTACAGGGTTCGAATCCTGCCAGATGTGACTTTTTTTTCCAATTTTTTTTTCGTTTTGTATTAGTTTTTTAGAATTCTATATTTTTTTAAATATTTTAGTAAAGAAATATTTCAAGAAAGTAGCTGGAAGTAGCTGGATCGAATCCTGCCACTAACAATAATTTTCTGTTTTCGTTTTTTATTTGTTTTCTAGAATTATTTTCTTACTTTTTTTTTTAATTTTGAAAAGAAACGAATAAATTCATTTGCAAATTTATTTCCGGTCATCTACTGATTGTGACAAGAAAAATATCCAATAGATGGCGTTGATAAAATGAGAAATGTAAGCTGAAATTATTTCTCAATATTTTCAATAGATGGCGCTGCGCCATTTTGGTGATTTCTACTTCGCGCTTATTTAACAGCATAAAGGGGTCGTGGGTATAATAATAAAACAGTAAAGATATTTTATCTGTACAGTACATTTTGACTGAAATGGATAGAGGGACACTTAAAAAGAATAACAGAAAGCAAAAACATTTTTTTGAAATTTTTTGTCTGTCTGTCCGTCTGTCTATGTATGTACGCGTTTCACGCAATATCTGCTGGACGGATTTGAATGAAACTTTTTTTGTTGTATAGCTATTAAGCCTGGGCAACATATAGGCTATAAGTGATTTTAAAAACTGGAACACCTGATGAAGAACCTTAACAGAACAGCTAAACTATAAGAAATATGGAAATGGTACTTTTGGAAAAGTTTATCAATCTGACGAGCATTTTCTGTTGACGTATAAAAATCGAAGATCAGGATCATCTGATGAAGAATTCCAAGGGACCAGCTACACTATTACATATATGGAAATGGCGCCTTAGCAAAAGTCGTTTAAGCTGATGAGCATTTTCTGCTGACGTATAAAAATTTGAGTTTATGCAACCTCTGATGAAAAACTCCAAGAGACCAGCTACTCTATAAAAAATGGAAATGGGGCCTTAGCAAAAGTCGTTCAACCTGATGAGCATTTTCTACTGACGTATATTTATACGTCAGTAGAAACACGAAGACAGGACACGGGATAGGATAAAGAGGGACTCGGGGTGGGAGTGGTGGTACACGGGAAATTGTAGATAACGAGCAGACGAAGATCGTTTATTGAATGAAATATCACTTTTGATTCATTTTAACACCGCGACTGTACTACGAGTACCTAATATATTCCCGCGGGACACGGGATAACCAAATAGCTGAAATTTTTGAGTACTGGAGTTTAGGTTACTACAGTTTGGAACACAAAAAGATTTTTCATCTAAGGAAACTCACGCGGGCGACGCCGCGGGCAGCAGCTAGTGTAATATAAACATAACATATAGTTAATTTTTATTTGTAATTTAAGGTGAAGTGCGCTTCATAATGTCTCGTATTCAAGGGGTGAAGCAGCGCGCGGGGAGGGTGTAGCGCGGGGGGACGGCCTTCGGCGGCACTGCCTCCGCCGGCTTCTTCTGGGTGATCGCGCCCGCCGCCGGTAAACCTATTCTCTAAAATATTTCCTAGGAACTTTATTTAGCAAATATATAGCAAATAGAGGCTTTCGATGACCAACTGTATGAATCATACAAGTAGGCTGTGATATAAGTATGGATTTCGCAAAATGTCCAATTCACAAAATGTCCAATTAGATAATAGGGGCTTTCGATGACCGACTGTATGGTATGAATCATATAGGTAGGCTGTGATATAAGTGTGGATTTCGCAAAAGGTCCAATTCGCAAAATGTCCAATTCACAAAATGTCCAATTAGCAAATAGGGGGTTTCGATGACCGACTGTATGAATCATATAGGTAGGTAGGCTATTAATTCGCAAAATGTCAAATTCGCAAAATGTCCAAATCGCAAAATGTCCAACACGCAAAATGTCCAGTTCGCAGAATGTCCAATTCGCAGAACGTCCAATTCGCAAAATATACATTTTGCGATTTGGACCTTTTGCGATATCCATTCTTATATCACTGCCTACCTATATGATTCATCCAATTCGCAAAGGGTCCAGCGGTCGCAAAATGTTCAATTTGCAATATGTTCAGTTCGCAAAATGTCCAATTCACAGAATGCCCAATTCGCAAAATGTCCAATAAGCAAAATGTCCCAATTTGCAAAATATACAATTCGCAAAATGTCCAAAACGAAAAATGTCGAAAACGCAAAATGTCCAGTTCGCAGAATGTCCAACTCGCAGAATGTTCATTTTGCGAATTGGGACATTTTGCTTATTGAACATTTTGCGAATTGGGCATTCTGTGAATTGGACATTTGCGAACTGAACATTTTGCGTGTTGGACATTTTGTGATTTGGAGTATAGAGAGTGTTTGAGTATAGAGAGTGGTGTATTTCCACAAGACTTAAAAATTTCGAAAGTAAAACCTTTATTTAAAAAAAATGACCGAGAGCAAATGGAAAATTTTAGAGCTATAGCACTTAACTCAATATTTTCTAAGATTTTTGAGAAATATTATTCTAACGAGCTCAGTTCCTATTTTGAAAATAAGCAATTACTGTGCGATGAACAAAAAGGTTTTCGTCAAAATAAAACTATAAATATGGCTATATTTGATTTTATAAAAAATGTTATCACACAAGTCGATAAAAAGAAAGCCAGTATGCGCCATATATTGTGATATGACGCAAGCTTTCGATTATGTGCAGCATAACATATTATTACAAAAACTAGAATCTTATGGAGTTAGAGGTAATATCCTTAACCTCATAAAATCATACCTAACTGACCGTACGCAAGTCACAGAGATAACCAAATTAGACTTTAAAACCAAAATAGAACAGAGTTATCTATCAGAAGAACGACGTGTAACATATGGGGGTCACCTAGCCAGTGACCTGGGCCCCCTGCTTTTTGTAATATATATAAATGACCTTTCTAAAATTTCAAACCACCATATGACATTGTTTGCTGATGATAGCACTATTGTAATAAAATCCATTGACAATAATTATAATACATACAAATCTGACATTCTTGGAAACTTTAACATCTATAATTAATTGGCTAAAGAATAATAATTTAAAAATTAACCTTGACAAAACTAATTTAATGAATTTCAGTCAAAGACCACAAAATAATTTAAACATTGATATATTGTATAATGATACTAAAATAAAAGATGTTGACACAGCTCGTTTTCTGGGATTAACAATAGATGCAAAGTTAAAATGGAAAAGCCATGTTGATGATCTGAGCAAGAAACTTAGTAGCATATCATATGCTTTATATCGGCTCTCAAAAGAACTTAGTAATAATGCTATGCTTACTGCATACTATGGATTAGCTGAATCTGTGCTTCGGTATGGTATAATTTTTTGGGGCAATTCCACCGATAAAGATATAATTTTTAAAATGCAAAAGCGCTGCATTCGTGCGATGTTTGGTTTACAATCAACGGATAGTTGTAATCCACTATTTAAAAAACATAAAATTCTCACACTTCCCTGCTTATATATATTTGAAACAGCATTATTTGTCAAATGTAACCCGAAATTATTTAAAAAATTATCAGATCTTGCTGTGAGAAATCGTCGGCCAGGTAATGACAAAATTTGTCTTCCTGAGTCGAATACAGCTTTACTTAGTAATAGCATACTATCTATGGCTCCAAAAATTTATAATAAAATTCCTCACCAAATAAAAGAGCTGAATTTAAAATTGTTTAAAAAACATATGAAAATGTTGCTAGTTGACAAATGCTATTACAGTATTAGAGATTTTCTAGATGATAATTTTTGACATCCCTGACATATGTATTTAATTGTTTATTATTCCTATGATTGACTTATTTTAATTATATTTTTTTGAGTGTATTATCATATTTTTTAAGTATATTTTGAATTTATTTGCGGCAAGCCATCTGACTTAATTTGCACACCGTTTCAACGGTTGAACATTGCTGCTCTGTAACATCATGTATTTTATGTATCAACAATGTTTTTTGGCAAATAAATATATCTTTATCTTTATCTTTATCTTGGACATTTTGCGATTTGGACATTTTGCGAATTGGACATTTTGCGAAATGAACATTTTGCGAATTGGGCATTCTGTGAATTGTACATTCTGCGAGCTGAACATTTTGAAAATTGAACATTTTGCGACCGCTGGACCTTTTGCGAATTGGATGAATCATATAGGTAGGCTGTGACATAAGTATGGATTTCGCAAAGGTCCAATTCGCAAAAATGCGAAATGGACATTCTGCGAACTGGATATTTTGCGAATTGGACATTTTGCGAATTGGGCATTCTGTGAATTGGACATTCTGCGAACTGAACATTTTGAAAATTTAACATTTTGCGACCGCTGGACCTTTTGCGAATTGGATGAATCATATAGGTAGGCTGTGACATAAGTATGGATTTCGCAAAAGGTCCAATTCGCAAAAATGCGAAATGGACATTCTGCGAACTGGATATTTTTGCGAATTGGACATTTTGCGAATTGGGCATTCTGTGAATTGGACATTCTGCGAACTGAACATTTTGAAAATTTAACATTTTGCGACCGCTGGATCTTTTGCGAATTGGGCATTCTGTCTCACTCAACATATCTTTATTGCGATAACTGTTATAGATATCACCATATAACAATCTTTATAAATACCTAAATAATATTTTATTACTCAGAAGCTCTTAGAGCTTCGAGCAACAAGGACTTCCGCGCGCGGTGAGTCCGTGTTGCTCTATGTCTCAGAGGCATCCCACGAGCTTGTCGAGATTCTACTAACTCGGGAAGAATGTGATCTTTCTTCGAGCAACAAGGACTTCCGCGCGCGGCAAGTATGTGTTGCTCTATGTCTCAGAGGCAGAGGCATCCCACATTGTGCCACGAGCTTGTCGAGATTCTACTAACTCGTGAAGAATGTGAACTTTATAAAAATTTACGAGTTTGCTCTCCATTTTTATTCTTCCAGAAGTACGCACACTGTAAGTACGTACTAGTAAGCACACGTAAAAACAATTTTTGTTTACGTAAATAGTAAATAGACTGCGCGCCGGGCGTTGACAACAAGATGTACACGACTGCTCGATTCGAGGCGCAGCGGCCGACTGACTGAGGAGGGGGCGGCTGTTTACCGTGTGCGCACGCCAAAATCAACGCGATATTTGATAAATATACATTTTATAAGATCTAAACTATTGTTTTATAAAAAACTACTTCCAAGAGTAATTTAATCATAATATAATGAAGCCATTGACAAACTTTCATAAAAAATACTGGTATATATTTTGAATAAAACTGATTCTCCGAACCCACTTTCGTTTTCAAATCGCAGATTTTGAGGAACTTTGAGATTTTTTTCTATCGAGGCAATTTATATGAATCGTGTTTCGATTTCCACCAATAACTGATAAATATACTTAACTTTCAGTATCATGCAAAACTTTTAGCAAATACGTAGTTTTTGGAAGCAAAATAATGGTTTATCCTGCACATAAAACGCATCAAAAATCTGATTTGGATGGTATTTCACCTTAAAAAGTTGTGAATAGTTTGTTCACGTATAGAGGCGACCACTGACTTCGTACTTTTGCACACCATTTATTATTATTATTATTTTATGTGTTATTTGTGCTTGTTGGAACTAAATTAATAATTTTGTTCTGCAAATCAATATAAGTGTATTTATTTTCATATCTCAAAAACAATAACTCAGCGTCAATATCATGAACATGGCATTCAAAAGATTGGCAAAACAGATGGTTCCAAAAAAAACTAAAAACAATCAACATATTTTATTCATCATACAAAGTATGTAAATTAACACAATTATAAATTTTATGTTGCATTTAAATTTCTTTGACGTCATCCGTTTATTTATACGTGTTAAAAATATTTATATAATGCAAATACGTGGAATGTTTGCACTCAGGCGCACAAATACTCACACGAGCAATAAATATAATATGCAAATACAATCAACTATATACACAAATCTAATCTAAGGCAAGACATTAATTTGGTATAAATTCTTATAAACAAATAATTGAATAGATTTATAAAAGTAATAAATTATGATAAAATAAGTAAATGTCATATTTTAATTATATATTTTCGAATAATAATAAATCTAAATATCAAGAATGAAATATCATTTGCTAATAATAATAATAAATAATAATATAATTTTAAAATATCAAATTTTAAAATATTTATTTACTTTTCTATAAAACTGGAAATTATTCTTTTAACTAAATAAATTGATATGTTTATTCTTAATTTATTCTTGGTTAGAACATAAGAAATTATACTAAAAGTTTTAAATATTAAGATTATTCTACTCTATTCAATAATACTTCTTTTGGTAAATTATGAGTAACAATCGAGTAAAACCACAGGGTAAATACTAACTTGAAACGTTAAAAATTAAATATTCATAATTTTCTTATGAGCGAGATTAGACTGCATCAAAAAATCTTACAAATACAAAAAAAAATGTTTATGTTTTATGTTACTTCACATAGGATGGTAAAATTTCATTATTTATTACAGTAATTAATATTTAGATACCTTAGCATTCTCTCATTACTTATTACTCTTAAAATTCTGACCTTGTGATCTTCATATAGTAGGTATCTAAAAATATTTTTGCTAAATTAAAATTATCAACATAGGAAGCTTTTAAAATAGTTGTGAAAAGAATATAAAAATAAACTAAAAATGAATATGTAGTTATTTTTATAACTTAATTTTCCTCGGAAAATATTTAAATAACATACTAATGAGAATAACAGATTGTAGGAGAATTTTAATAATATTACGAGAAAAAAGTAATTGAAAAATCTAATACTTCGCTAATAAATCAAGATCGCCTTTGAATCAAATAAAAAAAATGGTTAAATAAATAATTATAAACGAAAGCGTGAGCTTTAGAAGCCCTTCCTTAGTCAAAGGAGTTAAATTAAACATAAGAGTTAAGATAAAGCTAAGTCTAATAGTTGACTCCGAGTCATAAGATAGTTGCCATCATATAACTAACATATCGACAGACAAACACAACCATATTCCTCCTAACTAATAAGGTTAGTACGCGTCAACAAATTTATATTAGATAGTTTATAAAAATTAATAACATTTCATTGTTTAAATGTCTCAAAATGAGTTCTAAGGTATTTCTATTTTATCTATAATTTGCAGTGTAACAAAGTAAGGTTTGCAGGATGAGATATGCTTGGAACACCAATTTGAATTTCTCCGATTCCAAAGCCCCTAGATGTTTCAATTAGAACACCAAGCATTTTATATGCAAAAAGGAATAGTTTTTTTTATGAAAAACGTAGATCGGTGGTCGGAGGTGCTATTGGGATCGAAGCTATTCGAATCAGGCTTTATATTGTGTATAGTTTTATAAGGTAGGGACTTATAAGATATTTGCGATCATGGAAGTAGATGGCATTATCGACATTAAGAACTTGAGTGTTTAAACTTACAAGCCTACACTAATCTTCTATGATGTGTATTGACAAATCGGGGCATCTAGATAAATTAAATAAATACTAATAATACAATTTTTTCTGTTATTAGCCAACTGGTTTTGGTTACATATTGCAAAAAGGACTCCGCCACGGAATGTCTAAGTACAAAACATCTATGCACGTTAGTTAGTTATGTAGTCACTTTTTGTGTTATGGGTTGACAAAAGTTTGGTTGTGTATATAAGCAAGTATTTTTTCAGTGTTCCTATTTATTTCTGCTTCCATGACCTCCCCCTAAATGATTCAAAAATAGGGTCTCCATCAGCAGACGCGCACCACCCAGAACCTCCAGTGTCCAGGGTTCCAGAACCGAAGGTCGCTCAGGAGTCAGCCCTCAATCAGCGTTTACCATCTGGAACAAGCAATGTCACTTTAGTCTGATGATGAAAGGAAGCGACAACCCTGAGCGACCTTTTCAGAACCGAAGACAAAGAATATTTAATAATTTATTTAAAAGTTTTTTAATATATTTATTTTAATTTTAAATTATTTTCTTTTATTTAGAAGGAACAGGTAGGTAATTGAAATTACAATTTAATTTTCTTTTAACTTCCCCGTCACTTACATCCGTAATTCTATAGCGAAATTTGACATTCCCACATGCGAGTATTTTACTGAAGTACAAGTGCCAGTATATTATATGACTCACTCACTTGCTCACTAAAATACAAGTGTAACGATACAGCCATTACCATAGACATAGGAAAAAAAATCATTTTTTTTTTCTAGCTCAATGGCCATTATATATGTAATTAAAAATTCAAATAAGAACTTAATTCGATTTGATCACTTTCAAGCGAATATAATTATCGTGAATTCGGATTTGAAGCTCTTTAGTTCCAGTCCCTTCCTATGCAGTTATCCTTAAAAATGTAGGTAGGTATGCAATGCAGCTGACGGTGACAAAACAACTCGTCATGTATTTGACTTATAAGGCAATAATATAAATATTATTTCAAATCTGAGGTGTGTATTCTTGTATTTAGATTGCAGGACATACAATCCTCTTGTAAAGTTGTAAAATTAAACAGTGTTCATTCTAAAGTTGTATTCTTCTTTCTCTTCGGTTCTCATAAGTTTGGCGTCACTGACTTTCCTTAAATAATCCCCGAAAAAAGACAATTTTCTAAAACTGAAAATCATGGCAAACTTTAATAAAATCGACCCCAAATGAAATGGATAAGGTTAGGCATAGAGAGAGTGCCAAAACGTTTCTGTAGGTTTATCTGAAAGTTGTTAAACAGGCTCAGAGTACATTGCAAAATTTACTTTGAAAATCTAAACATTATAACCAATCTATCTACGAGTATATATATAACTCAAAGGTAACTGACTGATCTAGTGATCTATCAACGCACAGCCCAAACCACTGGACGGATCGGGCTGAAATTTGGCATGCAGGTAGATGTTATGACGTAGGCATCCGCTAAGAAAGGATTAACGCAAGCGAAGCCGCGGGCAAAAGCTAGTATAATATAAGGATGAAGTCCAAGAAAATGTATTTTTAACCTTATTAAGAACACTAAATTGAAAAAAAAAACACTGAAAACTATTCACTTTTAGTGCATGCTGTCATGAAATATGTCTGTCGCAATTGTCGCAAATAGATCATTTCCGACATGCTATACCTACACGCGTAATAACTTAATCTCAAAACATATTGACATAATATAAACGCTCTGTTTTATTTGAGACGCATGTGGCAGGATTGCAAGCATATACACACACACATACACAAAAGTACATTAATGTCACAGCATATAAGAATGTGTGCGCACGCGATTTGACACTTATTCAATTCTAGATAGGGCTGCCAATATGTGTAATTCTATTTCTCAGATATACCAGTCTTTTTTTTATTTTTTTCGCTTTCGTAAATGATGTACAACATGATGTGTTAGTTGACCCAAAACTTTAAAGTCAGTTTCTTTAAGCGCATCTTTTCAGCGGTGGGTTTTACAAAAGTTTGTAGTTTCAAAATGATTAACGATTTATTAACTTTGACTAGAAATTTTGACAAGAAATCAGCTATAAAACCGAAACTTGAGCCAAGACGGGTAGTCTTGGCTCACAGCAAGCTATCAAACAAAAAAAAATTAAAATAGAAGAACAAAAAAGATTGTATCCACATAAAAACCGACTGAACTAGAAAATCAGGTACAAGAATATGTTTTATTTTTAAATCACGTTAAGCCCAATAAACCATGACCATGGCTAACCTAAGTAGAACCTTAAAAAAATAAGTAATGGAAATTTTTGTTGAATCTAAATTCTGTTATGGAAACTTAACTCAATAAATGCCAATAAAAAGTCAATAAATTACTTTGGATTTAAATACATATCAGCTAAACAAGAAAATAAAAGGAGCGAGTTTTTGACACTAACTAAAATAGTAACTAGTATGTAGATGATTGTTCTGTTTGTACGTTTCTCTGGAACTACCAGTCGGATCTGAAAAATTATTTCTATGTGTGACAGCTACATTTATAAAGAAGGCTTCAGGCTACCCAGAGTCACAAAATTCCCACGGAAGCGAAGTCGCGGGTTATAGCTATGAAATTGGACACTAACTGATTGGTATATCAATGTAGAGCTTTTGAACGTAGTTGTAAATGTAGAGACATTCTTTATAAGCTTAAGTAAGCACTCAGAAATAAATTTTGGAAATTACACGCTTTATATGAAAAGCAAAATCCACGTAGGCTAAGTGCAAAAACTAGTTTAAAATAATTCTTAATCCAAAAAAATTGTATATTCAAAGGTAATATACATTTTTTTTGGATTAAGAATTATTTTAGTAAACTAACTTTTAGTTTAACTAGTAACCCATAACACAAATAAAATTTTGAGCTAGCTCAATCTGTGTTATTTGTTCCTATATTTTTATTTTATTTATTCATGAAAAAACACACACGGGTACGGGTAATATCAAATACCATACTAACATTACATCTATTTAGTACGAAATTTCAACTTCCCGTACACGAGTGGAATTAAAAAAATACATTTATCTTATCGTGCAGTTCATTATTTAAATTAAGTATAAAACGTTCTCGTCCTGTTTTGTGAATGTGTGTGGCGGCCCTGCAATCATACACACATGCGCACACGCAAGGCAACCGGTCGATTGACGTCAATGGGTGGGGTGGGGAGTGTATAAAAAATTAAAACTATCAGTTTACTACGGCAGAATCGAGGCGTGACCACAGAGTAGGTAGTTGCGGTGTTACAGAGTACATGTCTCATGCAATCGTTTTAATTACACACTGTACCATATTAATTACTTCTTCGCTGGTATTATTTATCTTTTGCAATTAAAAAGGAACTGTAACTTTGTGAAGAAGAGTGTAGAATCGCAATTTGTTGTTACTCTTAGTTCGAAGCTGAGTACTCATATTGACAAGCTTCTAAATCTTTACAAATAATTTCTAAAAGCCATTTTTCAGACTTGTACCCTAGTAAATAGTAGTTATATGAAATGGGGGAGGCAATGGCAAAACGCTCCATAAGCATCGTAAATCAATTTTTTTACACGACTGACGAAAAAGGAGTGTTATGTTTTCAGGGTTCATGTATGTATGTAAGTTTCTTTATTCCTCCATAAGTCCTGAACGGCTGAACAGATATTGATGAGAGAGGTATTTTTAGATTCCTTGCATTCCTCCGAGTGACATAGGCTATGTGAATTGTCGGTCGTGTTTTTTGTTTTTTAATAATTAGCTTGTTAAGAGTTCCTTTTAAGTAATGATCCAATCCTCAGCAACGATGAATACTTACAGGATCTCTTCCTTAAGTCATGTATATTCTTTATTTCTGAATTTAAAAAACCACGGCTTCAAAAAGCTTGGACTCTGTAGAGTAACTCCTACGCAAGTAGCCATAACAATCCATTGTTTCCAGCCCACAGAGATAATTAGCAACTTAGGTTACTTTTTGTGATAACTAGTCTAGATTTCTGATTGTGTGAACCTGATCTGACATGAGCAAATAGGTCTCATTATTACTGACTGGATGTACAGGTTTCAAGTTCATTGTTGTGACGTACACACATATTTGCAACTCTATTTTCATATTTAGTATCTTTTTCCATTGTACTCAGTGTGAGCGATTAATGAAAAATTATATAGCCATTATTTTCTTTTGGGATTGTAAATTATTACGACCAGATTGCGTACCTCCAAAGGGAGATTAGGAGCATCCATAACCGGCGAGCATATATGAAGAGAGTGATGAGTGTAGAGGAAGCGAGAGAGATCTGTAAAGATCGTAGTAAGTGGAAATCACTAGTCTCGGCCTCGGAAAAAGGCATGATAATATGTATGTAAATTATAAATATAAAAATTTTAAGCTGGGCTTTTTGGATATTCATTGTAAGCAGATTCAAGCAGAGCCAGTTAGTCAACAAGTGTAAGCTGTACTGCGCATGACATTATCATTCCATGATTTGGCGTAAAATATAAGGGCTGTGTCGTCCGCATACGATATTATTTTACAGTGTGAATTCTCCAATATAAAAAGATCATTAATAACCAGGAAAAAAGTGGCCTAGAATACTTCCTTGGGGAACCCCATATAAATGAATAGATAATTCTGAGCTATACTGATTATTTATATAGGTACACACATTGAATTATATCAGATAAGTAGCTCTGAAAAAGGTTGAGCTGAGAGCCTCTAAAACCCAATTGATTATAATTATTATTATTAAATAATGATAATGAAATTAATACGACAGAACCCGATCATCTATCGGTTCGGTTGAAGTTCCAGTCCAATTTAAATGTGTTATGTCGATAAAAGCATGTGTAAAATGTAATTTATAAAAACACACACAAAACTCTACATGAGTAGGTATATTTTCCTTTTGTTATAAACATTGATAGAGGAAACTGGTGTAATGTATATTGTTTTCGAAATACGTCACAATAAGTCCTTCCGCCATTCAAAACATTTGGTATACTAATCCATAACAGTTTTAGGGAAATGTTATGCTACATACAAATACATTAATATATACCTACCTATTTTACTTTAATGTTTTACACATCGGTTTTACATAAATTGGATTACTAGGTAGTCCAGGTAATATATATGAGGTCTAGAGATGAAGCCGGTTTCGTTCTTTCTTCTTACAGTGTATCGGAAGGCAATTAATCCGTACACCCCGGAGGATAAGTTTAGCCTTGGTATTCCAACCGAGATCTATAACTTAACCTGCTTTCAAAAACACGGAAATCTTTCTCACAGACAATCAGGTGATCGAAAAACTGAAAACCTCACAAAGTAGATCCCTGTGGGCTAGAACCCATGAGGAAGCGAGGTGATGCCTCTGTAGTCCACCTGTGGACCATGTTATAACCTGGAATATGTACTGTGCAGTCAAAAGTGCAGTCGGAATTTACAAGGTAATATGATCATTAAGGCTAGGCAATAAGGTCTTCGAGGTATGACTGCACTTATGACCCTTGACTGTACATATTCCAGGATAAAAACCTTGAAAATCACCTTGTTAACTTATAATAGTATGTACGAATTCCAGGTTAACAAGATGATCACTGGACCACAGAGGATCTCGCTTCCTCATACCGTTGACCCACTGTTCTGACGTCAATGGCGTCCGTGAGCTGTGCGAGTGACACAATATCTGTGAATGTAGCACTCGTTACAAATTATTTGCCTCGTGTTACATTACAATGTTTTAATTTGCGGTTTTTATTTGAACAGTTTATGGTACAGTCAGATTCTCTGCATCTGACTCAGATGTAGAAACTCTACTAAGAATATCCTCTGAGATAGTAGAAATACTATCTCAGAGGGGTTAGGTTTCTCTGCATCTGATTGTACAGTCAAGAGTCAAAAGTGCAATCAGAATCTACAAGGCATTATGATCGTTAAGGCTAGGCGATAAGGTCTTCGAGATATGACTGCACTTATGACGCTTGACTGTACACCTAAATATTCCAAAAAGGGCGTGATAGGTCAGGGCTGGTGTTGCGCACGTGACATTATGACTCATGACACTCCTGGTGTTACAGGTTTCCATTCCAGGCTGCTGTGAACGCTTTCCATCAGGACCACATGCATCTTTGCATACTTAGTAGTAAAAAAATTAGGGAATTCATGTGTTAAATAATTCAGCTTTCATACAACCAAGATGAGAATCATAGACAGGAAAGGTGGCTTAAAAGGTAAACCTGATCAAAGGTTACAAATTACAAGCCTATCTAATCCCTATTCTGAACGATTGCCGCAAATTTGCAGATCGCTTTTATGATAGATGAAGGTGGAAAATAATGGAGGAGAATATGATGAGGATATGGTGATATGAATTACAAGAATTCAATCAATTTTTTAGCTCCCACAAATGATCTTGATAGATCTAATGACTAACTCGAATGCTCTTCAAATAAAGCCGCTCTCATAAAGACATTCCTTTACAAGGCTGCATGGTTTAAAGATATACCAAGTTAATTGTTTCGAACGTCAAATCAAGAGGTCTCTTTGTACGCAGTATTTCTGGCGTATGCGTCATCGGATACATGGTCCTGAACCAATGGTATCTTTTTGTCTGTGGCACATGGAGCGAAACGGTTGAATTGACCTACTTTTTTTGGTACACATTTTGTTTGAGAGTTTACAATAGTAGTTAGTGGCATTTTGTTATTTTGAATTCTATAGGGCTTTGTTTGTGATATTTTTTTTGTTGTGCAATGTTTATTTAAGGTCTCTTTCATATGTTGCATAAAAATATGTAATATTAAAAAGCATCTCTTAATATCTGTATTGTTTATGAGACTTCTATCCTACATGAAATCGAGAAATTAGGAAATGATATTCTAAGCTGGATACCACACCACCTACAAAATGTTCTTGCTCTTTTCTATTTGGGGGTTGGCTAATGTCACTATGAGTCTTTTCCATCGCTATCATTCATCAACTAACTTTGAATAATAAGAAGAGAGAACTCTTCTTATTATTCAAAAGGTTGCTTTCGCCTTTTACATATCATATTTCATATAAAAAATTTCTACATTTTATAAGAAAATATACTTACAGCAAGCTAATTATTAAAAAACAAAAAACACAATCACATAGCCTATGTCACTCGGAGGAATGCAAGGGATCTAAAAATACCTCTCTCATCAATATCTGTTCAGGACTTATGGTGGAAAAAGTTGAGACAAGAACTGAATCTTGGACTTCAGTGACCAAATCACCGAGATCAGAGGTACTGCCCTAATGAAAATATCAGCAAAACCAGTTCTGTAAAGTTCCATGTGATAGCGTTATCATTCGTATTGGCCTGACCTTCACTTAATCCATGGAGTTTTGATAACTCTGTTATTGTGTGGATATTTTTGCTAAGCATATAAGGATATTTTTAGAGCTGGCGAATTAATGGGTACGAATTTCTAATTCTTCTAATATTGTATGAAGTTTTCACTTACTTTTGATTTGATCGAAAGATGGTAATATAATTTTAATGGGTGGAATTCTATTTAAAATTGTTTACATCATGTCAATTGTCATCTGACAATTAATTTTTTAATGTGAGAAATCAACTAATGAAGTAAATATTACTCGATTAATGGGTATAACAAGATGGTAAAATTTTGACATCGAGCAAGGATAAAAAACATATCACGCAGTTATTGCGAATAGGCTGAGACTTGGCTGGAAGGAAAACAGTCGATAAACCAAAACAGAGACGGAGAGGTAGTGGTGGATGATACAGGGACAACTAATTATTCAAACCACCATCCAGCTGGTCAGGTGACGTTGTTTAGTTGACGGGACAGCAATGGATTGAATACTGGCATGGCAGGGACCATAGAAAATGACACGAAAAAGGGATGCCACTACAAACCAGTGGATTCTGCTGAGAATGATGATCATGAATTAAAAAATGGAGTCTCTGGCCTCGGGCAACTAAATTCCAGATTATTCATTGAAATCCTCCATTGTCCCGAGGCATCACTAACTAACTAAACAGCTCCAGTTGTAAATGACGGATGTTAACATCCGTTAGTTTATTATACTCTGTGGCGACTACACAAACAATAATAGCCGCTGTTGCTTTTTGAGGACTGTTGATTTTGACAGATAAATTGGAGAGATTCTGTGTGTGACTTTTTTGTATTCCTCATTGTCAGAAACGATATTTAGATAATGCTTTATTATGTGCATTGTACCTACTAATGTTAATGATGTGAAAAATTGCTATCTATGTATAGTATGAAATACTTTCCCTCTAGGCTTAAAAGAAAGGGGATGAACAAAATTAAATATAAATAAATTTTCAATTCACACAAAACCTACAGAATAGATTTTTATGAAATTTTTATACGTAACTTAGAAATAAAATGTGCTGAGAAGATGGACCCAGAAATATCAATACTGTTTAGAGTATAACCAAAATTTTCCACGGAGGTGAAGGCCCTAGGCCGCCGATAAATCACATCTGATAAAATGACAATCGTTCACTTATATTGTGGTCACATCACAACAACCATAACCTAACCCAACGAACGAATTCTACTGCTCGAGACTTCGCCCTCGTGAATTATACACCTAAACTTTTCTTATGAATTACTTCATCCGTTCATGAAACCCGAATCAAATTCTATTTAGTAGTTTTCGAGTTTAATTTTCATAGAGAGCAAACCGCTTCTGGGTGTAATTAGGCTATTAAAATTTTTAGGATTGTTTAAATTAATGGCAATGTTTAGATCAATTTGGATACTTTAGATGAAGGACATGTTATCATCATATTCAAGTAGGTAGCATTATTTCGCAACCTTAGGTTGCTTACCTTGTTACCTGACTATTACCGATTTAATCCCTCAGGATGGCTGTTACATTTTCATGTAGCTACACATTTTTAAATGTGAACCATAATGTTATTTTCGTCAACATAAATAATTATTGACTTTTTCCATACTTATAGGAACAAAGAAGTTTTGTCAGTTTTCGTCGTACTACATTAATATCTAATCAAACAATTTTTTATAAAATTTAAGTACTATAAGTACGTTATAACAAAATAATAAAAACAACCATCGCAACCAAAACATAAACCAGTTCAAAACAATTGTCACTGACCTTTTTCGGCATGGTCGGAGATTCGAATTCCTCATCATCCCTGCTGGACAGCGTGGAGCAAGACGAGCACGCAGAGTCGGCAGACAGCGACCTGGCTCGCAGCCAGTCCACCTCCTCTTCAGTGGCTCCCACGGCAATCCCATCGGAATAGTCGCTGACCACCACACTTGGCGTCCTTACGCAGCGGCCTCTGATCTCACAACCCTCGCTGCTCCTTCTTCCAAGTTCTATTATATTAGCTTCTATCAAAGTTCTTTCCTTTCTTGGAGATGTAACATCAGGCGGCGGAGTAACCTCTCTCGGGTGTGAGTGTCTGCGATGCCTCGTTTCTAACTCGACAGCGGAATCATCGCTTAAATCTCTACTCCTTCGCCTAACAGCCGCTCTGTCATCATCATCTGATGATGAAATGTCTTCGCAAGGAGATTGCGGGCGAGGGAGTCGTAAATACTGCATGGGGCCTGGTTCGAACCGCCTGAGCAGTTCGGAGACGCGAGGCTGCGCGTGCCTGGTGACGCGTGCGGTCGGTGCCGCGAGCGCGCCCACACTGGTCTTGCGCGGCGCTCGCGCATGCTCGGGCAACACTCCTGCGCCGAGCTTCAAGTAAAATAGGCTGTGATTGAGCGCCTTCTCGCGGAGGACTCGGCGGAAATCTTCGGGTGGTGGCTGCTCTAGGCGCGGCATCCTGAAAATACCACACAGCGTATAAGTATTTGTTAGATAAAATAATTATGAATTATAAGTGAAATGCGCGCTCCGCCGTTGAGCGTTGGTCCTAGTACATTTGCAGTCATTAAAACCCACCAATCGTATTTTTGGCCCACATGGAGGGTCATAGTCATGACCCTCCTTTTATCTATCCAAGAGGAAGGCCTACAAATAGCCGATGATTTAATAATTTAATTAAATTCCATGAGATGTTGTCTAAAATATATTTTTATGGATGTAATTCAGGAAGTCCAGGTTTCCTACTAACCTGTTAGTATTTTTCAATATCTGTCTAATTCAGCTTGCGTTCAGAAGCGCATCTCCAATCTGCAACAAACATAGGTTCCCATCAGATCAATGTATCAGTATCATCATTGTGTGATCGGAAATGTAAACAGTTAGGTGCCGCATCCGTGAGACCAAACCGTGAGAGCGGATTGACACTATTAACAATTCATTCATTAGTTTTGACTACTTCTTTAATTTAAACTGTTCAACTATTCTTTATCTATATATGTGTGTCTTTTTCAACCTTGACATTGGCAAAATCATCGTTTGGCTGAACGATGGAGCTATTAAACTTAAAAATGAAGACACCTGAGAGGTGATAGGCATAGAGGTTAACAGTCCAGACCGATAGTTTAGAGTTTAGAGGTCCCGAGTTCGATCCCCGGTCAGAGAAAAGTCATGGAATCAGACAGCGTTTTGTTTTTTCCCCATACCAATTGGAAGGTTACTTTGATAACTCAAACTGTGTGATTTGTCAGTAATAAAGGCCAAAAAGGTGAAGTCTTTAGCTGCGGCGGCGGGGCAAAGCCTCGGAATAATACGGACAGTTTACACAGATTGAGTTAGCCCCAAAGTAAGTTCGAGACTCAGATTTGTGTAATGATATGCTAACTCAACGATACTATATTTTATAACAAATACATATATAGATAAACATCCAAGACCTAGTTCAATTTGAAAAAGATAATTTTCCATCTTGACCCGACTGAGGATCGAACCCGGGACCTCCGGTGTGGCAGTCCGGCATTATGACCGTTTGGCCACGGAGGTCGTTAATGGCCACGACCATGAGTGAAGTACGGAAACCTACGTGTGTTTCACTTTTTCCTTCCTTTTCTACGAGTAGAAAGCCCTTATTTCAATTAGTCAATAATTTGAGCTATTTCCTCCTGTCAGATTTATTCTATGATGTTACTTTCCTATTATTTTTTTTTATACAGAACAGATTCGATTCAAGATGACTGACCGATTCTGGGAAGTATAAGTACGTAATGCGATATTTCACAAATATAAGTTTAATAAAATAAGTTTTAGTTTTGTTATTCATGATACAATTCTCGATTTAATGAGGCCTTTGCCCAGCAGTGGGACTCGAAATCTAAATAGGCTTTTAAAAAAAGTTTTGTATATCAAATTTCATTAAAAAATTACCAGCCTTTTGAGGATATAGTGGATTATATTATAGTTAATTTTAACTGTATTATCTAAATGTAAAACCATAGCGCAGAAACCAAGGGTAGTCATGATGGCTCACCTGGTAAAACCAGACCAACAGTCATCAAGTCAGATCTCTATTTTCCTCATTGACTTTCTACACTAATCTCTTTTTAAGATGGGTTTTTACCATAGACATACAAAAAAAAACATTTTTTCTAACTCGATGGATTTTACTATAATCATTTTAATTTCATTTCATTTATTTATTTATACTAAATTAGGCTTATAACCTTGTTGTAAACTCGGTTAAAAAGATTATCTATCATATTGCAAATGGTACTAAGTAGAAGTATTATATGCATTAACATTATTATGATAAGATGTACTTATTAACATATTATTGTACGTTGTTCAATGTATATGTGCGTCAGAGCTCAGAAACCGTCTCAGGTGCTAATGAAAGTTAATCAATTAATAAATTACCATCGAATATTATTATAAACATTGTATTACTTTGAACGACTGTTACGATGCGCCGCAGTGGTTGAGAGAGAAGAGTACGATTTTTGGATTTTGAGATAGCATCAGAGCCCACTATTCAGCTAAGCGTGGCCTTCGAGTCTCACGACTCTTGGCTCTGTCTACCCCGTAAGGGTTAAAGACGTGATTCTATGTATGTATGTATCAGAGCATAGAGCAACACGGACTCCTTACGTATAAGAGCCTTAAAGCTTTGCGCCGAAATCTAAATACAGATACACGTCTTTATCCCTTACGGGGTAGATAGAGACAAGGGTCGCGAGACCCGCAGGCCACGTTTAGCTGTATAGTAGGCTTATTAGTGAAATGGAGATTCAGATACAGTGACCGTTTGCTAGCCTATCGCCTATGACTAGACTATCCAGTTTAATACACAAACCCAACCAAGGGAAAAGAAACAGCTGGCACATAATGTGTTTTTTCTTCGCTCCCAGATCAAGGAAGCAGCCTCATCTATACATGATAACAGGGATATAACTGTACTTGTTCTTCTTCTTCCTTGCCTGTTCCCTTTATTCAGGGTCGGACCTCCTCGTTCTTAGGCGCCAGGACGTTCTGTTCTGGGTTGTCTGTGTACTGAACTTTGCCCGTTCCACGTCCTTAGTAACGGTTGTCAACCACGTGGCCGGCCTGCCTTTGCCCTTCTTCTTCTCTGGGATAGCCAGTGCCTTTTTCAGGGATATGACTGTACATCAATAATAAATTATTCTTCTGTTACTGACTGAGTGACTGACAGCCAACGTACAGCCAAAACTACTGGGCGTAGGAAGCTGTTTGGCATGTAGGTTTCTTAAGGAGTGTAGGGGAGTACAAAGAGAGGATTTCCCGTAATTCCCGCGGGAACAAAGTCCCGGGCTTTGCTAGTAAGAGATATTCCGAATTCGTTTTACACCACTTCAATTTTTTTATAAATGGGCTCTTGACCACTATCAAATTCCGAGGACAGAGATGAGGTCTGGGTCTACGGTATAGCGAGCTTACTCAGAAGCAGCCTATTCACTCTGCTTTTGAAGAGAGTCAGGTTCTATGTGCTCGGGAATACATTTAGAATTCTGTGAGTTAGTGTCACAAATTGACGCGTTACAGACAAAAACAGAAAATAAAGGCGATTTTATTCTAATATTTTCAGGAGCTGTTTTCTTTTGTGTTCATAGCTGACGATTTGTCAATGTTAACTTTAACTATACTATTATGTTTTCTATGTTACTCCAAACATGTAGTTATGTGAATTTGGAGAAGGCAATATCTTTTTGGGGACCTTTTTTCCCCGTGAAAAGACGTGATACATATTTTACTACTTTTAATCATACTAAAAATAAGCATGTATGTCACTTTTACACAAGTATACACAGTTTATTGCACCCGAGCGCGAGCTCGAAGTGCATTGCTCTCGCTTTTTGACAGGTGGTCTAGTTTCGGAACATCCTAACTAATCCTAACTAATATTATAAATGTGAAAGTGAGTTTGTTTGTTTGTTTGTTTATTTGTTTGTTTGTTACCTCTTCACGCTTTATCTACTGAACCAATCTTCCTGAAATTTCGCATACACATAGCTGGAAGTACGGAGAAGGCCATAGGGTACCTTTCATCCCGGGAAAAAGCACTGTTCCCGTGGGAAATTCACGCCGGCGAAGCCGCGGGCGAAAGCTAGTATTTTTATATTCCATCGGTATTTCCAGACTCAAACTCAAATTCAAACATCTATATTGCGATAGTTGTGTAGTTACAATTATAGAAGGTCTATAAAAATATATAGTTCAACAGTTTAGCCTTTCAGAGATAAGCGGTTCAAACATACTTACAAACAATTAAACTCTTTCGCTTTATAATACACATACATAGAATCACGTCTTTATCCCTTACGGGGTAGACAGAGCCAAGAGTCATGAGAGTCGAAGGCCATGCATAGCGCTTTAGCGTTTTATTATAGATTCCGTAAATACCACAGACTTAAAATAGAGTCTAATAAATAGTCTGACGATCTGACATAACAATCAGTCCACTTAGCATGGTAAGCACGTGGTCACCCGTTACATACGAGTTACCTGGGTTCTGTACGTGATGTGGAAGTTTAATATTTTTTTTATTAGCTGCGGGATCCTATTTTTACAAGCCTTTATTTATGTTAAAAAAAGATAAAGATTTATTTGCATAAACATGAGTAAGTGTAATACAAATGTGGTGTTAAAAAATATTAAGAGTTTAATAACAGCTATAGTATCTATGTAGACAGGAAAAGTCATAGAATTCTGAAATATATGTATATTTCAAAAAAAAGTCCGATTTCTTTAAAAGCATAGTAGACAAGGAGATATGTATAACTCACTAATATTATAAACTAGCTTTCGCCCTCGGCTTCACCCGCGTGAATTTCCCACCGGAACAGTGCTTTTTCCCGGGATGAAAGGTACCCTATGTCCTTCTCCGTACTTTCAGCTATGTGTATGTGAAATTTCAGAAAGATTGGTTCAGTAGTAAAAAAATAATAGATAAAGCGTGAAGAGGTAACAAACAAACAAACATCAAACAAACCAACAAACTCACTTTCGCATTTATTAGTTAGGATGCGAAAGTTTAGATGTATGCGAGGGTTTGTTTTTTACTCGGATACATGGCTTTAGGCTTGTAATAAAAATGTTTCGATAGCGACCCGCCGCCGCCTTAAATTTCGGAAGAAATTATCTAAATGATAATGAAAAAACCAAATCAAATTCAGTTGAGTAGTATAAAAGATAAAAGTACCTTTATTTTATACGAAATATATTGTAGGCCATGTTATAAAGTGCCGCATCAAATCATTTGTCCATTATGTCTGTACTACGTCAAACGCAGCCTTGCGACCGAGCTCTGACCATTGACACTTCATTTTAGGCAGTCGGGTAATCTTCTCATTGAGAATAAATATAAACTAATTAGGTATTGACAGAGAAAATGGTCAGGAAAATTCTATATATGTATTTGAACAGCAGTTGCTATTTCTAATTCTATAAATATATAATACGGACAAATCACACAAGTTGAGTTAGCCCTAAAGTAAGTTGAACAAGATCATTTTCCATCTTGATCCGACCGGGGATCGAACCCGGGACCTCCGATGTGGCTATGTATTAAAGATTATTATTCCTTAAAGTTAGACGAAATTTTTTTAAAGAATGATTTTTTTTCTGTGTCTTTGGGTCCTTTTCTTTATCTTGCAACAATATTTAGTGAAGTTCTTTTTTACTACTTAAAGTTTACCGCCTGCATTGCTAGATTTCAGCCAATTTTCAACACTTATCTATTTTTAACTCGTAATACAATAAGCCTTTACAAAAATTTAATTATTGGCACACGCTTCAACTGTATTGTAAGAAGATCTTTGTAGATTCCCACAACAGCAGAGTGTAGTCCAAAAGGTAGTACTAAAACCATCGTACTTGAGTGTTATTTATTATCTGTCGTCGGTGAGTGACACCACAGATAATATAATGCTATACATACGTAGTGAAGTGACGTCAAACACAGCCTTCGCGGGAAGGGCACGGCGGAATTTGAGGCAAATAGCTTGTGTTGCTGGCTAAATTTGGCTTAAATTAGAGCATATTTAGGTAAGGTTCTCTTTTTTTACTCGACTGCCCAAAAAAGGAATGTTATGTTTCAGGGTTTATGTAGGTTTGTAGGTTCGTACGTAGCATCACAGAAGGAAAGGTTAAAGGAAGAAGGGCCAAGGAAGACCAAGACAGAGTTACATGAGATAAATAAAGGAAAAAGTTAGCGTCGTCGGGTCGTATCAGAAAGGGAAACAGTTGGCAATGAAAAGAGTAAAATGGAAGGAACTCCACCGACAATTCTTAAAATTGATGATGATGATGCAGGTTTGTACTTTTATTTATTCTCATAACTCCTAAACACCTTGACCACAGAAATTGAGATTTTTTTATACATACATACATATTTTCACGCCTTTTTTCCGTGGGGTTAGGCAGAGACTAGCGGTTTCCACTTGCTACGATCCTTACAGATCTCTCTTGCTTCCTCTACACTCATCTCTCTCTTCATACATGCTCTCCGGTTATGGGTGCTCCTAATATCTCCCTTTTTTTATCCTTGTCAGATTTACCCAGATGTGTAAGGTATATTTAGATTCCTTTCGGGTAAATATATGTGACGTTTAGAACTGCAGGCGTGTATTTTATTTTTGTAAAAATTTATATTTTCTACATTTCTCTAGGAAACAAACAAAAAAACACTCCTGCACTAACCCACGTCAATAACGAAAACGCGCTTAAAATATTCGAAAATGATTAAGTTTAATAGGTATTTTAACCCCTACCTAATAATAATTTAAATATGACAAAAGTTTATTTCGATTAGTAATATATTACTTTTTATTAGAGCCATTCATTGGAAACGAATGGCTCTAATGAGAAGTATGCATAAAAATCTTCAGGAAAAATAGACTGTTGTTGTGTTTTTAATTACACTAATAGTATTATCAGAGCCTAAAGAATGATATCATTTAAATTAATATCGAATACTCGGTCTGCATACGAATTTTATTGAACTTTTTATCACATCTAAGTGGAATTTATTTTATTAATCAAATCAATTACAGCAGTTCACATCTATATATAATAAAAATTAACCGAACATACCTGGCCTTGATAAAAACTCAAAACTTCAAAAATCCATGAAAAAAACTCCAAATAACACTTTTCACGCTTATAACTCACTGGTAATTAAAAAAAACTAAATTAGATCCACAGCTTCTACCAATGGACCAGTTCGTTAATTAATGGCTTAAAAGAAACTAGCAGTTTCCTCATTATCTCCCCATGTTCTAGATGGGACTGATAACATTATCAATTTCCGAGAGCGGGCCACAACAAACATGAATCATGCAAAACATAATAGATTACTACGATCGATAAGGGCGAGACAGCACTGTTCAACATAACCACAAAAAATAATAGCTTCTGAGAAGGCTTTGTGAACATTAATAAAAAATATGTTACACTAGCTTTTGTCCGTGAATTTCCCACAGGTACAGTGCTTTTTCCCGGGATGAAAAGAACCCTATGTCCTTCTCAGTACTTCTAACTTTGTGTATGCGAAATCTTAGGAAGATTGGTTCAGAAGATAAAGCGTAAAGAGGTTACAAACAAACAAATAAACAAAAAATACACTTTCGCATTTTTGATATTAGTTAGAAGATGAGTTCCTTCTATTTTTCTCTTTTAACCTTCTTTTAAACTCTTACTCTTTCACTTCCTTATACGACACCAAAAAGCTCACTTTTTCTTCCTTTGCTTTATATAACTCTTGCCTTAATGTGTCTGGTCTCCTTTTACTTTTTAACTTTTCTTCTATGATTTTTCTTAAGAAGACATCATCATGTCGTATTAGTTGTCCTAATATTTTCGGTTTTTCAGTTTTTTTAAGATTGGATCTTGGTGCATCGACACAGACCCACTCAGTTTATTTTTATTTTATTCTATTAAAAATATTTTTTGTATAGCAAAATTAGACAGGCTTTATTTTTTTAAGGACAATAACTTCGTAAATATAATATCTGTTTACAGTTTGTTAATTATGGTTATAAAACTGAATTTGACGCATTTTTACGAGCCAACTTTTCCGTTGGTTCAATGAAACGCTTATCTACACCAGCTTCGTACAAATGCACGTGAAGTTACCCTATGTATGCACCTCTATGCGAAGGCTTTAGAGGCTATTTTGCTATGAATTCGAGTGAGTTGATTTGCTGTTGACTGTACCGTTTGCCGTTTACTCAACTTCCCTAATTCTCTGATGAATCTGCCCCCGATCCGTCACGGTGTTATCTTTTTAATTTAATTTGCCTTATCTTTTATAATTTCCTTATCGTTCGTATCTGGGTCATCGTCTGGTGTCTGCTGGTTTTATTCGAGCAAATTTTCACCTGTACGACTATGTTATTTCTTGCATAGGAGTTGGAGTAGGTAATTTGTTAGATTAGCTGTGCTCCGAAGCTTCGTTATTCCTTAAGCATGGATAATCGCAATAATTTACTACTATAGCTAAAAAATAAGAATCTAAAATAGGCATGTATAAATTACTAATAGATGTTAATCAACACAAAGCCAGTGATTGGTCTAATTACAACACTTGAGTAATTCTGAGTAATAAATTCTGAAGGCCGCCAGGATTACGTCAATAGGCACTAGTATATTAATTTTGAAGTGGAAAATACTAATTGCATATTGCGCATTAATTTCGTGTACTTTTTTCAATTTAAACGATAAATTTGGAAGATGTGCTCTGCCTGCAACCAAGATGCGAACGTTAAGATGTGTGGAGCAACAAGAATGGATAAAAATAGGAGTTAAAATGTAAGAGGAAGCATGAAAGAACCAGTGAATAAAAAGTTGAATAGTTATAGAGGTAGGATGAAAATCATATTACAATAAGGGCCCAAAATATAAAAGTGAGGGGGCGAAGAAATGGAGGAAGAGCCAAAAAGACATAGATGGATTGTGTTAAGCATAGACCACCTAGGTGGTCTGTAATGTTAAGGATGGGTAGGAAGGAAGTATCAAATGGCAACCATGAGTTAGGCAATTCAAATAAAGAGTGAATAGGCATAATAATATTCGTTGAGTTACATGGATGAAACTAACATATCTTGCTTCGCATCAGGCAAGATTGAGGTCAACGCACTCAATTTTTAATTAATAAAAACAAGGTGTATAATAAAAAACAAAAGAGAAAAAGAAGAAGCTCTGCAGGGCTGCCATTTATCGCCTATTCTATATATATGTAAAATTGAACGCTGACTGACTAATTGATATATCAACGCAGAGACCAAACCGAAATTTGAAATTTTGCAGAAAGGTTCATATATAGCGTAAGTGATCATTAAGAAAGAAATTTTGGTGATTCTGCCCCTAAGGGGGTAAATTAAATCAAAAACGAAATTCACGCCAGCAAAGCACCGAGAAAACTACCTATTAAAACAGTTGAAGGATAAGTTTCATAAACATTTACAGTACGTTTTTTAAAAATAACAAACATCTCGAAAAGTTAAAGAAAAAATACGTGAAGTGACGCAAAAAGTAAGTGCAAAAGGATAGGGTCCACATTGACCATCTCAGGGAAAAGGTCAAGAACACTTGAATCAATATATTGCAATGCAGAATGACCGGTCCATCGTGTCATACATTCTTTGACGTTAATATAATACATACATATTGTCACGACGATCAGAAAATAACTTGGGAGAAATGTGAAGGATAAGATGACACGTAAAATGCGATTGCAATCTGATGCAGTTTTACTTGGATACAGGGAAGCCAATAAAATAGACTTGATGGAAAATGATTGCACAAGACCGAGAAGCTTGGCGTGCATTAGAGGAAGCTTATGTCCTGTCTTGCAGTGGATTAATCGGGATGATGACTAGGTAAAAAATAAAATATATGATGCTATTTAAATAATGAAACATAATTATTGAATGTCACTTTAATTGATTAATTTTATTTATGAGGTTTACTATTTTTTAGTTCCAATTAAAGTATATTGGGAATGCTTTTTGACTCCATTAAAAGTGACGTCACCGTTGAGTACTGTCATACAAGTCCCATATAAATTATTGTTTTTGACATTTAATAAAAAGTAACTAATTTGACTTGTTGTCATCTACCCATGGAAGTAATAAGTACTTGTACAAAGTACTTATTACTTCCATGCATCTACCCTATTATATAGAATGCAAAAGAAGAAGAAGATTTGATGGTAGGGTATGTTGATAGCGAAAGTCGAATAATTCTAATGTCGATGGAAAATACCGAGAAGTGGGTCAAATTTAAAGTGAATAGGAAAATATTTGATAACAAGCACCGGGACAGGTGTAAAACTAAAAAATAAAAACTTATAAAAAAGCTAATTGTCGAAGTCAAACAAATGGTTGAAAAATAGGAGGAATGCACTGACCAGAATGTTCTTGGATTCAAGTGAATCAAAAATATAAAGAAAACGTGAAATCAGATAATAAAATAAATAATAGACTACGTAAGTATGTAAATTCAAGTTTCATATTTCGCATAAAGATTTTATCGAATAAATTGTAGCATTTCTCTTATAAATATCAAACTCAAACAGTACATTACTGATGGAAAGTCGGTATTGTAACACGCAATACTTCTGGAAAGGAGATATGATCAGGAAACTAAATCTAAAATGGTGGAAAGCTAACACGGAATGCTCTATCAAGAGATATTGGAGCATGCAAAACTATTTTTAAAATGTAACATGTTCCTTCGGTTGCAACAATAAAATTAAACGATATAATAACGGAAAGAAATTTTAGAATTTCCACCCGTACCATAATAATAATAAATTCACGCGGACGAAGCCGAGGGCAAAAGCTTGTGTTCAACAACAGTAGAATATTGTCATGATGGACATTGCAACATTATTTTTACGTAATACTAATTACACATGCAACAAGCTAATTATTAAAAATAAAAAACACGACTGACAAGTTTTTACTCAAAAAGTACATACAAACATATAAGTTATATACATTTTTGAAATCGCCTTTTAAAGCCCTTCAATTTGATACCCCACTCGATAAGATTGATAAAATTTTATTTTTTTGGTCTGCTATTTATCGCATATATAATCCGCCATTTTGTTTTCATGATGACGTCATATAGCCTATGTCACTCGGAGGAATGCAAAGAATCTAAAAATACCTCTCACACCAAAATTTGTTAAGCCGTTCAGGACTTATGGTGGAATAAAGAAACTTACATACATACATACCTACATACATACCTACATGAACCCTGAAAACATAACACTCCTTTTTTGGTCAGTCGTGTGAAAATACATAAAATTTTAATTACTCTATGGTATAGACCGTCGAATCTCTAGCTATACTAATTTTATGATGATGAAATGATGATATGATACTATACCATTCATGAGGTACTATCCAGAATCTCGAAATTTCCTCAGGAGCGAAGCCGCGCGACCTAATAATAATAAACTATAACCGGTCTATGTCTGTACAGAAAGGTACCAATAAAGCTTATATAAAATTAAAATAAATAAATAATAAATGTGTCAATCCACAGGAAAAGGTACCTTATGGTGATTGGCGCTTAAGTCGTTCCGAAAAACAAATCATACGAGTTTACTTAGCTTATAATTAGCACAATGTCTCGTAAGCCCCGACGACCATAAGGTACCTTTTCCCGTGGATTGACACAAATATGTAAAATGTTTATTTGGCTCTTCACAACAGAATGTACTTTACACTTAATTTTAAATTAACACACAAAATGATTACAATAAATCGGATTGCTTCGTGTAAGTAATCCTATGAGTGATATTTATAAAAAGACTTTCTTCTTATCAAGTCGGAAGTCTATTTGAATTATTCCACTTAGCATTTTTTGCTTAAAAGGTGGCTCCAGCAATTAGTTTTTGTTTAAATCCTGTGTTACCTATTTTTTTTTCCACTAAACACCTTTTGGGGTGCAAAAAGAAGTCTCCCCGTGACGTATTGTACCTCCCACACTCCGGCGCATCTGGACAACAATCTGTGCGGACGGTCTATTATGACTATTGACCATACATAGACTTACTATTGGACTTGTTGGCGACGACTGGCGGCGGGAGCTTGCGCAGGACTGGAGACGCTGGCGTGCTCTTGTGTTGGAGGCCAAGACTCACTTTGGGTCACTGAGCCTGGATAGTAAGTAAGTATAGACTTACTATAATATACTGGCGAGTATATAGGTAGTTAGTCCATCCTTTCACCACGCTAAAAAACCTTTAACAGTAAAGTTTTGAAACAAGCGTATGTAATTATTTTGTGAAACCCTTTTCGATAACTTCCTCCAGCCTTCGTCACGATGCTATCTTTTGTAATTAAAACGGATTTTATCTTAACATGCTCCAAATACTGTATTAATTTCATTTATAACGAGGTGTTAAGTTAAAATGTTGTTATTTTATATGAATTATGATATGATATGATTCTGACGTCAATATTCAATTGTTGCAACAAGTTTTTACAATTTAATTTTGCCAGAAGGTTTTATTATCGTCATGAACCTGATGCATCAAATACGTATCAAAAATTTCATTATAAAAAAAATGTTTAACGAAATAAACTGAGGTCAGCTTGTATCTTTGAAGATTTTTCTCGCAGTCATCAATGAATTTAGTAATAACTAGCGTGTGGCCTCATCATCGCCCTAATTAATTTCGATTTCCTCCCATTTCACGCCCTTAGCAGTAGAATTTCCAAAAGTCCATTGCGCTGTATAGGAAAATTTGAAGTTTCTACGTTCAACGGTTTCATCTCTGACTTGATCAATCAGTCAATCAGAACCCAATTTTATTGACCGAGTGAGCGCAGCGAGCGAAGCGACTCAGTTTCCACTAGCCGAAAATTCTTTTGTCTGTCCGGATGTTCTCGCCTACAGGTCACATTTCTGAACCGATTCTCATGAAATTTTGTGAGCAGGTTCAGTAATATTATAAAATTTTTTAGTCGAGCCAGTTTTTTGAAATTTTAAAAAATGGCGGAAATATAGTATTAAAAAACCTCGTATCTCAGCTATTTAAAAAAAAAAACAAAAATGTCATTAGACGTTTTTTGTTATTCTCATTAAGTCGCAACTTTTTTTTCTGAACAACATAGCGAAATTCAATAAAACCACTATAAATCCATATATTTTAAATTCTCATACGATAGATAGTTCACAAAAAAATCAATAGATGGCGCAGCAAAGCTTTTAATACTTGCAAATTCGCTATTGTTATTTTTTCGTAAGTTTAAATAGTTTTTTAAAATGAGATGGTTCTTAAATATCATATGTTTTTTTTTTGTCTTGCTTATCTTTGAATTGTGTGTATTTATTTGGTTAATATATATAAACAACTAATCTGAGAGATTCGATTTCAAATTGAACTTTCTTTTAACTTTAATTTTGTTGCGCAAATTACATATACATACAATAGGTAGTACCATGCATTTCTGGCGACTGACGACCTCCGTGGCCTAACGGTCATTCCGCCGGACGGCCGCACCAGAGGTCCCGGGTTCGATCCCCGGTCGGGTCAAGATGGAAAATAATGTTTTTCAGATTGACATGGGTTTTGGATATTTTTCTATATATGTATTTGTTATAAAATATAGTATTGTTAAATTACCATCCCGTAAAGTCTTGAACTTACGTTAGAGGTTACTCAATCTGTGTGATTTGTCTGTATATATTTATTAATATTATTTATATTATTCGAGGCAAAACAGGCAGGTTTTAGTCAATTTTAATTGGTATTGACCAACCACAAGAACATGTTTGGGCGTATGGGTAAAATATGAGACTTTTTACTTTCTTTCCAGCATTGGTAGGTTGGTTTCAAAACTCTTCTAAGCCAGGGACACGGTAAAATATCGGTAATTTCGTGGAAGGGCTCGCGAGGTCTACTGTTCTTACGGAACCACTATATATATATATATATATATATATATATATATATATGTAGACCTCGCGAGCCCTTCCACGAAATTACCGATATTTTTACGTGTCCCTGGCTTTAGAAGAGTCATATATATATCCACATTTCCATAATATTATAAATTCGCGAGGTCTACTGTTCTTACGGAACCACTATATATATATATATGTAGACCTCGCGAGCCCTTCCAATGAAATTACCGATATTTTTACGTGTCCCTGGCTTAGAAGAGTCATATATATATCCATACTAATATTATAAATGCGAAAGTTTGGATGTGAGTTTGTGAATTTGTGAGTTTGTGAGGATGTTTGTTACTCAATCACGCAAAATCTACTGGACGGATTTCGATGAAATTTGGTACAGAGGTAGATAATGACCTGGAATAGCACATAGGCTACTTTTTATCCCGGGAAAAAGCACTGTTCCCGTGGGGAAATTCACGCGGGCGAAGCCGCGGGCAAAAAGCTAGTATATATATATAATATATACAGTTAATAAAATTATTTTGCTACCGATCTATTATCTGACTCATATGACTCAATTCGCATTGCTATTCAATTATTATGCTGAAATTGCATTGATTATATATTTGCTAATAGATGACTGGAATGAACCTGGAAAACAACTGCCCAAAAAGGAGTGTTATGTTTTCAGGGTTCATCTGTGTGAGTTTTTTTACTGCACCATAATTCCTAAACATGCCAGATATAAACATTTGAGTTATCCTTTGATTCCATACGTTATCTCGGGCACAGTCTCGGATAATAAAGACTATGGGACATATAGGACTGCTTTAATGATTTTTGAAGAATCTATTGGACCATAAACAACATTTATACCAGTGATCTTTTACGATCAATAATTTCTCCCACATTCCTAAACAGTAAAAAGAGAATATTCTGAATTACCCGCTCCAGTCACGGTTTCTAATTCCGATGTTTTTGCGAATACAACGAACCGGTTTTAGTCTTTATCCCATTGTAATAAGATCTAGGAAGAAAGACGACGCGTTGGTTCTGAATGAGAATAAAAAACGTCCAAGCGCGAGTCGGATTCGGACAGATTAGGTTCGTTAACTGGCGATCATTAATCTCGCTTAACTCTTCAAAAAGAACAACAGTCTTTTGAAATTATCACTGTGACTTAAATAATATTAAAATTGTTCTACATATTTTATTACATGTATAACCATTTTTAGTAACACATGACAATATGTTGCACATCAAAAACCACTAAGGTCGTTTTTTTCCTAGAAGGTTTTGTTTAGAATAAGTAAATTTCCAACTCATTCTTGAACTATAAGTTGGAAAATCACCTACATATCTTTATTCCCCAAATATTGTAAATAATTCCTACTAACATAGCATAAGTTTACTAACATTATGAGTCCTGGTTACTTGAATAAATACTAATTCATTCATTCATTTATTTATTTAAGTATATAAAATGTTTTTACAGATATGTTCACGAGATGTAGCCGGCTGACATACAGACGCGTGGACTGCCTGCAGACGTTGGCACCCTTTTGTTACGGAACCCTAACACAGATTGATAATGTTATGATCGAGTATTGACCCATTGTAATATAGTACAGAAACAGGTGTTCGTATAACTTCTATGATGCTTGCAATCTATGAATTAATAACTAACTGTTCAAGCAATTTAACGGTAACTACGTTTGCATTATTGCTAACTCTTATTAACTGTTGTTTAATTTGGCTAGCGTGGGATTGTTTAATTTGATTAATTTTTCTTCATATAATGTGGGAAAATTGTTATCTAAATGTAACGGGTACTTAAGATAGCAAAAATAATTAATTGTGGGTACACGATTTCTCGAGCTACCAAATAAACTAAACTCCGTTTTTACACGACTGACCAAAAAAGGAGTGTTATGTTTTCAGGGTTCATGTATGTATGTATGTATGTATGTAAGTTTCTTTATTCCACAATAAGTCCTGAACGGCTTAATCGATTTTGATGTGAGAGGTATTTTTAGATTCCTTGCATTCCTCCGAGTGACATAGGCTATATTACGTCATCATAAAAACAAAATGGCGGATTATATATGCGATAAATAGCAGACCAAAAAAATAAAATTTGATCAATCTTATCGAGTGGGGTATGAAATTGAAGGGCTTTAAAAGGCGATTTCAAAAATGTATATAACTTATATGTTTGGATGTACTTTTTTTTTTACACGACTGACCAAAAAAGGAGTGTTATGTTTTCAGGGTTCATGTATGTATGTATGTAAGTTTCTTTATTCCACCATAAGTCCTCAACGGCTTAACAGATTTTGATGTGAGAGGTATTGTTAGATTCCTTGCATTCCCCCGAGTGACATAGGCTATGTGAGTTGTCAGTCGTGTTTTTTATTTTTTAATAATTTGCTTGTTACCTAATTAGCTTGTTTCCTACTTGTCCTATATGTAAACAATCTTACCATGTCTTTTTATGATTTCACAACAATATAAATTAAAATAGACTTTTTAGGAAATTACTTTCGTGGTTAATAAATGTTTTACTCTAGAATTAGGTTGGAACTAATATTTGATTTTTTTTTTCAACAAAATTCAAAAAAAGTACTGTGAAGATTGTTAACATAATAGGATAAATAATAAAAAACAGAGTTTAGTGGTTCTGTGAACAGTAGACCTCGTGGAACGAGCTCAGTCTCCTCACCACCACATTTTTTCTTTGCCACCACCGTAGCGCTACAACAAACTTCTCCCTTTTTGCCACCATTTTCCCCCCAATAAAAAAAAACTCTCGACATTTTTTTTTAAATAAATTAGGGTACACGTGTGCCAAGTTTCGTTACAACCAACAAACCCACATCTCTACAAATGCAAAATCGACCAATCTTGATGTCTCGCTCGCTTCACTCTCTCGGTCAAAAACTGTCACCTAGCCTATTTAGTAAAATACACAAATAGACAAAACTTTCAATGTATTTGATTTCTTATAATATCAATACTGCACCAAATGCATTAAATATATTGTGGCAGTTTTGTACAATCGTAAATGTTATTGAAATTGCGCAATCATTGACGTAAAGTAATAGTACGTAGTACTTATATTAATTCTGTGGTAATAGTATACTATGTTATGTCGGTAATACGAGAACAGCTCATTGTGGTCATCATTATACAGATGGAATGTATCTGAATGTGATAATATTGAAAGATGAACCCCTTTTTAATTTCGAATTATTAAACATTCATTTATTCACAATAATAGTGCTTTCAAAAAGGTAACATATTTGGTAACTATGGCGCTAGCAGATTTCACACATTACATTACATTTTCGGGTCCATACAATTTTATGTATCTATGTATATAGTAAATATATTATAATGCCCATTGCCCCAGGCATACATGGAAATTACTGCACCGATTACAAGAACGAAGTTCTTAAATTGATCTCGTGGCTTCCTGTTGAAAGTTCTCGAAAAGCAGAAACAAATTCATTTCACAATTGTGGGAAATCCCAGCCCGTTTTCCATTGTTACAATTATTTTTTCAGCACATATAATTGATAACCGTTGACGTTGGTACAACAACTGGTTTACATTTAATTAAGCCTCTTATCACAAGTGGCGTATCGTGTAGCCACTTATCAGTGCCATGACGCTGGGTAAATACAACATAGCTTTCCTATGATATAGTATCATTTGAATTGAAACAGGCTGTATCCATTTTGAATAAAGGCGTATATTTTCATATTGAAGTCCCTAAAGCCAATTACTTTATTTATGTCATATGGCATCACGATGAAATGTGTGGCACCCAATCAGAAAAGTTGTGCTGACCGAGGATCAGAAAAAAATAGGCTGGATACAGACACACAGTTTCACGTCTTTATCCATTACGGGATAGACAGAGCCAAGAGTCGTGAGACTCCAAGGCCACGCTTAGCTGGATAGAGAGCATAATGATATTTATTTATTTTTATTTATTCAAAAATTACTTACAACTACCATTACAGGTTTTCACCTAATGCGATAGTGTAGACTTATATACTAACTATACTAATTAACTACAACACATAGCATGTGACAAATAATGTGACCTTTGTGAATTCACTCAATGAGCACGAGAATATGTCGACTCGATGGAATGGACATTCAGCGACAGGTTGCTAGCCCATCGCCTATGAAAGGTGGAATCCCCAGTTTAGTTTAAGGAAGGCCATATGTGTAGTTACAAGTGTCTCTTACGAAATCCGTCTAAAAGCTAGTTCCGAGAAGTTGGGGTTCACAAAACCACCTCAATGTCACAGTCAGTGACATTGACATGTGTGAGTTGACATGCGATATATGACATTACACTATGATATTCTCTTTCTCTACAAAATAGGCTGGAAGTTTGAGGAAATCAAATGGTTGCCTGGAAGAAATTGCTTACAGCGGCCGCCTTTTGCGCATCTTCTTATTTTAGTTTTAAGTCTACTTTATGTGTACCACGATGTGTATTACTACTATGCAATAAAGTATTTTGTACTAGCTTTCGCCCGCGGCTTCGCCCGCGTGAATTTCCCACGGGAACAGTGCTTACCCTATGTCCTTGTCCGTACTTCTAACTATGTGTATGCAAAATTTCAGAAAGATTGGTTCAGTAGATAAAGCGTGAAGAGGTAACAAACAAACAAACAAACAAAGTCACTTTCACATTTATAATATTAGTTAGGAGTTGATTGTAAAATCTTTCCCTTTGCTCGCCGCGCCGCGCCGGTCAAAATTTCAACGACGTAATTTCCCTTCGTTTGAAAGGAAAACAGTAGAGATGCAACTATGTCATCATAGCGCTGATACAAAAATTCAATCGTAATATTACATTAAAACATGATACATAAATGGTACAGAACAATTAAATTTCGCCATTGATGTCTTTAGTGTAATGGCAGTATAGTGCCATTGCCCCACTGATCCGTTGTTTATGGCATGAGAATAGACCGTGACGACCCATTCACCTGATATCGACCCACTTTTGATCTATTAGTCTTCGGCCATTGCAACTTTGTTATGGATACGCAGACGGTTATGCAATTACTTTATGTTATGGTTATGCAGAATGTTATAAATATTGTGCATGACCGTTGCATACTGTAGTTTCTTCCTAAAAGCTTTTTGGTTTTAATAACTAAAAAAAAAATCTGATCTCACAAAGTTAGAGGCCTGCTGCAGTCGAATATTCCCAAGTTTGCGTCCTTCTCGTGAATTAGAATAGGCCACCAATTTTTTTCTCGAAGGAAGAAATCTATCCATTTCGCACGTGAAAAATCAAGATGAACCACTTCAAGAAACTGTTGTTGAGTTGTTTTTACCTCGTTAGAAAACTCATAAAATCTAGATGTTTATTTTAACAATCTGCACAATTAAACACTAGTGATTATTTTGAGGAAAGCTTTTATTAAAAAGGCATTTGTTCCAAAAAACACACATTTTCGTTATGTTTTGTACTCCTGTTCCGAACTGGTTAAGAATTTCTATGATGTTATGATTAATAAATAAGTGCTCCATTATCACTCTTCATTAATTGTGAAAATAAACTGATTCTGACGAATACTTTTTTCTTAAAAAAAGATAGAACCTTAATTGGAAAAAAACATTAAAATATCAAATATCTCGAAAACGGTAAACTATTGGATAACCCATTATAGGTTTACATCAATTTAAATAACACTACCTACAACCCCCTGAGAGATTCGCATCTAAACCCTGGAATGAATTGATCATTGGGTGTAGTTCGAATAGTTTCCATTACTCCGCTATTACAAGAGGTTCAATCCAGGTATACTTATACCCGGAATGAACCTCTTGTAATAGGTACAGTCAGCTGCAGGTGACTGTACCTAGAAGACTGTATTTACGCATCATATCTGTATCATTCAATGTAGTATCCGTGAAGACGATAGCGTTGTTTGAGGTTGTCCTGATTAGAAGATTCCTCTCGTAAAACATTGTTATCGGATTGACGTCAACGCCCACGACATGGCTGAAATAACATCCCGAACTAGAGGTACCATTTGTTTGGTTTTTCAAAGGTGTAGTAAAGCCATAGATTAATAATTAGGTCGTAGCACGCCATATATATAATAAATGGTGCAATAAAGTCTATCTATCTATACCTAGTCCATGGGCAACGGTGATCGCTTACCATCAGGTGACACGCTTGCTCGTTCGCCGCCCTATGTTATAAAAAATACCTGAACAAACACGGACTTCGCGCGCTCTTGAAGTTTTTATTTCTTTATTTATTTCTTTATTTCTTTAAAACAGAAACTCACTGCACTGACAGTTGCCCAAGGCGTACAGTGAGCTATATTACATATATATAGTTTTGTTGCATCCTAAATCCATGGAAGTAATAGGTATCCTAAAGCCCAGCCAAAGTCAATTTTTTGGTGCAACAAAGAGTACTTGCTCTTTGTTGCACCAAAAAATTGACTTACTCTAAGTTTGCCATCAAAGTCAAATTGCTATCAAAAAGTATATGTATATTCGTCATTAGACGCCATTTTTATCATGGTTTTATTTAGGAGTCCAAATTCGATGGAGCGATAAATTGGAAAAATAAAAGCGTAGGCACGCTGTTTCGTCAAAAAAGTATATTGGTAGAAAGAATACTTATTATTTTTGGGACCACTGGGCTTAATATGCATAGGCCTTTTTTGTACCTTTTTATTCTTTATCGCTTATTTATCATCAGAGTACCTATCTTTAAGGTTAGGTATTTATGTTTTGTGCATTATATGGCGTTGTGTGCAATGTACGTAACTGCCTCGTATTATTCAATAAAACTCGTACGTGTATTTCGATAAGGTAAAGTCGTTATAAGCACATTTCATTCATATTTCTTAAATATTTGGTTCAAGAAGTAGTAGCAAAAATAGTTTTTAATACAATACAATACATACAATACAAAATACTTACTTACTTCTTACTTCCATCGAGGACACTTTTCCGCAATTAGGCCTCCAGTTTGGGCCCTTTTTGCGTGAGGAGGATGGGCCGGAACTTCATTCGAGCCAGCCCAGCTCCTTTAGGAAGCGAAGAACCGCCGATGGTATACGGCAGGCTTCGCTCATGGTCCCTGGGTTCCCCAGGAACTCTTCTCTTGTAGTTGCAACGCCATGACACTCCATTAACCAACTTACAAAATACTTTATTGCACACCAATAATATGCATTATAGACATATAAAGTAAATTTAAAACTAAAATAAAAAGAAGATGCGCAAAAGTAAAAAAAAAGCAAACTTATAATATGATACCCAGCTCAGTGGTACCATATCATTGTATTGTCACCAAGTTTCCTGATGAAGAACTAGAAGTGGGCAAAATTCAACTTCTTGGACTTATTACATAAATATAGTAGTTAGTTACATATAGGTCGTCATAACGAAAGAGTGTTAAAAAATAGCGGTACCTTTTACGTTTTAATAAACTTTTACTGTACAGCTAATAAATCAACTTACTTTGAATCGTTCAAATTGTACGAAATCGCCGTTATTACCGCCACATAAGGGTCTATGCAGGGGTACCTGATCTCAGTTGACTGTACCTAAGTCAATATCTCGATATACCGATGAATTTGGCACATTGGTCTGTTAATTACAAATGATTGTCAAAAGTCGCGCCTGTCTGAACTGTGGATCATTTTATAACATGATAGCTTTGGAATGTTAGTTCAAATTATAGTATTAAAAAGCGGTATATTGAGAGTTACGTTAAACCGTCAGTAATAGAACTATGAAATCCGCATTAGGTATTAACTACTTGACGGATTACGATGAAATGTGGTACAAGGGCAGAAACCTAGAAAACACGCAGGCCCAAAATTTCCACGAAAGCAACGCCCTGGAGAGCAACTAGTCGTTATATAAACCAATAAACATCAGTGGTTATGTATGTTTTTGACAACAGTGCTGTAGAAAACTTGGTTTTCTCCTCTCCTCGTAAGGCCTGAATCGCATCATGATCGTAACAAATCAAATTTTTCTCTTTTTTATCTATGTTATAAATTGCTGTCCGATTTTTCACATGACTACACCATCTACTTAGTGGCAGTTGTCGTATAACACTAGTAAACTAACATGAAAAAAATAAGAACTATGCTGAATAAAAAAATAATTCTTTACTTATCAGCTAAGCGTGGCCTTCGAGTCTCATGACTCTTGGCTCTGTCTATCCCGCAAAGGATAAAGACGTGATTCTATGTATGTATGTATGTAAGAACTATGCACACTAAACAGTTCCACCTCACGATGTTTTCTGTCACCGGAAGCAAGAGTTGATCAACCAACACTTCATTAATTTTTCAAATTAATTAAATGGTTACACTTGCGGGCAAAGGAAACAATACACGACACAACTATACGGTTGCTCAACAAAAACCCCGACAATTTTCACGGTGACTTTCGAAAATTAATTGAACAATAATTGGCGTACTAGATAAATTCGTACGGAAGCGATCCACTAGACCGATTACTATGTAAATCATAGACTAATCTAGTGTATGTTATGGCGATGTGATCGCGTGACGAACGCACGGAAGTATACGACGTATACGACCGACTTTTTTGTCTTCCGAATGGATCGTGTTTTTGCGCGCGCTGTGTACGGAAACTCAATTTTATTTGGTCCATTTACTATTTATTATTTCAACAGTTTTTGTAGATTTTTTATTGCATTTGACAAAATTAGATTTCCACAAGTACTCGTGGATTTATTCTTATAAATAATACAAAGTAATTGAGTGTCTTAGAGTGATTTTGTGTAAAAGGGACGGAAGTCTGTAACAAGAAGTCGGGAAAGCGCGCGCCTTATTTTGTAAGGAGACATAGGAAAGGATATATCTTAAAGACACTTTGCAATACTTTTTGTATACGTCAGATATGAAAAACTAAGGTGACCTGCGCTTGCCCATCAACTTGATCCTCTCCTTCCTGGAGATGTCATCTCAATTGAGTCATCACGGCCAGTTAGAGCAGTGGTTCCCAAACTTATTTTGTCTACTGCCCACTTTGAGAATAAATATTTTTTAGCGCCCCCATTTTTTCACCTTTTTAAAAACCACTATAACTTCAAATTAAATTAATTTGTGACCTATATATGTATATTAACGGAGAATTCTAAACGAAACTTTTATTATAACCCGCAACTTGAAACCTGAGCGCAGTAGGTAACATACAACGGCGCTTAGGTCTCAAGTTAACTCTTACGGGCTCCACCTGCCAATAAGAATGATTATGGAAACGCAACTTTACAGTATTAAAACACAGTATCTTTTATTAAAAATATAACTAAAATAATCAATCCTTATATTTTCATTTTTTCTATATTCAATAAAATAGGACAGATATATGAACTACGCGGAGAGAAATATAGAACCCAGTTTGAGCAATCTTTTAATTCATATTAGTTGATGTTCACAAGTTGTTGTTGAGAGTCGAGAGCTCTTGCAGTCGTTGTTTAAGAGGCCTCCTAGCTAAATAAAGATCCTAGCAAAAAAAAAAAACATTTTCTTTCTGGGTCTCTTACCGCCCCCCTTGAGACCTGCAGCGCCCACAAGGGGCGTTATCGCCCACTTTGGGAACCTCTGAGTTAGAGCAATAGATACTTTAACAAGCCAACGTGCGAGCTATAAATATATCTGGCGGGATATCTGACTGGAGGGAACCGGGTTTGTCAATACAATACTTGGGAAATTTATAACATCAACTAGCTACGCCCTGGGGCTCCGCTCCCGTGAGAATTTCTACATAAAGAGTACCCTATATGATATTTGCGGTATTATTCTAGCCGTGTACACAATTTCATCGAAATCTGTCCAGTAAATTTTGCGTGAATCTTCACCAGTTCACCACATCCAAACTTTCACATTCAATGTAAGTGGGATTGGATCGTCCTTACACACGTGCCCGTGGATAGGACACCCCAAAAGGCCGACATTTTCACTTAGTACCTATTAAAATAACTTAAAAAACTATTTTTGTTATTTAGGAAAATAAAGGTTTTTTTTCGGTTCTTAACCTTAGATTTTATGGACGTCAAATATTCTCACGTCTTTCTTTCTAACGGACAGACAGGGTCCCGGGCAGTAACTAGAAAACAATCAACATAACAACCATTTCAGTCCGCTAACTTTCGACCTTCGCATCGCTCCGGTCAACTTTCTTTCTCTGTGGCTACACCAGTCACAACAATTGTTTGTTGATAACCTTTATTGTGGCTATGGTAACTTTTCTCGTGAACTCGTGACAGACAGCTTCCCTTTTTACGAGATTTCTCTAAAATGGTTAAAGAAAAGCGTGACAGAACTGTTTCGCTATTTTGTTCCATTTGAAACGATCGATAGAAAGAACGTTATTGTTTATATCAGACTACCTACCGATATGGTAGTTTTTGTTTGCGTTTTTGTGCATTGCGTTTGCCAATATGGTTGTTTTTTGTTTGTGTAATATTTGGCTGTGTAAAACCTATATGTAAACACTGTATGTGTGTTAAGTTAAATAAATAAGCACCAATTAATGAAATATCGCCCACCTGAAGACGTAAGAATTCATCTTACTTTTTCTAATTGCGAAAGTTTGTATATCGAAATAGGAGGCCTATACCCAGCAGTGGGTCACGGAGGGCTGTGGATGATGATGATGTATATACATATATCGAATATACTTTTACTCCGAAATCCTCACAAACAAAAGCGAAGCTATAATATTAATTTTAATTGACAAAGTCACGAGGTTTGCTTATCAAGATAAAACTCATTAACTTTATTACTTTACTTTATTAATAAACGAAATACGATCATAAAGTACAAAAATAAGTTGAGATTAAGTCTGACAGGTAGACGGAGCGGAGAAACAACCTCATTTAACTTTATCTAATGTCACAAAATACATAAAATCTCGTGACTTCTAGACTTCTGGATAATGTTGATGTACAAAGTACAAATTTTCTCTGGTCAAATATAATTATTTAAAAACTAAGTAAGTAAAGTAAGTAAACTAGTAGTATTAGTAGTAGTGCAACTAAACATAAAAAAATATTATCAAAATTAACAGGCTTACATACTTAAAATAACAGTAATTAAGGTACCTATCACCAGTTAGATCTCGAAAGAGCGTAAGAAAAACAAAGGCTAAGTTTGAGTTGAAAGCCATAGTACCAAAAAAGTATTATAACACTTTTCATTTCATCTGTCAGGAAAAAAGTCGAATACAATAATACTTACTTACCCATAAAATTGAGTCTAGGCATTCCTACTGTCAGAATTTCTGGAAAGTCGATATCAAACAATTCAAAAAAAATCCGTTAGTTTTTTACTAGAAAGTATTTTTTTTTATCAAGTTAATTAACTGTTATTAGGGATCTCAAACAGGGCAATAATTATTGTTGAATTTCTATTTCAAATTATATATTTATATTCTTTACTGTGCGTACATTTTTTGCTTTAATTATAATAAGACTGTGTGAATCACGTGTACTTATATGAATGATTCATTTTGAAATTATTATGTAAACTACTGAAAAACTTGTTGACATCCTTAATGATAATAGCGCTATACGTTTAACGGAAACGACACAGTTTCCCATAGAAAAACGTGATACAATGACGATGGTATCATGGCGGCGGGAAAGCGATGCCTGTCAAGCTGACATTAGTATCATCAATCTTGACGTAGTGTTCCGTAACACAAGTCTGCTTAAATAAAGTTTCGCGTATGGGCTTTAGAAGGAGTTTATTCAAGGGTTTGAATATTTCCTAGAGTCCTAAAACACGGAATCTTCAAAAAGGGTGTGAAAAGAAGGTGACGGCAGAAGGTGGGTCGGCAACTCGCGCGTTACACCCCTCATGTTGCAGGCTGCGGTGACCGCTTTCCATTAGATAGGCCGCATACCTGTTTGCCTTCTTAGTGGTAAAAAAACTAATATTCTCTGAAATGGTATTTAGCAAGGGAGTTACTCATTTATTTCAGAATATTTTCATAACATCACTTAGATACTTTTATCAAGTGTAGCGCTACCAGCTTTTTTGCATTAGTTTTTAATGGTAAACCTGAGTAGATTTCTAAAGAAATCTATAGCAAAAAAAAAAGTCAATTTTATTTTTACTCTTATACAATTTGGCCGATTAGCTGATCAACGAATTTGTCACTTTTTGCTATAGATTACTTTGGAAACCTTTGGATGATGAAACTGTGTAGTTTCATCACCAAAACGCTGTGAAAATTTGGTGAAAAAAAAGATGTGAGAAGGTGGATATAATGTCACCCTGTTATATCATGCGAGGTATCCTGGTCGTATATTACATAAAATATAGTGTCGTCACGTCGAGTTAGTATATCTTACCACAAAAAATCCTAGGCTTGCTCAATCTATCCTATGACCCATGTATTCCTATTAGTTGCTATCACAATATGGTTAATGCTGCATTTTTATTTTATTTATGTCAAAAATGATCGTCATCTATAAACAATATGGTCATTTTAAGTTACAAAAAAGACCCACGAGCCTGGGTACATAGTGCACCAACGTCATAACCATTGCTTAGTTTATAAACAAGTAATGAAGGCAGCGTGATGCCGTGGTGCTTACCATCTCCAAACTTTGTTTTGAATTTATTATTTCCATCTTTAATCTAAGATTATTATGCCTATTATCATAAACTATTTTCTATGCTGTTTCCATAAAAAAATCTTAAGTACATATGTTTAATATTAAAAGTAACATTACATTTGTAGGTTTTACATTAAAATAACAACTACCCTCATTCACGCACAGTGCACACACTCGCGCAATTTCGCATCAATTTCTGTTTTAGTATTTTGAAGATAAACATCAAACATAAAAATACTTACTTTTAGATAAATTCGTGTTAATTTCGTATTTTGTTTTTATATTCTTTTTATGGTCTTTACATGATATTCTTTATATGGTTTTCGTCTAAATGCGACTGCACTATTTTGAGCCTTGTATTGTAAGGAATAGTTCAATAAAAACTTTTATTTATTTAGGTTTCGGTTATAAAAGCCAGGTGTGCTGTGTAGATTGTCAGCTTAAGTTATTTTATTAAAGAAAATGTCAATAGGCTATTTCGTGCGCCATACTTTGAAACTGTATAAATGTCAAAACAAAACATAAATCGAATAAATCTTTACGTTCTTGTTAACTTCATTTTAAAATTAAATAATCTGATCTTCCAGGAACTAATCGTGCTCGTCGTTTTGCTACGGTTTTTACCCCATTTAGTCGCAAATAAGTAAATAATTGCTACCATAAAAGTTTTGCAATTTAACTTAAAACGCTTACACACGCAAAAACCGAATCTAAATCAAACCAAACCTCCAAAAGCGGAATAAAAACTGTACCAACACAAACACGATTACCCGAGCGGCTATCGCAATTTCCAAAACAAGTATAATTCAAACATAACCTAAAAACAAAGGGCAAGTAACTCACCTAGATTACTTGACCGGAGAGTACAGTTAGCCACAAGTTCACCTCACTAACACAAGCACAGGCAACCGTCAACGGCCGACAACGCGGGAAGACTAAAGTCTGAACTGCACTAAGTACCAAACTACAAAGTACCACTACACCTGCATTATCTGATTGCTTGTACATTCTCCTCGTACATCGCTGTTGTCTCAGCATTTAGATTTGAAGAACTTATGTTATTTCGTTAACAATAAACAGTGTTGCATAAAAATCTTCTATCATTTAGCTTCTACGATCTGCATAGTATTTATTGAACTTTATGTATATTTGTTAAGTTATATTATATAATTCATTTATCGAAAAATAAAGTGATAAACTGTTTACTTGAGTATAAGTAATAGTTCAGTAATCATTACCAGCTATAAAACTCCGTAACTTACATAGGTAGTTACGTATTGAACTTAACATAGATTATGTATTGAATGATATTTTTAATGGGCACGCTTTGAGACCAATTTTAACGCGTAACCATTTGTAACGGTAATTAACGGGTCGCAAAAAATAATTAATAAACTAATTTTTTTTTATTTAAATTGCTCTTTCGGCATTTGTTGCATTTTAGAAGTTACAGACCTGCATTCAACCTCACAGCTACAATACCAGCAAATTGCAGTTCGAATGCAGTGCATGTGCGGTAAGCATGATTGCATGGAATCTGCAAACTTGCAGTTTAAATGACACTGCGCAAGGCTACATTCTCGCAAAAAAGAAAATTACTCTTCTTTCATATCGAATTTGTTCCATATTATATCTAAAAGAAAACGAGTGACATGTTTTGACATGACTTTACGACGCATTTAGCGGCAGTAGTCATATACTTATACACTTTAACCTACTACTACTGAACAGCTCTGCTAGTGTACTGGTTTCCTTAATAAGTTTTCCTTTACTAGAAGCAGGTAAATCCTACTAATATTAGAAATGCGAAAGTTTGGATGTGAGTTTGTGAGGATGTTTGTTACTCAATAACGCAAAATCCTCTGGACGGATTCCAATGAAATTTGGTACACGGGTATTATTACTTACGGGTAATTATTACTTCAGGACCAGTCGTGGTGGAAATCCATGGGAGAGGCCTTTGTCCAGCAGTGGACGTCTTTTGGCTGAGAGAGAATTATTACGGGAATAGCACAAAGGAATCATAGGATACTTTTTAACCCGAAATTTCCACAGGAGCGAAGCCTCGGGGCGCAGCTAGTAACTGATAAAATTGACCATTTATGAGTCAGATTGATCTACAAACCCAGAATTGAAACCAGGGTTCGGACGCAAGTCGCGCACTGGCGTCCGAAAGACCCTGGACCTATTCGATTCAGCCTCAACCACCTCTTCAATAACAATAACACCTTTTTTCCTAGCTTATTGATGTGTCCCTCTGGTGGGCAAAGGCCACCCCTTTCTCCTTCCACAATGAAGTCCGCTTCCACTCCCGCAAATAATAGTTTTAGGACAATGTACATAGACCTGTATTTCGAAGAATATATTTATTCTGTGCATGTAACCTTCTTACAATAATAATACTTATAGTCATTTATTCGCAGACTATTGCGTCTGTTCTCCCGGCGAGTCATCGCCCGCGCGCGCGCCGACCGGAGAAATTATGCCCAGCCGTGATGCGTTTCAAGGAAACTTCGCTGGCTGGGTGCACACGGCCGACACAACACGAGCCCATTATTTACACTATGTAACCACAAGTAAACGAAAAAGATCGTTACTTAAACTCATGGAAACGAAAAGAGGAAAGATTGTACGACATGATGCATTAGTCAAAATCAAAACATTGTTTGAAGGGAAAATGGTAGCTAAAATAGGAAGAGGAAAGCCTAGAAGAGCATGTATTGACCAGATAAAGAAGGCAAGGCATCGAGTTGTACAATGTACAGGGAGGTCAAATGGATAGATGAGGATAGGAAAGGAAAATACTCCACCGACAAGAACAACTGAATAAACCACAAGTTGTTCAGCATATAAAACTGAACTCAAACAAGAATCGAAATTTTGTACAAAACCAAGATGGTCGCTGAATTTGTATATGCGTGATTTTTTTTAATTTTTCTTTTTTCTTATTTATTTCTTTTGCAGCGATGTGTTCAGTTTCATGAATAAAGGATGTTGTTTAAAAAGCAGCGTCTACCTTCATTGGCCTCAGTCTGTAAATCAACATAGTTTCTCGGATTTTCCTGGGTGCGCCATGGACCCGACACACTGACATAAACAACTCTTTATGATGATTTTATACTGTCTAATACAAAATATTGTGTTTTGAAGAAATTTATTACACAGAGCTCAAACTTCGCTAAGTTTTTCCGACATCATATCTATATAATTTTCTATACATAAAATAAAACAGTAAAAATATTTTGTCTGTACATTTTAGTATTTTTGACTGAAATGGATAGAGGGACACTTAAAAAGAATAATAGAAAGCAAAAAAAAATTTTTTGAATTTTTTGTCTGTATGTCTTCTTCTTCTTCTCAGCATATTTGCGTCCACTGCTGAACGTATGCCTCTTGTATGGTTTTCCACTCCGATCTTGGTGCGGCGATCCTGGTCCAGGTCGGCTCTGCCGTCTTTTTAATATTGTCCTACCATCTGGCAGCTGGTTTGCTTACACTTCGCTTCCTATACGGGGTCGCCAAAACAGAATCCTCTGGCTCCATCTATCGTCATCTCTGCGACAGATATGTCCAGTAGTATGTACTGTCTGTACTGTCTGTATGTATGTACGAGTTTCACGTAAAAACTACTGGACGGATTTGAATGCAACTTTTTTGTTGTATAGCTATTAAGCCTGGGCAACATATACGCTATAATTGATTTTGAAAACTGGAACACCTGATGAAGAACCTTAACAGAACAGCTAAACTATAAAAAATATGGAAATGCTACCTTCGCAAAAGGTTATCAATCTGACGAGCATTTTCTGTTGACGTATACAAATCGAAGATCAGGATCATTTGATGAAGAATTCCAAGAGACCAGCTACTTACACTATTACATATATGGAAATGGCGCCTTAGCAAAAGTCGTTCAACCTGATGAGCATTTTCTACTGACGTAAAAATAGACAGGACACGAGATAGGACACTCGGGGTGGGAGTGGTGATACACGGGAAATTGTAGATAACAAGCAGACGAAGATCGTTTATTGAATGAAATATCACTTTTGATTCATTTTAATACCGCGACTGTACTACGAGTACCTAATATATTCCTGCGGGACACGGGATAACCAAATGGCTGAAATTTTGAGTACTGGAGTGTCAGTTTGGAACACAAAAAGATTTTTCATCTAAGCGAAACACACGCGGGCGAAGCCGCGGGCAACAGCTAGTCAATTATAAATTCACGAGACAGGCGGCGGCGCGGGCGCATTGCATCGTGTTGCAGACAGGTATTGCACTCTGACGCAAATGCAGATGATCGCGTCTTGCCTTTTACGGCATAGTTAACTTGAAAGTTTAAGGATTGCAGGAAAATTTAAGGTCAACTGTGAAATTTAGTTAACTAAATATTGAGTTGGTAAATTAGGTAGGTACTTTCTTTTATAGATAAACTAGCTTTTGCCCGCGGCTTCGCCCGCGTGAATTTCCCACGGGAACAGTGTTTTTCGTTGGACAAATATATTATTATTTGTGCTTATAGACCGCCTTCAGCTAGTTATGACACTCTTTTAAATGTTTTGGAAGAAGCCCTCAGGCGGTTTAGTTCTAGTAGTAAACATATAATTTTATGCGGTGATTTTAACGTTGATATTTTAGTTTCATGTTCGGAAAGCAATGGATTTAGAAATTTGCTTGATTCATTTAATTTGAAAAACACATTCTTTGAACCCACTAGAATTACCCCAACCTCTGCCAAATGTATAGATAACATTTTCTGTGATTGCTTGGTCTCTGATGAAAAGCTTTTTGCCTGTCTGGGGTCTGACCACCTGGGTCAACAGGTGTCACTGACACGTGACGAAGAGTCTAACCTTAGCTCCGCTCCTGTAACCTGTAGGCCGCTGACTAAGTACCGGAAAATGCGTTTTCGCGAATCTATAAATAAAAAATTGCCTGAAATATTTATTTTATTTTTTTTATTTATTAAGTTTGTCAACAATTGTTACAACAATACATGGAAAATAACAATCACCATTCACCAAAAATAGATCTGATTGCACAATCTTTATAGACAAACATCGCTTGCACATAAACTGTAACATATTAGGTATATCTACCACTGCGATGAACTAAAATTGTGAACTGTGGTTGAAGTGAAGAATAAATTATAACTTTTGTACAATTGTAAATTAAATGTAAGTAAGTACTGAGTAGGTATATGTTTAAGTATAAACTAAAAATAGTTGTTTAAATAACAGACAAAATAACTAGTCTTTGGAATAGAATCAACAAAATTTATCTACAACATAATTTGACTCAACAGTTGAGGGCAGTCAATCTTGTTACTCATAAGTTTGGCCAGGAATAACAAATCAATGAGATCACGACGCTTATTAAGATTAATCATGAAGAATTTGTCAGAGTCTATCCTCATATGACTTTATCATCCTAGCCTGACTAGCGAATGCAAGATGCCACATGAAACGTTTCTGAATCCTTTCAATTCTCAGCATATGTGTCTGTTTGTTGAATTATATTGAGCCATATTCTAATATACTTCAATATATTATAATTAAATGTAAGTAAGTACTGAGTAGGTATTACGAAGTACAAAACTAAATTTTTGAAGTTGTTTAAATAACAGACAAAATAACTTTGTAATACCAAGAGTCCTTTGGAATAGAACCTCAGCAAATAATGCTAAATTATATTAATCGTATGTAAAAATCTATAAAATTAATAAAAACACATTTAGGATTGAGAGACATGGAATTATTAGTACACCGTACAACAAGGTTTCTACCCATTTGTAGTGCATCGTTCTCTGACTTAACCACTTTTAATATTTTTAAGTCGTTCGCATACATAAAAGTTTCGGAGTGATTAATGCAGTCCGGGATGTCATTGACAAAAATGTTGAAAAGTATGGGCCCCAAATGGGAGCCTTGAGGAACGCCAGAATGAATAGGATATTGCCTTGACTCGAACCCGTTGAGTACCACAAAAAAAACCTGCCAGTAAGATAGGAATTTATCCAATTCAACAGAGAACCTGCAAACCATATCCAGAAATCTTCCTCACCAAGATATTATGCGGAACGGAGTCGAATGCCTTACTAAAATCAGTGTATACAAGACCCAAATAAAAATCCGAATGACCATTATGATGAGGTTTTTAATACAGTGAAACAAGAATTTAACAAATCTTTTCCTCTTAAAACATTTGATAAGAAAACAAAACTAAATTTCTGCGATTGGGCCACAAATGGCATTTATATTAGTAGAAATAAGCTATATGAACTGTATGGCCAAAAACAATATAATTTTAAACCGGAATTTGTATCATATGTTAGATGTTATTCAAAAACTTTTAAAAAGGTATGTGCTGCTGCAAAATCTTTATATCTGACTAATAAAATAAAAAACTCTAATGATAAGATCAAAGCTGCTTGGTCTATTATCAATAACGAGACAGGCAAATCGAAATCGCGCGACATTAATATTTCTTTAATAAAAATTGGTGATAAAACCATAACTTCTAACGACGAAGTAGCCAACGAATTCAATAATTTTTTTCTAAGAATATCACAGGATCCCTCTCCTCTTGTCCCAGTGCTGCAGATGACTTATTAAAAAGAAATGCCTCCGATCCTAAGTCCATTTTTAGATTTAGAAGTATCACATCGGATGAACTCTTATCTGCGTATAAGGCACTCAACATGAAAAATACTGAGGATCTCTGGGGTATATCTGTCGCAGTTCTGAGCAGTATTATTGATTTAATTGCTCCTCATCTAACTGTGATTTTCAATAAGTGCATTTCCGAGGGTGTTTTCCCTGACCTCATGAAAATAAGTAAAATTATTCCTTTATTCAAACAGGGTACAAAAAATGATCCCACTAATTACAGACCCATTTCTATATTACCCGCTTTAAGTAAAATATTTGAAAAATTAATTTTAACGCAATTAGTCTCTTATTTTAACGTAAATAAAATCTTACATAATCGTCAGTACGGTTTCACTAAAGGTCGTTCCACTACTGATGCAACATCTACTTTAGTTCAAATAATCTATGAAGCGTGGGAATCCAGCCAAGATGTCATAGGTATTTTTTGCGACCTTTCAAAAGCCTTTGACTGCGTGGATCATAATATACTAAAAAACAAGCTTAAATTTTATGGTGTTACTGGGACGGCCCTTGAGGTACTAGCTTCTTACCTGGACAACAGAACTCAGAAAGTAGAAGTTAACAGAGCTGCTTCCAGCAGCGCGGTGGTACACATGGGCGTGCCTCAAGGCTCCATAATTGGTCCTTTTCTATTCCTTGTTTACATAAATGACCTTCCATGTCTTGCCCAACAATTTTGTGAAGTTGTTTTATTTGCGGACGACACATCATTACTATTTAAAGTCAACAGAAATAGTCAAAATTATGACGATGTAAGTAATACTATGACACTTGTGCTTGACTGGTTTACAACCAACAACCTGGCTTTAAACACGGACAAGACCAAGTGTATAAAGTTTTCTCTCTCGAACGCACCTCATAATGATATACCTTTAATAGTTAATGGCAAAGTATTAGAGTGGGTACACAGTGTCAAATTCTTAGGCGTTACCGTTGACTGTAAGTTAAAGTGGGATAAACACATTGAACTCACGGCCAAAAAACTTAGCTCGGCGGCTTATGCAGTGAGAAGGATAAGACAGTGCACAAACATTGAAACAGCTAGACTCGTGTATTTCAGCTACTTTCATAGCATAATGTCATACGGATTATTGATATGGGGAAATGCAGCCGAGATAGGGAAAATATTTGTATTACAGAAAAGAGCAATTTGTTTTATGTACGGGCTAAAACGACGCGATTCTCTACGAGAGCTCTTTAAATCAATAAAAATTCTTACTGTTGCATCTCAATACATCTTCAATGTACTTATTTTTGTTAAATCCAATTTAAACCTCTTTAAAAAAATCTGCGATGTACATAGTATAAACACCCGCAATAAGAATAAACTTTATACGCCCTGCTTTAGGCTTAAAAAGGTTCGGCGGTCTTTCGTGGGTCAAAGTGTAAAAAATGTTTAACAAGCTCCCTGACGAGGCTATAAATTCACCGATGCAAAAATTTAAAACATATCTTAACACAATAAGTGATTATTTGAACGATAAAAAAGTTTGGTCTCTCCCTACAACTTCGCCACTCCACACTTGATTACATTCTTTTGATATTGTGAAAAAATAACCTTACCTTTCTTTTATAAATTTAATTACATTGACATTTAATTGTTAAACATGTACGTGTATTGTGATCTTCAAGTGACTGAAAGTATTTATTTTTCTAAAATGTTCAAACTTGTGAACGGGTGTTGCCAGGGGATTCTGCTTCGATCCTGATTCGAATTTTATTTTTATTTTTTATTCTTAACCAATTCATTGTGGTTACTTGATCACAAACATAACATGTTTTATTATATTATTATTATTTTTTTACTTATATTTTATTTTATTTTTGACTGTACACAATCTAGTGTATGTATAAAGTTAATGAATAGCCCCTCTGGCATGCTAGGCGACCAAGACTGTTTCATGAGTTTCTTTCGGCATTTCTTCTCAGCAGTGGTCGTTCCGAAATGCTAGTAGTTTGTAGCTTTGAGACATAAAATATTATGATTAAATAATTAGTTATCGACGTGAAAAAGAGCCTTCTTTGAAGGCCAAGTTTCAATAAAAATTTTTGACTTTGACTTTGACTTTGACTTTCCCGGGATGAAAGGTACTCTATGTCCTTTTCAGTACTTGTAACTATGTGTATGCGAAATTTCAGGAAGATTGGTTCAGTAGATAAAGCTTGAAGAGGTAACAAACAAACAAAAAAACTCACTTTTGCATTTATAATATTAGTTAGGATTAGGATTTCTTGGCTCTAGAGATTTGTATAGCTTTTCCAAGAAAAATTTCCAAGAAATTTCTTGAATTTTTTGGAATTTCACTCCTGAGAATTTTTCAGAGAAAAATATTTCAGTACTAGCTGTGGCCCGCGGTTCCATTCGCGGCTAAGTCTTGTTTCTCATAAAAACTTTGAAACGCCGTAAACAGACTTTCGCAAAAAATTGGGAGAAAACGTTCCCGAATTTTATTCATGGAAACTTTCCGAAATTTTCCAGAAATTTTCGGTACCCGAGAAATTCTCGGCGGCACATCGCTAGGCCCAAGGTGACCCGACGCCTGGCTTTAAAAACTAGTGCCGTGTTTGTGAATAAATAGCTAAAATCTATACATACAGGGACTGACATGTAAAGAAAAAGCTGAAAATTTTCCCATTCTCTGAATATCAGCAACTCGACGCAGATTTCTATTGTTTGGCGTGTAAACAATGAACACGTGTTATGCGCACTGATAACGTCTATCATAAAGGTAGTATTTACACTGACAAAGATCTTAATTTCTCGTATACTATACGGTTGTGACGCAGTTCGCCATTTCCTCAAGTGGTCATCGCTGGAAAATTGGTCATTTTCGCAAGTCGTCACTTTCGCAGTTTGACATTATAAGTAAAAAGATTGAGCCAACATTTTTCATAAAAATACCTATCTATAAAATCTAGCTGGAACCAAAAGTGTAATTTTTCTAGTAAACAGTCGAAGAGGTAGATTGTAAAATAAATAAAAACCAAAAATATTATGAACAAAAACTTTTATTTTCTTCATTCATTTAAATTGGGCCCTACGCTCCTCCCAGACAACCTCAGCGTCACAAGTTGGTTTAGTTCAGAAAATGGCAGTTCCAAATCGCTTCATATCTGGCGAGTCCTTGTACTCAACGACTAGCCCACAAGGGTTCCTCCATTAGGGGTCCGCAAGGGGTTCCGCCGTCTATATTCGGACTACAACCAACGGCCGAACTTTTCAACATGGCCGTATAATAATGCGACACTAGCGCCACTGCCGAAATGTGAACACACCGAGAGTTTTGCCGAGGCCTGTCTAAAACCCAAAGAAAAAAAATATTTACAAAAATAATTTTCTTTTTTTCTTGCCATAGTAAGAACTCTCATTTTTTTAACTAACAAATTCAGGACATATTTAGTTTTTTTTACATTATTTCAAAAGATGTCGCTTGACAATAGCGTAAAAAAAGAAGCTAAACTGTACAATTTTCATTTATACTGTAACAATAATCTTATCTTATTAATAAATCAATCAACTTAATATATAAAATTAAAAATTATTTCTATTACTAAATTATTTCTCTTTCATTAAAATTCTAATACAAAAAACTACAAGTCTAAAATATTAATTTGAGACTTTCTATAGTTTTATTTTTATTTTCAATAAACTAATAAATACAAGTATTTCCATTAGACAAAAACAGTTTACATAGTATTATGTAAATAAGAGCCTAAACAAGGTTACTTCATACAGCCAAAAAAGAAAAAAACAATTTACCTAAATCCCATCTGGGATTTTACTATCACATGACAATATTTACAATTCAAGATATGTTGGCTAAACAGAGACATAAACAAGACTATTTTTATATAAAATACAAAGAGAGAATTCACTGTGTGCAAGGGCGGATCCAGTATTCACGTCAGAAATGGCCCCCCCTTCTGACGTGAAGACTGGATCCGGTCACATGGTCTAATGCGTGGTATATTCTCAAAATAACTCCGGGAACAGTGCCGGGATTACTTTGAGTACAGAAAAAATTAAATACCAAGGTCCTAGGAGTAGGTCATGACCCCATGACCTCCCTCTAAATCCGCCCCCGACTGTGTGTAATTAAGTTTGCTGCTTTTTCTTCTTAAGAATTAATATTAAAAGGATCGGGGCGACAATCGTGTTTTTTTTCGATTGTTTTGTGTTTTTTTGTTCTCAAACCATTTTGAAAAACAGAACCCTCTCCCTTATTACTGAAAAATCAATTAGCGTCAAAAAAAACACTAAAATACAATTCTGGAAAAATTAACACTGTCAAACCGCCATGTTTTCCATCGGCGATGGTGATTGGTCGAAAATCCAAAATGGCGGTTTGACAGGTTTCTTTGTTTTTATGTACAAAATGTGAACTACAATAGTGAAGTTCAGATAGAATTATAGCAACATGCAAGCAAAAATATAATTTACGACATGTTTCTAAAATACACGTGTAAATAACGCTTTGCAGGTTTTATTATGCATCGAAATTAAAAATGCATTTTCGACCTGTATATTCATCGTGTCACACGCGTATTCTGTCTGGACGGATTGTAGTGCTATTATCAAATAGATGCTATTAGCCACCTCATATATGTTGCTACTGAAAATTGGTGACTTCAATCCGCCCAAGTTCATGTTTTAGTACATTTTTGACGAAAATGATTACCAACTTCGAAAATAGACACAAAACTAGTACAGAGAAATTAAGCAACAGTTACGTAATTTACGTTGAATCAATGCGAGTAACAACCGTGAAATATATTATTTTTCTCTTTTTTCATTTCATACATATATTTCCGTCTCTGTCATTCGCATCATCTTACACCGTAAAAGTTCTATTATACAATGTTTAGTTATTTTTTACTTTCTGTATAAACATAAACTTTAACTAAGTTTATGTAAGTTTCTCAAGTTAAACTGTTATAAAATTAATATTTCCAACTTGCTGCGTTTTTCTACAAAACAATAATTCTATCATAAATGATACAATTCAGATATTACAATTAAAACAAAGTTAACTAACAAAGAAAATCTAATTTTTCGTACTTCATCTTCTAATTCGTGACCTTCTAATCTTCGTGTCTTCAATAGAGAAATATGCAATGCATAATGAATGCAATATTTTTCGGGTTACTTTTGAAGATTCCAAATTTTCAATACAATCTCCTTTGCTTATATGGTTTATTTCTTTACCATCTTCGATCTGCGTTTCCTTCTATAGATTCTTAAGATTTCTAAGTTTTTGATTTCAAATTCAAATAATTACATTTTTCTTCGCGTATACATCGAAGATCCAAGCTGCTTCAAGGTACATCTTCTTTACTTTTCAAATCAATAACATCATTTCATTCAGTGGCTAATTTGCTTCAGCAAATTAACAAAAAATAATTCTCATATCTTCTGTACAACGAATTGTACTTGTGAAAATATTCTCTTATTTAATATTTACACATCTTATATTACATTATGGGATCACTTGACGAACGCTTCGGGCGGTATTTTCCCTTCCGATTGCAGTTGGTTGAAGATAAACAGCGCCCGTTGGAAATCCCAGCCCGTCTCTTGTAAACAACTGTAAATGAACAGATTATGGTTAGTTCTGTACGAATTAATCCTATTTGCTTACATTACGCGATGTTTACTACAATAGTCGCGATAGGGGAAATTGTCATCGCTTTCCATGGTCACTGAGATTCACAAACTGATTAAAATTAGACAAATAGGACGGGTTTTGAAATACATAGATGGAAATTGTGATAGTTAGTTGATTATATATGATGGTGATGTAAAAACATGTTTTTCTTGAAACTCTTTTGAAGAGTTGTCAATTTGCGAATCTTAAGTAATATTATATATGCGAACGTGAGTTTGTTACCTCTCCACGCTTTTTCTACTGAACCAATCTTCCTGAAATTTCGCATACACATAGTTAAAAACACGGTGAAGGACATAGGATACCTTTCATGCCGGGACAAAGCATGGTTCCCGAGGAATAATCACGCGGGCGAAGCCGCGGGCAATAGCTAGTAAATAAATAAAACGTTTCTCCCACAAAAGTAACATATTACATAAAAACTTATCTCTAAGAAAGCACTCTAAAAATGTTTGTTACAGCCTGACCAGGAATATAAAACCCTCGCCATGTAGCGGAATAGCAATAGAACTAATTTCTTATACTGGCAATTAATTTATAAACCCATCTGTCATTTCTCCTGTCAAAGTTTGACTATCAATTATCGGGCGGATCCAGTATTTTTATTTCTGGGAAGGGAACCGTTTTCCGTTCTCTAGAATATTTCAGATAAATTTTTAAGGAAGTCTCCGCTTGTTCTTTGAAAATTTCGAGAACGGCACATCACTAATGGTGGCGGATTATTTTTTTAGAAATAAACTTGTAAGAAACTATTACTACTAAATCCTGTTATTTTAACAACTCGAATCTTAATTTGATATGTACTGTTATAGAACCTGCCTCCACAGTATACATGTCTAAATAGCAGTCGGGGGGGGAGGGGGGGGCACGTGCCCCCGTGCTTTCACCCTTTAAATCCGCTACTTTTCTTTCAATAATGTTGCAATATAAAACGCATAAGTGCAGCCTCTAATTCAGGCTTTTTATATTTCTGGTCAGGCTTTACATACATAGTATTCAAAAAGCAATGAACCGTTTTTACAATCAGCACGTGGGAGACGAGTGCCTAAGCTAGGCAAAGCCTGTCATAAATAGTATTTGCTATTACTGATTCTGTGACGAAAGAGGTAAAAAGATACTAACTTGATGCTCCAGTGTTCATTCATGCCGGTCTGCTGGCTCAGCATCGTGAGCATCATCTTCTGCTGGTCCTCTCCGGCCGCGGGGGGGGCGGGGGGGGCTGAGGGGGGCAGCGCGGCGGCGGGAGCGGGGGCGGGGGGAGGGGCCGCGGGGGCGCCCGATGAAAACGCTTTCTCTTCCTGCAATAGATATAACATTATTATCCTATGGCGGCTACAGTGCTGCCTCTTTTATGTTACGCTAATGTACCTACTAGCACAAAAATCATGAACACACTCAGTCAAATTAATATTGAACTTTCTGAATATACCTAACCAGATTTTTAATTGATCTGCACCAAATACAATCTATCTTATTCAACTATTTTGAATTATAAGTCTGCTGTCATCGCTCTAATTCAGACTCAAAATTCCATGACGCGAAAGTATTTCTGGCAATCATAGCGCCCTATACGAACAAACCCACCCGCTACGAACAATCGAATGTATCGCTATCCCTTTAAACATGAACGTCTCTTTTCTTATATGCTACAAACGACTATGAACCTTATCTATACGAAATGTAAGGCTCATTATAGCTTGTACCGCTAATTATATCTAAAACTACCTTGATCCAAGGATATGATGTCTAGAATGTTCCAATACTTGCTTACTTTTTTAGACTAGGATACATTTTTTTTTTTATTAATGGTAGGTTTGCTCTTGGCCACAATCTTGCCCGAGGACAGAGATGAGGTCTACGATGAAGCGAGCTTACCCAGAAGCAACTTATTCACTCTGGTTTTGAAGAGAGTCTGGTTGTATGTGAAACGGAAACACAAACGCAGGTAGCACAGAATTAATATTAGTACTACGTACAGAAAGGAAACTCCCTGCCCCTCCCGCAATATGGCACCCCCCCGCTCCTTCCGCACTTCTCCCCCGCTCTTGTGTAACTGTGGGACGTTCGACTATGAAAACGCACACATTGACGTGTTACTGCCGTGTTCACGGATATACAGTTTCATTTGTAGTAGTAGTAGGCATATTTGACGCGCCGTTTCTATGAAGTGCCCGCCCTGTGCAGGTAGGTTACATGTTCGTAACAATCATTATTTATCGTATGGCAAGTTCATTTACACTGTTCACATCATAAACAAGTGAGTGTCCCCGTCAACGTATCCACAAGCCACTGACCTGTTCATCAGCAGTGTTGGTGATGTATAACATATTGTTGATGACGCAGAACACGTAAGACAAGTGAGTGTCCCCGTTAACGTATCCACAAGCCACTGACCTGTTCATCATATCGTTGATGACGCAGAACACGTAAGACAAGTGAGTGTCCCCGTTAACGTATCCACAAGCCACTGACCTGTTCATCAGCAGTGTTGGTGATGTATAACATATCGTTGATGACGCAGAACACGTAGGACAAGTGAGTGTCCCCGTTAACGTATCCACAAGCCACTGACCTGTTCGTCAGCAGTGTTGGTGATGTACAACATATCGTTGATGACGCAGAACCCTCCCCCCGCGTTGGGCACGATCACGAACGTGCGATGGAAGGAGCGCATGGGGTTCCCCGGGGTCGTGGTCTCTTTGAACACGCCGTTCATTGATAGGACTATCATTGCTGGCTGTTGGAAAAAAGTTGTTCTTTTCAAAATCAAAAGTTCTTTATTGAAACTTGCCCTTCAAAGAAAGCTCTTTTTCACGTCGAAAACTAATGGTTTAATCATAATATATTATGTCTCAAAGCTAGAAACTACTAGGTACTAACTTTTGTCAGGTTTTAATGATTTTTTTATTCTTCAGCTATGAATTTTGAAACACACATGAACTCTCTGCTCAACCCTAAGGTTTGACTGCCAGACAATGCTTAGCACCTTTTGTACTGTACTTTGGTATGTGTGTACAATAAAGTTTAAATAAATAAATACATTTTAAGATGAAATCAAAGTCATAGTTGAGGCTTGAAGTTAAAAAGTAGAAGCAAGAATAATTTATAGTCGGCATATCAAGTTTACAATGTATTCTTTATCAGCTTATTAACAGCAAAAAAATTACTCTAAAAAATAAAAAAAAAATACGATTTCTAAAAAAAAATTACATATTTACCTACACAAATAACCTGTGAAAACCATAGATTCAGATCTGAGACGAAAGAAAAAAGAATAGACATGATATACCTACAAAAAATCGTGCATACTTAAACCCGGCGCCGACAAATGATTTGGCACAAAGATGGCTGCCTGCCCATACTAATAATAGTAACTAAACATGGCGACCGGCCGCATAACTACTATTTGTATTTAGATTGTTATTATTATGCCGGGTCTCTTCATTTTTACTAAGTCTAGGATTCAGTTGATCAAAGGTGAAAACCTCCTTTTTGGGCCACCATGTAACTAGAAACATTTTAATTAAAAAAAAAATATAAAGTAAATATTACCGTAAAAACGAGCAAATCAACAGCGAATCCCATAAGGTCATGCGTGGTCTTAGGCAGGTCTGATAGGAACGACACCACTTGCAATCTCCCGGTCTTGATGTACCGCCTTCTGGACTCTCTCTCTGATACTCTCATTATGTTGCGACTGTTCGATAAGTAGGCGTTCAGTCTAGAAAAAAATATCTCTAGTCTATTAAACTGTGGTTAACGGTGTTGGTTTTAAATTTAATTCTACTACTATATAATTTGCTGCTTAAACATAATGTAATACTGTTTGTTGACCCCAATCAATAGAACAAAAAAAGTGCTCGGGAACACAGACGCAGGCACGCATAATGGTAGGAACCAACATTTTTTTGGTTACCCAACGTTTTTTTGATTACCCAACATTTTTTGGTTACCCAACATTTTTTTGGTATAACCAAAGTAACCAGAAAAATGTTAACTTAGTAATAGACTGTACCAGAATTACTTTTAAAGTTTTTAACTGACGTACAGTTAAATGGCACACAGTCACAAAATCTACACACAAAATCTACACACAGACAAACAAAAATTTAAAAAAATTTGGCTTCTATTAGCTTTACAACGACCCCTCAAAGATTTTTCTCTTATTTTTCTTTTCCATTACATTTCTCCTACATAATCTCCTATGTACAGACTTAGACCAATTACAATTTTATTATATGTATAGACTGAGCTTACCTAGTGTTCGGAGAGTTCCTATTGTCATTTGTGAGGTAGTTAGCAGCCATGGACATAGTGGCGTGTTCATGGTACGCCTCCAATAATGGTTGCCGAGATTCTGAGTCGTATATCGCGTAGTACTGCAAATATAATGTTTGTTAAGATACTTTTCTTTTATTCATTTATTTATTAATTTTTGTACACAACAAATACATAGATAGGAAACTTAAAACATAGTAAAACTAAGTACAAAGTTTTCTTATTGTTGAAGTTATATTTTTTTTACAAGTAAGGCCATCAATCAGGGATGGGGAGGCCTTTTCCCAGCAGTGGACATAAATAACTAAAAAATAAAAAAGGCAAGTTCAAAAAAGGCCATCTGGTTTTGCCCAGCAGTGGAACATAATAGCTAAAATATAATAAAAATAATAAGGCCATCTGGAATGACTTGAGAAAATAGTCATTTACGCACGTTTTTACATGTCAGTTTTCGAAAAAGATAATATGGTAATTTAAGACTTAAGAAAATAGTCTTGTACGCTTTTACATACCAGTTCTTATTTACTCGTGTGCTGTGTTCAAGGTTTACAAGTTAACATAAATAGCTATCAAACCTGTCACAGATGACCAGACTTCTCTAGAGGATTCATTTAGTAACGATTGACACGCAACATAGTCGTTATTTCTCGCTTAGTCGCTTAATACAGAGCGAGAAACACGATGTGCTATTTCACTTTAGACAGTAGAAGTGAGTGAGATAGCATTATTTGTTGCACGACAATGTATCCTATAGTAGATCCTATAGTACCTATAGTCTAGAAAAACAACTGCTAAAAGTCATCGTTGTCAAAGTCAAAATCCTACTATTATTATAAACGCGAAAGTTTGGATGCGAGTTTGTGAGTTTGTGAGGATGTTTGTTACTCAATCACGCAAAATCTACTGGACGGATTTCGATCAAATTTGGTATACGGGTAGAAAAATACCAGAAATAGCACATAGGGTACTTTTTAGCGCGAAATTTCCACAGGAGCGAAGCCCCGGGGCGCGGCTAGTTATTTATAAACTAAGCCTTTAAAGAAGACACCTTTTTCACGTCGAAAACTAATTATATAACCATATTACCAAACCAAAGCTACAAACTACGAGCATACAATAGCAGTTAGAACTGAAGTGAAGCTATCGAACCTGAGTGAGGAACTGTCGCACCAGCTCCTGGCCGGCCGGGTCTGCGAGGAACGACTGGTGTCGCGGAGGCAGTGTCACGGTTTCCGTCTCGTCGAAACCGGGCAGGTCTACAGTTCTATTATCATAGTTTACAAGTACACATATAGCTATCGAACCTGAGTGAGGAACTGTCGCACCAGCTCCTGGCCGGCCGGGTCTGCGAGGAAGGACTGCTGTCGCGGGGGCAGTGTCACATTCTCTGTCACGTCGAAACCGATCGCCGGCGGCAGGTCTACGCCGTCCTGTGTTTATGGTTTTAAATTCAAATTCTAATAGTTTCTTTAGAAAATAGACCTCCACAGGCACTTACACACTATGCCATTTACTATTTTATTTATTTATTTTATTTTGAACACACTAGCAGCATGTGTATCTTGAAGTTTGGAGATTTTGTCTAATCTGTTCTTAAAACTGTTGACAGAAGACAGTGACGACATTCTCATTTAATTTGTTCCAGTCTCAAACCACAAGGTTCGATAGAAAATTTGACTAGCAATTTGTTCAAAATTAAAAAAATACTTATTCTTCTCCACAATCTACATATAGTACAGACAAAGTAGGAAAGAACAATGTAATGCAACTTTGTCGTAAAAAGACAGAGTGCGATAAATAAATAACCTGTGAATAATCTATTTACGACGCACTTGATTAACATTACAACGCAAAATGTGTAGAGGATTTCATTAAATTAATGAACGAATTTTCATTGCTGTAAACATGGTAATAAATAGATGTTACAATATACAATGTGTCCCGTCATCAGTGTCGGGGCCTTATATGGCATATTTATGAACATATCCCCACCCAAAACTTTATTTTCTTGTACTGTATAAATTGGCAGCCATTTTGGTTTTTTTTTCGGGCTGTGATACTAATTCAACTACTCGTGTAAAAGTCCTATCGACATAAAATAGGTCTCATTTAAAAGCTAATCATGTAGACAACAATAAAATGAGAAAGATGTTTCAATATAAAAGATAAAAAAAAGAAAAAACGTAAAAGCAAAACAATTTTTTTTTTGTTTATTTTAATTATTATTAACTTCTTGTGAATAAACTAGGCTATTAAAATGTTTATTTTATATTTTAAAACGAAAGTTAAAATAAAATTTTAAAAAAGGAAAAAAAATTAAAAAAAAAAGTTTTGAGTGGTGATTTGTCCATTAAAAATGTCATATAACATACCATTAATACAGGCTCTGACACTGATGACGGGACACATTGTATACATTCACATGTTTACTCAGTATTGATATGCAACAAGTACACGGGTAAAATATAACCTGAAATAACACATATGAAAATTTTTATAGCAAAAATTCCCACGTGAGCGGAGCCCCAGGGCGCAGCTAAAACAAAAAAAAATCAAAATCATAACCAATATTATAAATGCGAAAGTGAGTTTGTTTATTTGTTTGTTTGTAACCTCTTCACGCTCTATCTACTGAACCAATCTTCCTGAAATTACGCATACACATAGCCAGTACCGAGAAGGACATACCTTTCATCTCAGGAAAAAGCACTGTTCCCGTGTGAAATTCACGCGAGCGAAGCCACGGGCAAATGCTAGTAAATAATAAACAAATAAAACAAAACTCACGAGTCGCATCAGCTTCGGAAACCTCTTCCGCACGTCGCTGTCGGAACAAGCAATCAACTTAACTGTCAACATTTCTGTAACTCATAAACTCATTAACTGGGGTTGTACCTATATGAGCTTTATGCAATAGGTGCCATGAAAAAGAATAAAGTTAACAAAAATGTTGAAATTCCGTATTTTTTATGTTTTAAGCCATTTGGCTATATTGACGCGCGATTAATCCGTTTGTATTTATTTAGATTAATCTATTTTTGAATATTTTATGAAGAAATAAATAAACTTCACAGGATGAAGTCAACATTGTTTGTTAAATAGCTTACTCTTTTTACATGACGAGTATTGTATGTGACCTAGCAAAGACTTTCAATGACTAACAAAGTTAATGAAATTTAGTTTACACCTCTAAAAAAGGTGATTTAACATTATCAAAGTCCATAAAAATAATGTGCTTTCATGAATTTTGTCAGCCCATGTACTTACTGTCTTTCAATAAATCTTATGAAGACAGTACTAATAAATAGAAATTGCGACTTACAAAGCTCACATAAATATTATGTTGAATTTTGAAAAGTGCTTACATCAGTCAATATGACCCTTTCCAAAATTCAAACGGGATTATAAGAGAATACAGAAATAGACGTTATTGTTAAAATAAACGGATTTATACCACTGAGGCGCATGCTTCGACAAGTCTTGTCGACAAAAGTCGACATATTACAGGTGAGTTACCCGTTTATTTTAACTTTAATACACTCAATAATAAATATTTTAAGTTCTTAGGATACAGTCCATTGTACATAGTTAAAAGTGAACAGTTTTAATATTGTATGGAATAAATTCTTACATGCACTTGGTTCTTAAAAAACTTTAAAAATCTTTTACGATTTGCGAATAAAGAGTGAGTACATATAACTTGGATTTCAGAAAGAAATAACACAAATCCTTATAAGCGATCACAGACGATTTAGCCTTACAAGACATCGCTTTGATAAGATGTTGTACAGAAACGAAATCGCTAAAATTTGGTGGGGTAAGGGGAGAGGTAGCCGCGTCCTCATTGGAGCGTTCAAGGATACGTCAAAACTGGCAACGTCATAACAGCTTACTAGTGATGGGCAATACAATGATTTCAATCGAGAATCTAGATTCTTAATGCCCATTATACTCTTTGGTGAAGAGAAAAGAGTTTCACTTTCATTGTCTCTCAATAGTTTCAATCGGGAATAGAGTAAGGGTGGGACATATATATATGAGTATATAATAAATAATAATGATAGTAGATAGATAAGTTAGACATGTATTCATTATTTAGGTAAATTTAATTGTAAAAATAATACTATTCATTGATGATAAAAATAATTGACATTAGTGTTAAAATAAATTATGGGACTTTTGAGTATTGTGACGAATTCAATCGATCGATTACAAATTTTGATGTGTCCCGTCACTAGCTTACACGTGCCGAGACAGAGCGAGATAACTATATGTTTGTTGCTTTTAATTTTTACTGCGAAAGAAAGAGCTAGATATATTTTGATCATTTAATATTGTTTCTTTAGTAACACAGTTTGGTAATTAACAAATTAAATTATATTATAATTAAGTAATGACTTATCGGTGAAATGTTATTCCATCTTTCGATAAACTAGACGTTGTGCTAACACTTTCCACACGATTTCACTGCACAAGTAGGCATTATGTGTTCGAAAATGTTTTTATTCGGGAGCAAATTGACACGACTTTCGCTTTGCCAGTCGCCGGCGGAATAAACAAAGAAAAGGGGCGGGGCTGGCTATTTAGCCGTGTCTGGCTTAACCTTAGTGAGTGGATATGCCGGTGATGCGGGGTCTAGTAAGGCTAAATCGTCTGTGTAAGCGATACAAACTATTTAAAAAAGTCTCTTAAAGATTCAATTAATTGAAATATTAAATTGTACTGTATTTTAACTATTAGGTGTAGGTTGCTTACATTCAATAATTAAAATATAATACATAAATAAAAATAACATGAGTTTTATATAAAAGACGTGAATAGCTCTTTAAGCTCTTAAGTATATAATGTAAGACATCAAAATATAATAATAATAATAAGCTTCTTTATTTCCATTTGCAGTGTTTGTTTTTTACAATATTTAAGTATAAAAATTTTTGTTTTTATGGATTTGATTTTTTTTTTTCATTTTTGTATTTAATTTTGTCTCTTTTGTATGTTCTTTTTGTAAATGGTGCAATAAAGTGTTGATCTATCTATCTATCCCTTATTGGGTGGAAGCCTCCTCCTCCATCTCCCTCCATCTTTCTCTGTCCTGGGCAACGCCAATCCATTGTGTCCCTGCGATCTTTATGATGTCGTCGACCCATCGTTGGGTCGGTCTTCCTTGCGGTCTTTTGCTTTCTGGTCCTGCCCATTTTGTTGTCTCCAGTGTCCACCTTTTATCTTTTGACCTTTGAGCGTCAGTTATATTAGTTCTTTATTCCTGGTTTTATGTAATGTCTTTAGTTTTAAGATGCTTCTTTCCATGAAGCGTTGACAGGTCGCTAATTTAGTTTTAATTCTTTTGGTGTAAGTCCAAGTTTGGCTTCCATATGTCAAGCATGGTAGAATACAAGTATCCATTATTATTTTCTTCAGCTTTCGATGGTAGTTACCTTTCAAGATTTCTTTCTGAGCCCAAATTTTTTTCCAAGAGATGTTGATTCTCCTGTCTACTTCTTCCTCGTTGATGTCAAGGTAGATGTATTCATTTGTGTATTCAATAGGGTTGCCTGATACCCGTATTTCTTTACTGACGTAGTTTGTCATTATTTTAGTTTTATTAGGATTCATGTGTAGGCCTATTTTTTTTCTGCTTTCTTTGTCTAAGGATTCTAACATTGTTTTTAGCTCAGATGCTGATTTGGCAAGCACCACAATGTCATCTGCAAATCTGAGGTGGCTTAGATGGTGACCCCTTATCATTATTCCTTTGTTTTTCCAATTTATTTCCTTAAATACTTCCTCCAGCACAGCAATGAACAGTTTAGGTGACAGAGGGTCACCCTGTCTGACGCCTCTTTCAATCGGTATAGCTTTTCCTTTGCTTTCGAGTCTTACTTATGCTTTGAAGGTATATGTTTTTTTATAATGTTTATATAATTTTTGTTTATTCCACATGAGACTAGTGCTTCCCAAATAGAGTTATGTGAAATGCTATCGAAAGCTTTTGCATAGTTAATGAAACCCACATAATGTTTAAATTCTTTGTTTCTCAAGTACTCATTCTAGAGTGTGTATGTGGTCCATCGTGAAAAACCTGAGCGGAAGCCTGCTTGTTCGATTGGTTGGTTGCTGTCAATTTTTGATGAAATACGGCTCAGTAATAAGGATGCGAAAAGTTTGTACACGCTAGACATTAGACTTATTGGTCTGTAGTTACCAATGTCGGCTGGGTCACCTTGCTTGTACAGAAGTATAATATCTGATATACAACATTGTTTCGGGACTCATTCAGTTTTTAGGACTTTGTTGTATAGTTGTTCTAAATATGGTACTAAGATACCCGTTTTTAATACTTCGTTACTTATGCCGTCTGGGCCAGGACTTTTTCCGATTTTAGTTTATCAATGTGGGTAACTATTTCTTTCCTGTCTATTGGATCTACTTGGTCATGTTCTGCGTTAGTGCAGCTTGTCAGTGTTACATTGTTTATCTTATGTTCTGTTGGGTTTCTGTATAGCTTTTTATAAAATTCTGTTGCTAGCGTTAATATATCTTTCCTGGTTTTGGTTTCTTCCTGTTTATTCTTGAGTTCTTGTGGGTACTTAATTCTTTGATGGCTCTTTGTGAACTTCTGTAGTTTTTCAAATTTTTCTCTATTATTTTCTTTCTGTGGTTATTATAATCTTCTTTTATAGCTTTGCTAGTTTTTTAATTATAATTGATAATTTCTTTTTCATTTCTTTAGATTTGTTTTTCATTGCAATCAGTTCAGACAGTCTTTTTATTAAGTACATAGTGGTTTCTTTCAAAATTTCATAATTTGAATTTTTATCTTTACTTTATTTTATAGATATCAGACTAGTAGTTATTAAGTTTTCAATTTTGTTATAAAAAGTTTGTAGGTCTTCATCAAATATAGGTTGTTCTTTTAAATTTTTCTGTAAATTTTCTATAAATGTGGATTTTTCTGTCTACTTTTGGAATTATGAATGATATTTTATTAAGGACTTCAATGTTTGTTATTTTTCTTGGCTTATTGCACATTATGAAATCAATTTCATTTTTTGTTTTTTGATTAGAAGATAACCATGTCCATCTACGGTTTGTTTTTTTTTTTTAAATAGGTGTTCATTATGGCCAGTTTCTGTTCACAGGCATATTGTATAAGTCTTTCGCCTCTATTGTTTCGCCTGCCATATCCATATTTCCCCATTACCAAATTTTCATGTAGTTTCGGTTTGCCTATTTGGGCATTGAAATCTCCTATTACTAATATTGTTCCATCTTGTATTTTGTGGGCCTCTCTTAGGTCTTCATAGACTTTATTCAGTTCGTCTTCCTTTGCTTTTGCTGTAAGGGCATAGGCTTGTATGATAGATATTATGTCTTGTCCAAATTTTAATTTTAGTACTGCAACTCGTTCAGATATGCCAATATAGTTTACTATATCATACATCAAAATATATGACATTTTAAAGAATTGAACCCACATCCACCCCTTGGCCTAGTGGTATAACCGCTAGGTCGGCAGGTGCGGATTCTGAAATCAGTACACACAATCAAAAACATTATGTGAATTTGTTAGTAAATACAATGTAATGTGTTATGGATTTAACATAATGTTGTAAAAAAGAATGAGGTGTTTTTTACTGTAAACTTAGATTGAAAAAGCTGTTCAATAAATAGATGTGTCTAAAAATAATTAGATAAAGAATTATGTACTACATTAGGTACAATAACATCAAATGATAAGAGAAGGTAATTTTAAGGCATTTGCAATTACACATATAACTTTGTGCTGGCACACAAACGTTTTTGTAGTATAATAAATTAATTTTTAGAAATAAGTGTGAATGCAAACTATATCCAATTACAAGATAACTGATGTCAAACTTGAATTTCAAGTTGATTCTTTTCAAGGAATTTCTAAAGTATATCTAATTTCTTGGTAACACAGATCCCCTGTGAGATACTCCGATGTGCTGGTAGAAAAGTGCCTTCAGGCATCTCTAAACATCTTCACAATCACAAGGACTTTTCTTTAAATTCATCTCTCTTAGACTTTCATGGTAAAATTGCTAAGACAACAATGAAATAGCAGGTCTCTATAGATTCGTCATTACAGTTAATTCACCATCAAAAAAGAAAGGAGTAGGTTTGACGAATCAACTATCAATGTACAAATACGTAAAAAACTGTGGCAAACTGACACAGACCCATCTTCGACTAAGCCACTAGCCTTTTTAATTTCTGGCATAATCATTCAGCAATTTCTTTTGCCAAGATCAAGGTTGGGTCCAACCAATCCTTGAACTAATAAAGATTACCTGATGTAGATTTCATGGTCGTTAAACCTGTTCACAAGGGGATTCCCCTTGAGGTACAGCTCCACTAAGGGCAGGGCTTTCAGTGGGTCCAGCGATCCAACGGATGGTATCTGAAATTTAAAAAATACCTTACACATATAAACTGTCTCAAGTCATAGGTCTAAAAGTAAAAACCGGCCAAGTGGGAGTGAAACTCGCGCACCGAGGGTTCCATACACGCAAAGAATCTCACTTTATAGCTCTAACTAAAAGTCCAACTAGTTTCAAAAACATACATACATATTATCACAGCTTTTTCACTAATAAAAAAGAGGAAGTGTTTGTGAGTTTGTTTGTAGAAGGTAATCTATGGAACTAGTGAACCGATGTAAAAAATTCTTTCACCAATAGAATGCTACATTATGCCAGAGTGACATAGGCTACAGTTAATGTAAGAACCTTCCGTGCGAAGCCGGGGCGGGGCGCTAGTATATAATAAATTAATTTATCATCATAATTTCTAATTTGTACATACCCTATTGTCTCCCATATACAATATTTTGAGTTGCTTAAACTTCAAAGCCAGGATCTTCAGATGTTCAGTGCCGTGAAGCTTGTTGTCATTCAGGTTCAGAGCCTGGAGGTCTGGGATGTGTTCAGCAACAATGTCCACCACGGCTAACATTATCATGGGCCGGAAAAGGGCACAGAACACGTCTTGTAGTTCTGGAATATAAATAAATTATGATAAATTTAATGTACATGTGCTTAATTTTCTATTTATGTATACTAATTTACTATTTGGGGGGGATGCCAGCACAAGCGACAGACGGGTGATCAGTCCTCTCATACTGGGACCATTTCCCCAATCTATACTATGTAGTGATAACTACAGAATTATTTTGAACTTCTAACTGGTTAACCTTGCATGTCACATTTTAGGTGAAATAGTTGATATATTGGGATATTATTCCTGTGGCGTATTACCTGCATGATAGGCTCTCGACGCACCACAATAGCAGGCATTCAAATCCATTAGTTTCCAGACAAATTGAATGGGAAGGTGACACACCGGTACACAAACTTCATATGTTGTTTTTACAATACTTATTAAGAAAACAGGGAGACCCGCACATCAAAACGTTCTTTGAGTCACGCCGAAACCATTGGTAGCAATAACTCGACGCGATTTTGTGTACTTACGGAATTATATTGAAAACTAAACATTCATAACAAAACATTCCATGATTAAATTAGACTGTCAACAAGATCTGCAGAGTTGGACGTCTGACATTGACAGCTGGTGACACACGTTCCGTCTTGGGTCCTAACAAACCTTTCTTATCATAAAAAAATAAGAAATCATGGTAGGATTGTTGTAAAATTTTAATTATTCTCCTTTAATATCGTCGACTTAGATTATTATAATATTCAACGAATAAATACCTTATTTAAACATTAGTTCTTTTAAAGAATATTTAAAAGTTGGTTTGATGTGCGTTCGAATTAAGCGAAACGGAGCGCGACAAAATGGAATGTCAAATCGAGTCGAGTCGATTCGCTCTCTTCCTGGATAGGCGCCACGACTAACATGGCTTGAGCAAAATCATAAAATTTTTGGGGTTTTTTCACTTTCGCCGCCCTCGGCTCCCCGTCATGGGATTATAGTTTAACCTTTAGCTTTTAAATCCGCGATACGCGCAAGGACACAGGGGATATTCGCCGCCACGAAGTTGTCGGGAACATGAGCTGTTGAGGTCCACGTGCCCGCCCGGCCATATGAATTGACGCTTCCTGGAGTGTCCTCTCATCGCCAGAGGGTGCGGTTTTCCCGGACCGTGGACCGCATGCCACGGCGCAGGCCCCGTCGTCGGCGACCCCAAGGCGCGACACACGGATCCTAACCTTATTTCCAAAGGCCGCATCGCCGCCTCCGATCCGATGTCCCTGTAGTGGCTCAGCGCAAACCTCGGAAGGTCCAGCCAGCGTCTACTATCTCGCATGCAACGGAGCGTTGCAGGAGCGCCGTGCCGCTTTGACGACGCGACCAGCACCAGTGCCCGAACCCAACGGATCATAATGGTGAACGGGACAACGTTATAAGTGCGCACAGACGTTTGTGTACGGACCTGGCCAGGTACCTTATATTTGGTTTATGTTAATTTTAACTTTTTAATTGCGGCAAAGACTTATCAGATTTTGGTATTAGTATAACATGTGCCCGCCCTCAGCGGCTAGTGTGTTTATGGAATAAAAATGCTATATTCTATCCCAACCATATTGTATTAATGATATCACCCTGCCCATGACTCCCAGGACCTAAGGCTACTAGACAAGAGGTCCTGTACTTCAAAAGTACGAGGCTCTATCCTGAGCACTACATCCGGCTCTCTCTTAAAGTAATTGTTCGTGTATAATCGCGGCTGCGCATGACTCCCAGGACCTAAGGCTTACTAGACAAGAGGTCCTTGTACTTCAAAAGTACGAGGCTCTATCCTGAGCACTAAGATCCGGCTCTCTCTAAAGTAATTGTTCGTGTATAATCGCGCTGCGCAGGATATTGCCCTCGATATTGCCCGTTCGCTCTTTTCAAATAGTTGTGGATCCCTGCGCAAACCGCCCCAACATATACACTGACTTTTTACTTATTTTTATTTTTTATACACGACAATGGCGCCCGAACTACTATATTTTTTGAGCCTTTTGAGTCCTGTGGAGAGTGGGCAGTTTTTTCTAAAAAATAGTTCTTAAATTTTTTAAACTCGCTCATTTTGTTGTTTTGAAATTTTGGTGATATCATTGACTGTAAAGTTATTATACTTATTGTGTGTTAGGTTTATATGCGACAGGGTTGTAAGCATACATTTAATACAATTCATAGTAATTATTATAATATTACTAAATAATATTATAATTAATAATATAATAATTAATATTTTATTTGGGCTTCGCTATGAATAAAAAGCCATAGCGCTCAGCCATAATTCCTATTTAATCTCAATTTGAGAGCTAATTTATTTTTATTGACAGGGAGTAACCTGTATCTATTTAGAAATTTATCAATTATTATAACCTATTACATACTCCTGACACATATAACCTCACATTTTTGTCAACATGTCGGACGGCGAAAGGGAAGAACAATATCACGAAGTAAGTGGGGAGGCAAACAAACCACCTACCACTACTACTTCCTCATTTGTTAATACACGACCACGGGGAGGTGCAATTGACACCCACCCACCCGGCCCTTCCACACTAAAGGTTACAAACCCACATTGTCTCAACTAGGAGCTCCCGGTTTAGTACGTCAAGTTTTCAACTCAATGTGGTAGGACTACCTATGTTACGGAGACTTAGAGGAAGATCGATGAACGCGTTATTCACATTATTAAAGTGATGTGACCATTTGAGGTCGTGGAATTTAAATTTTCTGGTGACTCAGACGTCACAGATTTTTTTCTTAGAAGTGATGATTTTAGTGCGTAGTCGAAACACTTCAGAAACATAAAGTACTGAAATGTTTTTCTGACTTGACTTAGTGGTAGCTATCTTTGAATAGCATTATTAATGTTGCCACCGGTGCATTTACACCATTTTTGTTAGCTAAAGTGTCGGGGAGATAATGGACGGATGGCATGTTGCCAAAAAAAGAGGCGGCATTCAAATTCGTTAATACCTTCAAATGACCAGTTGTTCAGCTCACTTCTTCTGCCGCTAAACTAGCACCGCTGCTTTGTGAAATGAAAAGTTGACAGGCAAGGCATTCGGATGTTGTTTACGACCTTCAGGAGATAGAAACCGGTAAGTTGGAAAATATTTCATGTCGAAGGGACATAATAAAAGTCTCACAAGGTGTGTCCCCTAGCTAGCAACTTTCTTTTATCTTGAACTTTGTTATTTTGGATTGGTATAACCAATTAGAGGCTTCATTTTTCACATATGACATGACTCACACGTGAAATTTTTTTGTCAAGCGTTTTCATGAAAACCAATTTCTTTTGTAACTACACACTCTAGGCGCCAGAGTAAACATAAGGATATGGATTAATACTCCTTAATTTTGGAGAAAAAAAGGAAAATAAGTTTTTTCCCTTATACAATGTCAGCCCAACGGCTATACATTTTAAATGTCAATTTATGTGAGAGCTCTCCATTAGTTTAAAGACTTTATTAGGTTTACAATTTAATTACTAACTAGTAAATTATGTAGGAATGCTAGATTACATATATTTTAATTAAATCTCAAATAGTTTTTCTTATTATACATAAGTAAGAACTATATTACTTTAGATAATTCTTTATTATTAGTATGCTACTTGCGATCATCTCATTAGAAATCCAAGTATGATTTTTTAATGCAGGGGAATTGCAGCGGTCTGGCCAGACGCTGTATTCCCGACACTCTCAACATAAATTGAGTTAGTTTTAGAACTCTAGAACATGATACATTTTAGTTTAATATATGAAACCTTAGCATGAGTTAGTTTCATATATAGCTGATAGTTTTATATTTAGAAATATATTGCCGTAGGATAGGTGAATATTTTCTCTGGTTACCCCGGCTGTTTCGGCTAAGTACTGACTTAACCTCTTTGCTAGAAAGGGGAGTATTGTAGTGATAACTACAGAATTATTTTGAACTTCTAACTGGTTAACCTTGCATGTCACATTTTAGGTGTAGTAGTTGATATATTGGGATATTATTCCTGCGGCGTACACTAGCATGATAGGCTCTCGACGCACCACAATAGCAGGCATTCAAATCCATTAGTTTTAGACAAATTGAATGGGAAGGTGACACACCGGTACACAAACTTTATATAAGTTATTTTTACAATACTTATTAAGAAAACAGGGAGACCCGCACATCAAAATGTTCTTTGAGTCACGCCGAAAACCATTGGTAGCAATAACTCGACGTTGATTTTGTGTACTTACGGAATTATATTGAAAACTAAACATTCATAACAAAACATTCCATGATTAAATTAGACTGTCAACAAGATCTGCAGAGTTGGACGTCCGACATTGACAGCTGGTGACACACGTTCCGTCTTGGGTCTCAATAAACCTTTCTTATCATAAACAAATAGAGAAACTTAGTAGGATTGTTGTAAAATTTTAATTATTCTCCTTTAATATCGTTTTCCATCGACTTAGATTATTATAATATTCAACGAATAACACCTTATTTAAACATTAGTTCTTTTAAAGAATATTTAAAAGTTGGTTTGATGTGCGTTCGAATTAAGCGAAACGGAGCACGACAAAATGGAATGTCAAATCGAGTCGAGTCGATTCGCTCTTCTCCTGGATGGGCGCCACGACTAACATGGCTTGAGCAAAATCATTACCGGGCTTTTTTTTCACTTTCATGCCCTCGTATTCCCCGTCATGGGATTATAGTTTAACCTTTAGCTTTTAAATCCGTGATACGCGCAAGGACACAGGGGGATATTCGCCGCCACGAAGTTGTCGGGAATACGAGCTGTTGAGGTCCACGTGCCCGCCCGGCCATATGAATTGACGCTTCCTGGAGTGTCCTCTCCTCATCGCCAGAGGGTGCGGTTTTCCCGACCGTGGACCGCATGCCACGGCGCAGTCTGCCCCGCCGTCGGCGAATCTGCGGCGCAAGACACGGATCCTAACCTTATTTCCAAAGGCCGCATCGCCGCCTCCGATCCGATGTCCCTGTAGTGGCTCAGCGCAAACCTCGGAAGGTCCAGCCAGCGTCTATTATCTCGCATGCAACGGAGCGTTGCAGGAGCGCCGTGCCGCTTTGACGACGCGACCAGCACCAGTGCCCGAACCCAACGGATCCATAATGGTGAACGGGACAACGTTATAAGTGCGCACAGACGTTTGTGTACGGACCTGGCCAGGTACATATATTTGGTTTATGTTAATTTTAACTTTTAATTGCGGCAAAGACTTATCAGATTTTGAGTATTAGTAATTAACATGTGCCCGCCCTCAGCGGCTAGTGTGTTATATGGAATAAAATGCTATAATTCTATCCCAACCATATTGTATGATAATACCTATACCAGAAGCTCTACAGGACCTAAGGCTTACTAACAAGAGGTCCTTGTACTTCAAAAGTACGAGGCTCTATCCTGAGCACTACATCGGCTCTATAGTAATTGTTCGTGTATAATCACCCTGCGCATGGACATTGCCCGTCTTCGCTTCAAATAGTTGAAGGGGATCCCTGCGCAAACCGCCCCAACATATACACTTTTACTTTTTTTATTTTTTATACACGACAAATGGCGCCCGAACTACTATATTTTGAGCGCTTTGAGTCCCTGTGAGAGTGGCAGTTTTTTCTAAAAACTAGTTCTTCAAATTTTTTAAACTCGCTCATTTTGTTGTTTTGAAATTTTGGTGATATCATTGTGACCTGTAAAGTTATTATACTTATTGTGTGTTAGGTTTACATGCGACAGGGGTTGTAAGCATACATTTAATACAATTCATAAGTAATTATTATAATATTACTAAACTAATATTAAAATAATTAATAATATAATAATTAATATTTTATTTGGGCTTCGCTATGAATAAAAAGCATAGCGCTCATCCATAATTCCTATTAATCTCAATTTGAGAGCTAATTTATTTTTATTGACAGGGAGTAATCTGTATCTATATTTAGAAATTTCATCAATTATTATAACCTATTACATACCCTGACACATATAACCTCACATTTTTGTCAACATGTCGGACGGCGAAAGGGAAGAGCAATATCACGAAGTAAGTGGGGAGGCAAACAAACCACCTTACCACTACTACTTCCTCATTTGTTAATACTACGACCACGGGGAGGTGTAATTGACTTACCCACCCACCCGGCCCTTCCACACTTAAAGCTGTTACAACCCACATTGTCTCCAACTAGGAGCTCCCGGTTTAGTACGTCAAGCCAACTCAATGGGTAGGACTACCTATGTTACGGAGACTAGGAGAGATGATGAACGTGCGTTATTCACATATTAAAGGAGGACCATTTTGAGGTCGTGGAATTTAAAATTTTTCTGGTGACTCAGACGTCACATGATTTTTTTCTTAGAAGTGATGATTTTTAGGCGTGAAGTCGAAACACTTCAAGAACATAAAGTACTGAAATGTTTTTCTGACTTACTTAGTGTGGTAGCTATCTTTGAATAGCATTATTAATGTTGCCACCGGGCACACACCATTTTGGTTAGCTAAAGGTCGGGAGATAATGACGGATGGCATGTTGCCAAAAAAAGAGGCGGCATTCCAAATTCAGTTAATACCTTCTAAATGACCAGTCATTCAGCTCACTTCTTCTCCGCTAAACTAGCACCGCGCTTTGTGAAATGAAAAGTTGACAGGAAGCATTCGGATGTTGTTTACGACCTTCAGGAGATAGAAACCGGTAAAGTTGGAAAATATCATGTCAAGGACATAATAAAAGTCTCACAAGGTGTGTCCCCTAGCTAGCAACTTTCTTATCTTGAACTTTGTTATTTTGGATTGGTATAACCAATTAGAGGCTTCATTTTTCACATATGACATGACTCACACGTGAAATTTTTTTGTCAAGCGTTTTCATGAAAACCAATTTCTTTTGTAACTACACACTCTAGGCGCCAGAGTAAACATAAGGATATGGATTAATACTCCTTAATTTTGGAGAAAAAAAGGAAAATAAGTTTTTTCCCTTATACAATGTCAGCCCAACGGCTATACATTTTAAATGTCAATTTATGTGAGAGCTCTCCATTAGTTTAAAGACTTTATTAGGTTTACAATTTAATTACTAACTAGTAAATTATGTAGGAATGCTAGATTACATATATTTTAATTAAATCTCAAATAGTTTTTCTTATTATACATAAGTAAGAACTATATTACTTTAGATAATTCTTTATTATTAGTATGCTACTTGCGATCATCTCATTAGAAATCCAAGTATGATTTTTTAATGCAGGGGAATTGCAGCGGTCTGGCCAGACGCTGTATTCCTGACACTCAACATAAATTGAGTTAGTTTTAGAACTCTAGAACATACATTTTAGTTTAATATATGAAATAGCATGAGTTAGTTTCATATATAGCTGATAGTTTTATATTTAGAAATATATTGCCGTAGGATAGGTGAATATTTTTTCCGGTTACCCCGGCTGTTTCGGCTAAGTACGACTTAACCTCTTTGCCGAAAAGGGGGGTATTGTAGTGATAACTACAGAATTATTTTGAACTTCTAACTGGTTAACCTTGCATGTCACATTTTAGGTGAAATAGTTGATATATTGGGATATTATTCCTGTGGCGTATTACCTGCATGATAGGCTCTCGACGCACCACAATAGCAGGCATTCAAATCCATTAGTTTCCAGACAAATTGAATGGGAAGGTGACACACCGGTACACAAACTTCATATGTTGTTTTTACAATACTTATTAAGAAAACAGGGAGACCCGCACATCAAAACGTTCTTTGAGTCACGCCGAAACCATTGGTAGCAATAACTCGACGCGATTTTGTGTACTTACGGAATTATATTGCAAACTAAACATTCATAACAAAACATTCCATGATTAAATTAGACTGTCAACAAGATCTGCAGAGTTGGACGTCTGACATTGACAGCTGGTGACACACGTTCCGTCTTGGGTCCTAACAAACCTTTCTTATCATAAAAATAAGAAATCATGGTAGGATTGTTGTAAAATTTTAATTATTCTCCTTTAATATCGTCGACTTAGATTATTATAATATTCAACGAATAAATACCTTATTTAAACATTAGTTCTTTTAAAGAATATTTAAAAGTTGGTTTGATGTGCGTTCGAATTAAGCGAAACGGAGCACGATAAAATGGAATGTCAAATCGAGTCGAGTCGATTCGCTCTCTTCCTGGATAGGCGCCACGACTAACATGGCTTGAGCAAAATCATAAAATTTTTGGGGTTTTTTCACTTTCGCCGCCCTCGGCTCCCCGTCATGGGATTATAGTTTAACCTTTAGCTTTTAAATCCGCGATACGCGCAAGGACACAGGGGATATTCGCCGCCACGAAGTTGTCGGGAACATGAGCTGTTGAGGTCCACGTGCCCGCCCGGCCATATGAATTGACGCTTCCTGGAGTGTCCTCCCATCGCCAGAGGGTGCGGTTTTCCCGGACCGTGGACCGCATGCCACGGCGCAGGCCCCGTCGTCGGCGACCCCAAGGCGCGACACACGGATCCTAACCTTATTTCCAAAGGCCGCATCGCCGCCTCCGATCCGATGTCCCTGTAGTGGCTCAGCGCAAACCTCGGAAGGTCCAGCCAGCGTCTACTATCTCGCATGCAACGGAGCGTTGCAGGAGCGCCGTGCCGCTTTGACGACGCGACCAGCACCAGTGCCCGAACCCAACGGATCATAATGGTGAACGGGACAACGTTATAAGTGCGCACAGACGTTTGTGTACGGACCTGGCCAGGTACCTTATATTTGGTTTATGTTAATTTTAACTTTTAATTGCGGCAAAGACTTATCAGATTTTGGTATTAGTATAACATGTGCCCGCCCTCAGCGGCTAGTGTGTTTATGGAATAAAATGCTATATTCTATCCCAACCATATTGTATTAATGATATCACCCTGCCCATGACTCCCAGGACCTAAGGCTTACTAGACAAGAGGTCCTTGTACTTCAAAAGTACGAGGCTCTATCCTGAGCACTACATCCGGCTCTCTCTAAAGTAATTGTTCGTGTATAATCGCGCTGCGCAGGGATATTGCCCGTCTTCGCTTCAAATAGTTGGGGATCCCTGCGCACACCGCCCCAACACACACCTTTTTATTTTTTTATTTTTTATACACGACAACTAATATAATAAAGCTGAAATACTTTCCAGATGTTAGCCTTTTCAAACAAACTCTTCAGCTTTAATTAATTAATATGTCTCTCTCTCTCTCTCTTCAGCCATTTTCAACCCTATGGGTGTAGGCCTCCTTCATCGTATGCCACTTCTCTCGGTCTTGGGCAATCTCAATCCATTTCACGCCTGCTGTTCTTTTAACATCATCCGCCCAGCGCATTTGCGGTCTTCCCTGTGGGCGTGTTTCGCCCCACGGTCTCCACTCCACCAGAGCTTTGCACCATGAACTTTCTTTCCTGGCGACATGGCCAGCCCATTGCCACTTAAGCTTCGCAATACGTTAATAATTAATATGTATGATAGTCTAATTTACCAAAAAGGCTATTTGGCTATCTGGAATCCCAAAACTCTCATGGGAGTGAAACCTCTTGGCACAGGTAGTTTCAAGTAATAACTAATAGTATTGTAAACACAAATATCACTTACCTGGGTCTGCATGGAATTTCGTCAAATCAAGAGCTTTAGTTGCAGCATTGTATCTCTTCACCATGGCAGTCTTCATTTTCTCCTTCATTTCGGCATCAATTGTCACAGTCGGGGCCACGTTTCGGACGATCACTACCAACTTGAAGCCATCAGTCATGGTGATCTTTCTATCCGCGTAATACAGCTTCTCAGCAATTTTCACATCATCCACATAAAAGATAGCCGAGTTCCCATTCACTTTATAATAATGAGGAATGAAGATCTCTGGAGATATATAACTTAATAATGCTTTTAAAACAACATCTTTCTCGTGTTTAGCTCCATACGGTATAATAATTTGGTACCATGGCAATAGACCCGCTATGAATTTCTTCTTTGGCATCCCATGCCCCCCTCTAGGTGGGCCGGATCCAGGTGTCAGTATCCGCTTCCCCCTCGGCCTCTAAACGCACCTTTTCTTCCTTGTCCTTGACCGTGAACAGGTCCTCCAGACATATCAATGTCATCATCAAGCAACAAGTTAGCGTCATTCCAATTGCGAAATTTGTTCTTCCCTTTGTTTGTGAAACCTGTGGGCTTAAAACTAACACGTCTTGTGTTGTTGGAATGACCTCTATCATCATGTTCTGAAACAAGTAATTTATATTGTCATGCATAATGTTGCTAAAAATGTCTATAAAAGAATAGTAATTAGACTGTCAGCGTGACTAAAGACTTCCAAGACGCCATATTTTACTAGGTACATAAAAAAATACCATGCCATGTGTGCTTTCGGAGCAACATCGACAGTAGGTACTTACCAAAGTGGTCAGACTTCCAATTCCTCGAATTGCCCCGTCCACCTCCGCGTTTAGGCATATTGAAAAGTATAACACGTCCTAGAAGGATAATTTATGATTCACATTCACGATAAGGTTAATTGCACAACTAAAAAGTCCAACCAAACAAACTTGATAATCACAGGAAACGCCTAATTGTATAAACACTAACTTTGGGTTACACAGTTGTAAAAAGCTATTGATCAATTAAAATATAAACTTTCACGTTGCAATGCGTTGAAATTACACTTTACACTTGAGAAACAACAATGATTTCTTTTCTTTCTTCAATTCAATAAATTCAATGATCAATGACGTCTTGTCTTCTTCTCTCTCTCAGAAATGACGTCAATACGTCAACGTCGTCAAATGAAAACTACTACCAAGCTGATCTGAATTTCTACGATAAAAATGCAGTGTGGCGGGACTTTCGAAAGAGGAAAATCACAAAAAGTTTGTCGTCGAGATGTGCCAAATCGGTTCGTTAACTCGGTCCAAACCGAGTCGAGTTAAACTCGAACCGACCCGGTTTGTTACTCAGTTGTGACTGCAACGGGTTCGGGCTAGCCTGAACGAAACCATACCGTGCGAGTACCTACCGAACCGACAGCGTGCAACTTACGCTAGCGGGGCGGGGCGGTCTGGACCAAAGTGAACGAACGAACCGAATTAAAGACGAGTAGGAAGAGGTACGCGGGCGGCGGGCGACAAGTAGGTGTACCTATTAGAAGTATAAAAATGTTGACAGACTGTGTTTCCTTAATGATTACTTTTTTATTTTTTATTTTATGATGCTATGAAGCTTTTTAGTTAAGTATCTATTTTGTTGTAAGTTACAACTTGTAACTGTCCATTCTATTTTTTTTCGTATGTAGAAGTTACATTATGTTTTTGTTTAATTTCGAGTAAATGATGTTGATTCCACAGAAGTAAATTTTTTTTTTTAAATATAAGCAGAAGGAACACAAATTTCACACACACACTGATGATATTTGACAATATTTGCATCCTGTTCATGATAAGGACTGTCACATAACTCTGTCCCTTTCCTTCCTTAGCATTGCAATGTATTGCAACACGAACCACTACACTAAAAGATTTATCATCCAAGCCGGATTTTTCATGCGAAATGATCCTTAACTGTCATATTTGTTGTGTTGTCACAGTTGTCATGAATATTTAAAATTATTTTTTACTGCTTTGTGCTTTTAAACTCAATAGAAATGATAAAATGCAACGTGTACAATATGTGGAAGTGTTTCATAAAAAAATATTCGTGGAATATCGTTCCTTCGGTAAGCAATACATGTTTTTTGACGTGCCCAATGATAATATACAATTTCGTGTTATTTTTGAAACAATAACCATTATTAGACTTTTGAATGCTATTTATCAGCAATATCATTATTTATTTTATAAAGTAGTGTATTAATTATAACCATTTCATAAGAAATACTACAAGTAATTTAATAATTTCGTAAATAGCATAGATCATTTGACAGATCCAGTTTTGTTTACTGGGCCGAATCAAGGCAAATATACGAATTTAGTACCTATTCTATAAAAATCTCAGGAATTCTTTCTTGAAGATTAAAATGCACATTTTATAAAAATACTGACAGTGAATTTTATTTCAGGACAAGGAAAATATGCCAGAAAATAATACCTCAAGAAAGAGAACTGTTATGGGGAGTATTTCTCTTACGTACTACGAGTACCGGGACAGTGAATGGACGCCAGCAACCATTAACATCATTTCAATGTTTCATTGCACGTGATTTTTAATAATTTAAAATAAATTTTATTGATTTAATGACTAGTATTTTTTCCCAAAAGGGATAGAATTTCCCATCGTAAAAAGCTGATGCAGATCCGTCCGCATACCGCGCACGGCTTAAGATTCAGCGTCTCAAAATTTTTGGTTTTGCTACACTGTACCGAATATAATTAATTATCTTAGATCCGACCCTGTATTCTGTCGTTGTGTGAATAATAATCTTAGTGTGTGTTTTTGCCATGCAATTTCAAATGACATGTTCAGTCTGCTTACTATTATTATAGGTCTGTGGTTGATTCATAACTTGGTTTTGTTAAGCCTTTCCTTTGCCAACGTAAAATTATTATTTTTTTTAAAGCTTCGATAAAAATAAATGTCTATTGTACAATTGTACATCCCGCTCTGACCTCCGACCGTCATAGCAACTCGGTTTGATCAACCCGGATTCAAACCGGTTTACATTGAATGTCGAACCGTTCGACCCGGTTCGTGATTTTTTCGGGTTGGCACATCTCTAGGCACGGCAAACCCGGCAGATGTCAAACAAATGAATATTGTGACACGACGCATCATGCCATTTTGATGTAAAACCATGGAAGTACCTAATAATTAATACTTCCATGTTATTCGGGGCTGTGAATTTTCAGTTGTATGGAGGTGGTCACATTAAATCCTACGATGGTGATTTTTATAAACTACATAGATTATGATATTACAACTGCAAATTTAAGTGTAAAAAATCACCACCGCCGTTTTTTTTTAAACGCTATTATAAGACTCATATTGTTATAACTCTCAAACAAAAAAATTCTACCAGGGTGATTTTTTGTTACATGTTTCCTTACGAATAATAAAAGCTTGATTTAAAAAATCACCAATAAATAACAATCCGAAATGGATTTTTTAATGAGTTGTAATTTTTATACTTTAAAAACATCCTGTACAAAAACAAAAAATCCAGCAATGGTGACTTTTATATATTATTCGTATATGATTGTAATGAACCATATCCTCAATTTTTATAAGGGTGACTACAACAGTATTATTTTTATTAACTTTTAATTTTTTTTTTTTAATTCTACAGTCGAGAAAATTGTATATTCATACGTAATGTGAATTATTCAATCTTAATTTTAAAAAACGACTCATGTTTATGAACCCGATTTCCTGTAATTAAATAAAAACCATATTGACATTTATAACGTTAAAAATACATTTTATGACTAGAAAGCCTTATTATAAACCGGCCAACTTTTATTTACAGGTAAATGAAGTCTTATTAATTAATTGTGAACAGTAATCTCTATTGTAAACTTTTTTGCTTACGAGCAATTCAGTATAGTTTATTTACCCCTCCCATTTCATATCGGATCATCAAAATTCTTTTTTTTTTTATATAAGGATGTCTAAAAACATCAAAATAATGTTAAGTATAAGAATCATGGTTGTAGGAATTTGTCGGTAAAAAAAATTTAAATGCCCCGCCTATGTGTAAAACATCATTTTCGCGGCTTGCCAATCAATTCAACTCGAATGCCATAACTAAAAACGGGCGTCCCGTGACAACTAACTTTTTTTGTACAACTAACAAAATTCTACACTTACACCCATAGTATTTTATTTACAAAATTATTACAACCCTACAAAAAAAGTTCAGTGCCTTCAACTAGTAGGTTAAATATAAATGTTGAACTCTTTTTTGTAAGATTGGTTCAAAATAAAGTTTATAAGTTTACTGTCTAAATAACTTACACCTAATGAAACCCCCTATTCTTTTCCCGCTGTCCCCAGGGAGCAGAGCACCTGCCTGGACCACTTTAGGAATCACTATAGTAGAGGTATTACTCATTCCTGACTGAGGCTAAGTGATGCTGAAACGTTCACACATAGCCGGGTTAATCGTAAATTAACGAAGTTGAACATTTCAATTAACGAATAAACTTTAAAAATGTTAACGGACTTATTTACTTCCGTTAAGTAAAGTTCCTTACATATTAATCCACTATTTTTACAAATAATACGTTTTATTTTTATTTATTTTATTTTATTTATTCACAAGCTTATTATCATAAACGCTTACACCAATGTGATAGAGAAGCAATTACATTTAATTGTAGCAAATTACATACAAGCAAAGCAAGGATGTACTTATGATATGAACTCGCTCAGAGAACATGAAAAACAGATATATTCTCTCAGCAATCTGGTTGGGGTAACGAAGCGCGCGCGTCAGCGGGGCCTTGCTAAGCAGCACGGTGCGAGTGCAGGGCACGTACAGGAACGGTGGCCGGCGCGGCGGCGGCGCCCTACGTACCCCAAGGGGACACATAGTCTCAGTGAAACTATCTATTCAGGGTTATGAATTTTCCCTCAAAATAGTTTGAAAAAAATATAAAGCCATCGATAGGTCTCTCCGTAGTCCGTACCCGTAATTCAGTGTATTCCACTTTACCCAGAATAAATAAGATAGGATACATTAAAGGATAGTACGGATAGACACCATATAATCTCTGTTAATAGTTTGTATTAGTATATCGTTGTTTCTCTTTCTTAGGCCTGTGAATTGGTCCTTCAGTTTATACAATTTTTGTTAGTATTGGGCAATCTAAATACATTTCGCCCCTGCTGTACTCTATATTGTCATCTGACTTGTGCTTTTGCGGTCTTCCCTCTGGGCATGTTTCGCCCCACGGTCTCCACCCCAGCAAAGCTTTGCACCATGAACCATCTTTTCTGGCGACATGGCCAGCCCATTAACACTTCGGCTTTGCAATACGCTTGATGACATCGGTGACATTTTGTTGTGACTTCTGAGCCACTCGTTTCACTTGTGGTCTTTGAGCGATACATCTCCAGTTTCCTCTCAACTGCATTTTTTGTAATATTAAACTAGGTACTTGAGTTTAAAATTTATTGCAGAATAATGTGCTGATAGGAATCTAGGGCGCGAGCTTGACTCGCACTTGACCGGTTTTTTGTACTTGTCTAGCAATTTTATTACGTGTTAACGAACGGATTAACGATTAACTTTCGTTAAATCTTCTGAATTGTAACGCTTTAACGTTTAATATTTAACTTTAGCTGAGAGAGAGAGAGTAAACTAAACCAACCTACCTAACTAAACTAACAGTACCTAAACTATTATTAGTTTAGGTAGTTTAAATATTCAGCTCTTTCTCTCTCTCAGCCAAAAGACGGCCACTGCTGGACAAAGGCCTCCCCCAAGGATTTCCATAACGAAACGACCGGTCCTGCGCTAATATTCAGCTAAAAAAACTAAATTTTCTCCCTTCTTTTGGTTTTTGGGTCGTAACTTCAAAACTTTGCAAGTGATAACTTTTAAGAAAGCCCATTTACCAAGGATGTTTTTATAAAAAATCTCCTTCCATTTTTTTTACAATCTCTGTAAAAATGGATTCCCAATTTTTTTTTGTAACTTTAAAATAATTTAATAATCAATTTTGATGGCACAGATGCACAAAACATGTCTTTTTTTATAATATTCATACATTACTCTAATAAAATAGAGATAAAAAGAATAATGTTTCGCATTAATTTCACCACTATAAGCAATTAAGTGTAAAATTTTGGGTTTTTCGTAAAAAAAATGTGCTTTGATATGGGTTTGCCTGACCTATAATAGACAGAGGTGACTGCAACAACTACAGGTATTGCCGGCAAAGCATTCGCGAAGGTCGCTAAAGAGGCTGGAAACTTTAGCGAGTAGAATCTACCCAGAAACTCAATGCGGATTTCGAGCCGACCGGTCCACGGATGACATGATATTTACTCTGCGCCAGATACAAGAAAAGTGCCGCGAACATAAGCAGCCACTGTACATAGCATTTGTCGATCTTCACTACGTTTTTGACACAGTAAGCAGGGAAGGGCTGTATGAAGTACTGTGTCAAATTGGATGTCCACCTCGTCTGCTCTCTTTAATAAAGGCGTTTCATTACAACATGGAAGGGTCTGTAATGTTTGACGGCGAATCATCTGCAGCCTTTGAAGTTAATCGCGCAGTGAGGCAGGGCTGCGTGCTGGCGCCCACACTCTTTGGAATATTTTTCTCGGCATTACTTCTGGTAGCTTTTCAAAACTGCGACGTCGGAGTGCATTTGCATACAAGGAGGGACGATAAACTGTACATCAATCTACTTAAGTCAACTAATAAATGCACGGAAATAGTTGCTAGAGAACTTCTGTATGCAGATGACGCTACACTTGTCGCCAACTCTGAAGAGGAACTCCAGGAGCTCATCACAAGATTTGGTCATGTCTGTCAATTGTTTTCTATGAGTGTTAATACCAAGAAGACCGTAATCATGGTTCAGGGCACAGATAGGCGGCCCAACATCACCCTTAATGGAACTGTTCTTGAAGTCGTCGACCACTTCTGCTATCTTGGCTCCCACTACAACATCTGCTCTATTAAATGACAACGAAATCAAATCTCAGTCTCGGTAAGCTGCACACTCGTGTTTGGAGAAACGAAAAGTTCACAATTACAACCAAGATGTATCAAACTTGCGTACTGAGCACCCTTTTGTACGCATCGGAAACGTGGACTACATACGCTAAACAAGAACGTCAACTAAACGCCTTTCACATGCGGTGTCTCAGGTTCATATTAGGAGTCACATGGAAAGACAGAATGAGTAACGAGACCGTTCTCTCCAAAACGCATTGTACCAGCATCACAGCAATTCTTAAACAAAGACGACTTCGCTGGCTGGGGCACGTACAGAGAATGAACCCAGAGAGACTACCGCGTCAAGTCATGCTGGGACAAATAGCGCATGTAAAAAGACCAATCGGACGTCCGAAGTTAAGGTTCAAAGACTCCTGTAAACGTGACATGGAAAGCTTTGGCATTGCAACGTGCAGCTGGGAAAGTCTCGCCGAGATGAGACCTAAATGGCGCCACTCTCTTAAGACGGGGACATGACGGGGATGTCAAAGCATGACAAAGTCTGGTTACATAACCTAAAACAGAAAAGACTTCGAAGAAATGCAGCTGCCGTTACCGACTCACGTTTCACTTGCAACAAATGTGGTAAAAAATGCCGTGCCGCTATCGGTTTATTCAGCCACGAGCGAAGATGCGGCAAATCCACCAACTAAAATTGAAGGACAACTTTGACTACGACACAGCCGCTGCAAAAATCATCTGTAAAAGATATGCTGGCCAATGATGATGATGACCTATAATAAAAAAGAGAGTGGGGAGGCTTTTGCCCAGCAGTGGGACATATTATAGCTACAAAAAATAAATAAATAAATAAACGACTATCAATATTTAATTCTACCATTAAGTATAATATTTCTCTTTACTGGCAACATTTAAGAAGCCACCTTCCATTTTGAATTTTGTTCCTTTGTCTATGATACACGCGTCATATATTTCTTTTCACGTAACTTAATGTTCTAATCATTCTTAAACTATTTGAGAAATACATTGAAATATAATAATATCAGATGAAAAATACGCTGTTTTAGAAAATATTGCTAGTTTTTATGTTTTCTTCTTGTATTGTGTCTTAAAATAATTAAAATAGGAAATTTATTAGTGTTTAGGTATGGTAACGGAACGTATTCAAACCATAGCATTTAAAAAAAAAAAAATCATAGACAAAGTTCGTGTGCTTTTCGAGTCTGCCATGTTTTGTCCTATTTGTCGCGCTTGATCAACGCATTCGCGTTTTACTGTTTCGAGCTGTTATTTTCTGAATGTGTTACGAGCCGTGCTTTGTTTACAAATAGTGTAATTCGTGGTGTCTTTATTATACTCTGAAACTTTAGATCAATCGATCATTTTGCTACCTCTACGTGCGACAGTGTAATTCGTATTTCAACAATTTTTAGATTCATCAGCTAGCTTGCCTACTGCTTGCAGTCTAATAAATCTGTCGTGGTTTTTAACATTCACATTTGTCTCAGTGTTTCTATAGTTAGTAAATTCTGTCTGTGACGCAACCCACGTGCACATAATACAGCGAGCATCTCATGCACATTTGTTATTATTTTGTTCGTAAGTTCGATTTGTCGAGTAGGTACTTAGTCGGCATCGGTTCGACGGAGTGAAATCGCGCGGCGCGCCTGTCTCGCATTGTCGTGTCGGACAGTCCGATTACGTATTGAAATATTAGACGGTGATATCTGAGTGAATTATTTTGTGCGGTGTTGGTGTGGTAGTCGGTTTGTGCATAGTGCACACGTGACAGAAGCACGGGACGTCGGTTTGGGTGTCAGTCGGTTGCGGTCCGCGAGCGCACGCTACAGTCCGCTGCAGTGCGGAGCGCGCGACTTTCGAGGTGAATCACCGCTGCCGTGTGATCGTGCTTGTTTACCCGCGAGTGCATAAGTGCGTGTATACATAGCGGAAGTGTAAGGCATGTGCTTTGTTTGCCTCCGATGACATCGCCGTCGGCTGCGGCGGCGTTTCCGATCGCGAGTGTGTGCTAGATATGCTCATTGGGTTATGAGTGTGTGACAAAGTTATAGTGTAAGGAACCTGGAGCCCCTAGACGGAGTTGGGCCCGCCGGGGCGGCCCTGGTGCTTCTCGGGGCTCCGCACGAAGGCAAAATGGCTGCGTGGAACCGCCACCACCACTTTAACATGCTAATGGATGAGAATGCCAAAAACAAATGTAAGTACCTATGCTTGCTTATTTTTGAAATTAAAATTTTGAAAAATGTTGCAAGGCATAAAGAGAGGGCCTTTACCAAAACCCGGAAAATAAAATAACAAAATTTTGTTTCTTGAATATGGTACCTATTCAATATGAGCATTTTTGTTATGAAACTTTTGTAATAGTTATTGTAGCTTAAGTATAATAATGTAATTTTTACTACAAAATCAAAATGTTAAAGTATATCAAACTGTTAGAGCACATATTTTTTCCTATTTTGCTGTGTAGATAAAAAAATTTTGTTTTCATAAATAGTTTAAAATTGCCTCTTGGCTTTTAAAATTAAACTTTAGGCTTCACTCATGGTGTTTTCAATAGCAATAGGGGACCGGACAACTTTTTTTTTTGACGCTTTGAAATATCTCACATTAATAGAATTATCCGTAAAAGAATCACATCCATAACCAAAGTATTTCCCAAGATATAGCAAAAAACAATTCACATTTTTAAGCGATTTTTGGGCGATACCAAAACGCCTCTAACTAATCGTGCATTCATATGACGTCACGCGTAGAAAATGGACTTTCCCTAAAAGTTTAAACTCTAATAAATCCGCTCAGGAGAATAAATTTGTGCTGAAAAGTCGCAAAATGTGTTTAATTATATGTATTCTATCATAAAATAACATATTTATCACAATTCTCATACCTTGGCCGGTCCCCTATTGTTTAAAAATAGATGCAAGGCCCAATTGGACCTCTTCATTGTAGAAGGATTAAGTTGAATGTTTCCTGAGCATATCTATTCAAGTTTAATAATCAGTAAGATCAAAAATTTAAATGTATACGTACGAAGTGACACTAGCCTAGGGCTTATCCCGGCTTTGTCACATGTTTGTGAACAACAATATTATGCAAGTCAAGCTCTGATGAAATGGTCCCTAAATGAGAGGACTGATCACCCATCAGGTGCTTGCACTGGGGTCCCCAATTAGTAAAATACATTTAGCCAACAGACTGACATTCTATTCTACCCCACCTCCACATGTACTGTAGGTAATGTAGGCAGAAAAGATAACAAATGCTATTAATTTTTTGTCTATTCATTTGTGAGAAATATGGCTGACTACAATTTGGATGAAGTTTTAAGTTTGTCACTGTTCCATATCAATGTCATCAACAGCCTTCTGTGACCCACTGCTTGGTAATAGGCCTCCTTCCATCTATAGATGCCAACCTTCTCTGTCCTGTCCTGGGCCATCCTACACCAGTTGTTTCCAGCAATATTCTTTACATCGTAGACCCATCATCTTATATATCATATCATATTCATTTATTCACATCAATTTGTAAACGTACATGCACATCTTAAATCTACATATTTACAAATTTACCTTTGCAGGCGTTGTGAATATAGGGTACAGGAAAATCTACAACTTTTTTCAATAAATATAGTTCACAAAACAGTATTAAATAATTTAAATCATATTCCATGTCAATCCTAAAATGTAAATTATCTGTAATAAATTAATAATTATAGCAAAAAATAAAATAAAAAACAAATATATGGGAATAGTTACAACGTCATTTAGTAAATTATTAATATCACAGTTTGTCAGTCCAATAGTCGTTTAGATTATAATAACTTTTAGCAATCATAATTTTTTTTATCTGGTACATATTCATAAGATTATTTATAATGTGGGGACTTCAGGAACCTTTATATTTATATTGTAGCCTATGTTTGGTACATATAAATAATTTATCCGAGATTTTCGTCAACAAAAATCAATTTAGAGTCTTACTGTGCAGATTGACATAATAGTGATGTTTCTTGTGAGAAAGAATTTTGGTTATATTTATCATGGAGAAATTGAGTACGATAAATCGCAATACAACACAACTTGTCATGGTAACAATAACAACATAACATTGCATTTTGCATATGTAAACAATCTAAATTCGAGTTATTCCAGTCTGATCTACCAAACAGATCCACTCTTCACTATTATTATTACTATTGTCTGGTCTGATCCACTCTAAAATTTATTACTCAGGTCTGATCCACTACCTGTTTAGTACAGTCAAGAAAAAAACAGTTGTCAATGGAAAAATAATAAGTTTTTATTAATTACTAGCTTTTGCCCGCGGTTTCGCACGCGTGAATTTCCCAAACAGTGCTTTTTCCCAGGATGAAAGGTATCCTATGTCCTTCTCAGTACTTCGAAATTTCAAGAAGATTGGTTCAATAGATATAGCCTGAATAGGTAACAAACCAACAAATAAACAAACAATATTATTTAGGATAATCAATCACAGCACAGATAATCATAAATTTGCACTTTTGATTTAGATGACATAAAATAAAATTGTAAATAATTAACCAATGAGAAATCAAATAGGTACTTGACAAAAAACCTTCTTTAGACAATTAACCTGTCCTGTGGACTTGGTCGATATGATAACGAATTCTATTGTGTAACAATCCCCACTGTTTTACGGGTATAAAAAATTCTAATGAAGATTATAACCATAAGGTAGCCAACAATTTATTATCCAGATAGTGAGGAAAGAGAGTCAAATATTTTGTTACTGACTGTACCAAAAATATGCTTAAGGATCTGACTGGAATACAATATTTAATTAAATTATTTATTCTGATCCCCTAAACCGTGGGAATAGAAAATAATTTAAATGAAATGGATCCCCCAGGGTATCAGATTTTGTGGATCAGACCGGAATAACTCCTAAATTCACACTAAGCAAAAACTGGTTAGTCATAAAAAATACAAAGTATGTACAACTGAATTATAATCTATAGTATAGAATACATAGTCAAATTATTACAGTCATACAAACATGTAAACGTGTAAACGTGTATGTACAACTTAGATTAATGACACTTGACTTAAAAACTTGAGATACAAAATATTGAAAAATATTTTCAGTCTCATCTATCTATACATATATATATATACATATGGGTCATTCCAGCGAAGATGACACCCCAGGTCAAAAAAATAAATTACATAATTTGTGATTGAATCTGTGATTAAAGTAAAGCCAATAAACCAATTCAACAGGAATCAACCAATTAGTTTCATATTTTTACGATTTTCGTTTATTTTATTAATCGTGAAGGCAGCCATAGCGTAGTTGTGTTTGGTAACATATTTTTTCTTTAAGTTTGAAATACTTTTTGCCGTTATTTATTGAGCCGTTGTGAAAAGTGATTATCTTAAAAGAAAGTATAATTTAAGAAGTATAAAACGGTGGCAAGTTATTGCATGAAAAAAATTATTGTGAAAAGTTGTAAGAGTTTGACGAAATGCTTTCCCAATGTCCCACCCGTCACAGCAAAACATGTTCTTTTTTATCCTTACCTAAAAGTATCTAACTTACTGTTTCGCGGCTTTGCAAAAGTAACAATTATTCCATAGGTAATGGTTTTGACTTGAAATTACATTGAACAAATAAAAATGTATGAAAATATTGAGATTCGAAAGGATGTCCCACCCGTCACAGTGATGGGTGGGCCATCCTTTCAGACCTTAATACCATATAAAGTTTTTATGAATTCTTGTTTTTTCAGTGTTATACTTGTTTGTTTGTTTGTTTTTTTACATTTGGATATAGGTTTTATAACAAAATCTTTATTTTTGATTTATTTCTTGGATGTACGTGCATGTAGTCTACTAGTTTGGTTTTATGGGGCTTATTTCGGTTATAAATTTAGGTTTTGGTATTAATTCATTTTCTAAATATGAATCCCGCAGATAGAAAAGAAAGGGTAAAGAAAAGTAGACAGCTATTGTAGAAAAACGGAAAGTTTTTTTAGAAAAAGAGAGGATTAGGGATACCAAAAGGAGGAAAAAAATAAAAAAAATACTAATTAAAACAAAGAAACAAAAGCAAACGAGAGAGAAGGAAAGAATACGATAAAAGAAAGCTAGAGAAAGGAAAAAATGATCAATTCTTCCATTTCAAAGCCACAATTGTCATCGCCCTTAGGGTCATACAAATGTGTAAAAACGCTGCGTAAGGTCGCTATTATTTACTTTTTATAGTTCATTTGTTAAAAATATAACAAATTGCATATATAAACAGTTGTATGCATTTTATTTAAGCACTATTATGCCATCTAAAGTTACTCGTCCCACCCGTCACAAATTGCTGTCCCACCCGTCACACACTACTGAAGGCATTATTTTGAATATTTGTAATAAAATGTGTTGCATATTACCGTTAGTAGTCTTAAGTCTTATCGATATTGCAACACTAGTTGTCATTTTTTGTAGTATGGCAACTTAGTGTCGTTCCGTTTCCGTTCGTTGTCGTGATCGTTCCTTAGAAAAACGTGGAATGTGCTCCTAATAATTTAATTAATTTATCGCAAGGCATTGAGTCAAGGCACCATTATTTTACTTATAGTTCTTAAACAAAGATAGCGTATTTGGACGAAACTGTGTGTGCTGAGTGCGGCGTGGTAAAGTCGGTTGGTATAATCTGGGCCCAGCTCTGTACGTAAGGCTGACCTACCGAAAAGCAGCAGAACTTCGCTAAGAAGACCTCCAGGTGAGCCCAAGTCGCTATCATTATAAAATTCCCTTCTTTTCAATTCAATTTTCAGAATTTGCAAATCATGTTTTAACACGCAAAAATCAAATTTTCGCTATCGATACAGTCTGCTTTATAAACATTTTTGGTCCTTTCGGCCGAATTCTATTGAAATAGTACCGTTTTTCGTGAATTTTGGGTGTTTTAGCGTGATTTTGCAAAATTCTTTGATTTTTTATTTGTGCGAAGGTACTTGATAAATTGCCTTGTGAAACTTTTCGTCGCGGTAAATTGTACGCCATCTTTTGTCGTTTTCGTTAGGTTGGCAGTACAACTTACTTTTTCTCGTATTAATTTTTTTTCGTTCTCGTATATTGGTAGACAGAGCTTTCTGTCAAACGTCAAAGTTGAAACGTCAGCTCGAGTGACATTTCAAGTCAGAGGTTCTGTTTACATTTTCGTTTGTCGTGTTTTATTTTTAAAAACTTTCGGTTTAATTTAACTTAAATTAAAACAAAATGAGTTCTAATAATAGTGATGTTGAACCCGTAACTATAGACGCATTCCGCGTTGCCCGAGATTATTGTGTTATGCGGTTAGAACACATGGAGACTTCGGACTTACAAGGATACAATGAATTTGACTTCAAAGACATTGAGAAAGACTTTCATGAAGCTCAAATGCGTATCTTGCGGCCGCTTTCTCAAGAGCAACGAATTGCGGAATATTTAGTAACGAAAGACTTTGAAGATAGGTTAAGGTCGGTTAAATTTAGACTTAGACAGAATTCTCATAGTAATCTTAGTGTTAGTGATACTAAACCTGTTTTCGAAAGTAATCTAGCAAAATTGCCGAAAATATCAATTAAGCCCTTCGATGGGAAACTTGAAAATTGGGTTTCCTTCAAGGAACTCTTTGATTCGTTAATTCATCAGCGGAAAAATATTTCTGATGTTGAAAAATTACATTATCTTTTGTCGAGTGTTCAGGGTTCCGCTTATGAATTAATAAAAAGTTTTCCATTATCAAATGATAATTATGGCAATGCCTATGAGACTCTGTCTAATTATTATGACAGGAAGAGACAAATTGCGGTCTTGTATTATGAAAAGATGTTGAACTGTGAAGCAGTTAAGAATAAACATGATTTAGATAGAGTGTTTCGGACATTTAATGAAAATTTAAACATTTTGGTAAAATTTAATCTTCCTGATCAGAATTTCATGCTGTATTATTTATTGTGGTCAAAATTAGATACTGCTACCCGTGAGGCATATGAATTGCAACTTACTTCCAATGTTGATGTTCCAAAATTTGATGATTTGAAAAATTTTGTTGATAAAAGAAGTAAAGCTTTAGAAAATTCAAATGTTAAGCCGTCCAATGTTAAACCTGTGACCAAAAATAAAACAGCACTTATTGTTTCAAATTCGACCTGTGTCTTTTGTACTGGTCAGCATAATCTTGCCAGTTGTAGTGAATTTCTTAAACTTGACAGCAATAAACGTTTTAATTTTGCTAAGGAAAAGGGTCTCTGTATCTTATGTTTTTCGAATAACCATCGAGTGAAAGTTTGTCGTGCTTCTCGTTGTAGTGTGTGTAATCGTTCACATCACTCTTTGTTACATTTCACTAAAAATACAGAAACATCCGATTCTACAGAAACTGGTAATGCAGTGCCTGCCAGTAACTGCAATGGTAATACGGTTTTAACTTCACTGACTGGGGAAAGTACTATTTTATTTTCGACTATAAAGGTTTTTATTAAAGATAGTTTTGGTAATTTCCATCCAGTGCGCGCACTTCTCGATTGTGCTAGTGCATGCAATTTTATTTCGGAATCCTGTGCTAACACACTAGGATTAAATATTTGTCGCGGCCAACATGCCGTGTCCGGCATTGGCAACTCTGTCGCAAAGCCACTCGGCTCACTCGTTTGTGAGATAAGGCCTCTTGGCAAACAAAGCTTTTCATCGAGTGTCAAATTCGAGGCTCTTGTCTTACCATCAATATGTGCGGACCAACCGACTCAACTTGTCGATCCGTCGAGGTGGTCACACATCAACAACTTGTCGCTTGCTGATCCTGACTTTTCCCGCCCAGGGCCAGTGGACATGCTGCTTAGTGCAGACATTTTCGCTTCGTCATTGTTACCTGGTCTTCGGCGAGGGAAGCCCGGACAACCCACCGCATTAAATACTGTATTTGGGTGGATTGTCATGGGCGAGTGTGACAGGAAGCAGCTAGCACCTACTCGTCGTAACAATAATCATTGTCTTTTCGTATCGAATCTTGATGACTCCTTGAAGAAGTTCTGGGAGTTGGAAAATGTTAGCTCTCCGAGCAAACCCTTGTTGTCGAAGGAGGACCAACTCTGCGAGGATTGGTTCGCCAAAAATTATTGTCGTAATAAGGAAGGCAGGTTTGTTGTTCCCCTACCCTTTGTCGATCCAACAAACAAACCCACTTTCTTCAATTCGCGCGAAATCGCTTTAAAACGTTTTTTATCATTGGAACGCAAGTTCAATAATAATCCAGAGTTCAAACGGTCTTATTTCGATTTTATGGAAGATTATGAAACTCGTGGTCATTTAGAAGAGGTCCATCCTCCTGCTTCTAGTGAGGGCCAGTTCTACTATATCCCGCATCATGGTATACTGCGAGATTCGGTAACCACACCTCTGCGCGTTGTCTTCGACGCTAGCGCCAAGGACGCCAGAGAATTTTCGTTAAATGCCACTCTTTTATCTGGTCCTAAGCTTCAGACTAATATTTTTGACCTGCTCGTTCGTTTTCGTTGGCATGCTGTCGTCTTCACGGGCGATGTGATGCAAATGTACAGGCAGATATTGGTCTCTGAAGAAGACGCTAATTATCAGCGCATTCTGTGGCGGCCCTCAGCTTCCGGTCCTGTTCGTGATTATCGTCTCAAAACAGTGACATATGGTGTTTCTGCTGCCCCGTTTCAGGCGCTTCGTACCATGGCTCAACTTGCCAGTGATGCCATGGACACCTACCCAAATGGTGCAGCGGCTCTCGCTCGCGATATATATGTCGATGACGTAGTCACGGGCTCGGACTCTATCGAACAAGCTCGCTCACTTCAGATGGAACTCACAAATATTTTGTCGTCGGGTGGATTCCATCTGAGAAAGTGGACCTCTAATAACAGCGACTTTCTAGAAGGTCTTCCTTCCTCGGATCTTTACTCACAGGATTTCATAAATTTCGAAGAAATGTCTGACATTTCGCTAAAAATATTGGGATTGCGTTGGCAGCCCAAATTAGATTCTTTTCGTTTTCGTGTCGTAGATACTCATCAAGGACGTTGCACAAAACGCACCATTCTTTCGGAAATAGCTAGGATATTCGATCCGTTAGGCTTCCTTTCGCCTGTAACGTTCCTCGCCAAGTACCTAATGCAGTTGCTCTGGACTTCCGGCGTCTCTTGGGACGACGAGGTTCCGGAAAATATTGGGCTTGAATGGCAGGAGTTTAAGGCTCAGATGTCGTCATTGAGTTCGGTAGATATTCCACGTCGCATTGTCGGAGAGTTCGAACAACTCCAGCTTCACGGATTTTGTGACGCTTCTGAAAGAGGCTATTGTGCAGTTATTTTTTGTCGTACACTTAGTAAAAAAATAGTGATATAGCTGTGCATTTGGTTTGCGCTAAGTCCAAGGTTGCACCGTTGCGTAAATTGTCGATACCACGTCTTGAATTGGTTGCAGCAGTTCTGTTATCGGACTTGATGGCATCAGTTGTGGAGGCCCTAAAGCCTTTTTATGCGATAGGTGAAATTTTCGCTTGGTCGGATTCCAGTGTCGCCTTGACCTGGATCAAATCGTGTCCATCCAAATGGAAGACATTCGTCGCCAATCGTGTAAGCCATATTCAGGAAATAATTCCTCCCGACTGCTGGCATCATGTACGAACTACTGACAATCCAGCAGACTGTGGTTCTCGTGGGCTTCTACCTAACGATTTAGTTAACCTAAGTTGTTGGTGGAGCGGACCAGTCTGGCTCAAGCGCCCCAGTGAACATTGGCCTAAGTCAGCGCTAACCTTAGATAGAGATACTCTAAATGACGAACGGAAACTTACGGTTCTCGTGACATCTAAGAGGGATAATTTAGTGGAAAACCTCTTGGAGAAGTTCTCCTCGTTGAGAAAAGTGCAACGTGTCTTGGCCTATTGTTTTCGGTTCACCGGAAACTGCAGGAAAAACCTTGTCGAAAATCGTGTCGTTGGTTCGTTGCAACCATATGAGATTGACCGGGCGCTAAAGTTCCTGGTTGCATCTGTGCAAGAGCAAGAGTTTGCGACGGAGTTGGAGGTGTTAAGGAGTAATTCGCCCAATTCACTTCCGAGAAGTTTTCGCAAACTGTCTCCGTTCCTTGACGAGGCGGGTCTTATCAGGGTGGGCGGTCGCCTGGCCAATGCAAAAATTAAGTTTGAAGCCAAGCACCCGCTACTGTTGCCCCGCGGTCATCGTCTCACTGTTTTAATAATCCAGGAATATCATACTCGTTTCATGCATCCTGGTGCGCAAACTCTTCAGAACCTTATTGCGCAGAACTTTTTGGATATTGTCGTGCAAACGCGCCATTCGATCGGTCATCTCAGGCTGTATTAAATGTTTTCGTGCTCGTCCTCTACTTGCCCCTGCTCCCTTAATGGGAAATTATCCGTCGTATCGTGTTAATCAAATTAAATGTTTTTCGAGTTCCGTCGTTGATTACGGTGGTCCTTTTAATATAGCTCTCGGACGTGGTCGTGGTGTTAAGACCTTTAAAGGTTATATTTGTGTTTTCGTTTGCACCTCTACGAAAGCTATCCACATCGAACTCGCATCTGAATTGTCAACTGAAGCCTTTCTCGCCGCTCTGCGACGATTTATCGCTCGTCGTGGTCGATGCAATCATCTTGTTTCCGACCAGGGCCGAAACTTCATCGGTGCAAGCAATTATCTCGGTTCCCTTATGCAAAATGCCGCTGACTCTCAGCAGATTAAGTTTTCGTTCAGTCCTCCTGGAAGTCCACATTTTAACGGCTTAGCAGAAGCGGGAATCAAGTCAGTTAAGACGCATATTGCTCGTGCTATCGGCACGCAGCGTTTGACTTTCGAGGAATTTTATACAGTGTTGACACAGGTAGAGTCGATGTTAAATTCGCGACCGCTGACGCCTCTTAGTTCGGACGCTAATGATCTCGCAGCGTTAACTCCGGGACATTTCTTAACTTTAGAACCTCTTTCGATTATGCCCGAAGAGAATCTCGTAGATTTACACATTAGCGTTCAACAACGGTGGAAACTTATCCAACAAATCCATCAGTCCTTCTGGTACCGATGGCAAAATGAGTACTTACACACATTACAGCAGAGGGCAAAGTGGGACAAAACCCATTGTAACATCGCTGTCGGAACAATGGTGCTCCTAGTTAGTGAAACATTAGATCCATTTAAATGGCCATTAGGTCGTATCGTTGACCTGCACCCGTCGTGTCGTAACGGTTAGGACTGCCACTGTGCAGTACAAAAGACCGGTCGTCAAAATTTGTCCTTTGCCGATAACAGCAAATGACTCTTAATTTGAAATAGTTTTACATTATTGATCACATAGCCCTGGCTACCGCAAGGTTATGTGTGTACATCTTCGTTTAAATAATAAGTTATCGTTTTATCTTTACTGTTCTCAACAGCATCTTTTCGTAATTTTCGAGTTTGTTATCGTAAATAAGTAAATATCGCGACATTCTTACGCATGTCGTCGCATTTAGGTGGGCGGAATGTTGCATATTACCGTTAGTAGTCTTAAGTCTTATCGATATTGCAACACTAGTTGTCATTTTTTGTAGTATGGCAACTTAGTGTCGTTCCGTTTCCGTTCGTTGTCGTGATCGTTCCTTAGAAAAACGTGGAATGTGCTCCTAATAATTTAATTAATTTATCGCAAGGCATTGAGTCAAGGCACCATTATTTTACTTATAGTTCTTAAACAAAGATAGCGTATTTGGACGAAACTGTGTGTGCTGAGTGCGGCGTGGTAAAGTCGGTTGGTATAATCTGGGCCCAGCTCTGTACGTAAGGCTGACCTACCGAAAAGCAGCAGAACTTCGCTAAGAAGACCTCCAGGTGAGCCCAAGTCGCTATCATTATAAAATTCCCTTCTTTTCAATTCAATTTTCAGAATTTGCAAATCATGTTTTAACACGCAAAAAATCAAATTTTCGCTATCGATACAGTCTGCTTTATAAACAAAATGAATGTAATTTGTGTATAAAATGGGACCTTCATATTTTAGTTACAACATATGAAAAAACTCCTTAACAAAATATGGATGGTTTGTCTTAATTTGTATTGCGAAGCTGGGTACTCAGACAAGCGGGTGTCATGGGCGTCCCACCCGTCACACTTAGAAAGGGTCGATTTTCTCAGTTAATTATGAAAATTTAAACTATTTTTTAATGGCTTCTTTTAAAACAGATATCTGGCTTCATTGTGTTATTATTTTAATATAGATTGCATTGCTAATTTACGAGAAATTACTTGGAGTTTGAACAAAAAGGAGTTAGAATGTCCCACCCGTCACATTGGAATGACCCATATATATAATAAAACAGTAAAAATATTTTGTCTGTACATTTTGTATTTTTGACTAAAATGGATAGATAGAGGGACACTTAAAAAGAATAATAGAAATTTTTTTGTAATTTCTTGTCTGTCTCTCTGTCTGTCTGTCTGTATGTATGTACGCGTTCACGCAAAAACTACTGGACGGATTTGAATGAAACTTTTTTTGTTGTATAGCTATTAAGTCTGGGCAACATATAGGCTATAATTGATCATCAGCATCCTTTTGAAGTGACAATCTTCTAATAAAGGTACTACACATCACTTTACCAGCCCTTCGTAGGCACAATCCGATTTTCCGCCGTAACCAACCATTGCAGGTAACCGGCCCCTGGATCATTGTTGAATGCACAGAACCTCCGTGACCTGTATGTATGCCCTACAACCCTTTGCCCTTATTTCCCTGTGCATCATTGGCTGGCATGTTGACATAGAGCCCTTTGTTTTACATATGCTTAGCTTACCACGTGTATGAGTCAGTGGACTATCAATTAAAGTAAGAAACCTAATAAAATACCTAAGTTTTGTTTGTATTAATGGTTTTTTTTCTGAATTATTGCATTAATTTATAAGAAGTGCGTTTTTAAAGTGTGCTTAAAAACGTACTGCTATAAGTCAAAACTTTCCATCGTTTTTACAGTATATTAATACAAAAATTTTCAAATGCTATCCGTCAAAAAACATTGATTTTTGATTTTTCGTCATACATTTTTACTGTTATGATATTATATTACCTATCTGCATTTAAAACAACATTATGCTTTAGACTTTCGACTGTTCATGTATGGGATACTGCTAAATCTTGGCATCATGTTTATCACTAGACAAACGAAAGAACTGGTTTAGCCCCTAAACAATTTTATTACTGTAAAAAAAATCATTCATTGGATTTAAAACACGATCTAAAGCCCGGATGTAGAGTAGACTGTATTATGACATAATTTCTAGTTTATTTTGAAAGGAACAAGTCACTTCGCTACAGAATCTCGACCCCAAAATTACATTTTCCCCAAACTTTAACCCAATTCAATCCAACCCTCACGATGGTCGCATTGACACTTTATAAGATAACACGGCTTTTATACTCATCTCGCATCAATTGGAGACATTAGGGTACAGTAAGCAGGTAAAGCTATTGATCGAATGAATCAATTCGTTAAAGTTGTTTGTTTACATATGGGTCGATGGCGACTTGTTTTGTTTTCACACCGACCAACGTGTGGTCGAATTTCAGCGGGAAATCGAAATAATATTCTCTGGTGGAGAAATAGCTTAATTAAGTACCTACGTAACTGTTGCAATGTACAAGAATTTTTATTTTTACTGAAATATACACACAGTATTTGAGTAATAAACAAATAGTTACCATTACACTCCGCGCTAGTTCAATGCATATTTTTTAAAATCTATTCTCTTACTTACTACGTAGACAGATAAACTAAGAAACAAGAGAAATAGGCCGTTCCTTTAGACACTAACGTCTCGTAAACATAATAATAAATCTATTAAAAATCGTTGTTGTTGTTCAAATATGTGCCCTATTTATCGCCACGAAAAAAATATCCGTGTCATTCGCCTAGTGACGTGTTATAAACTCGGGCGACTGGGTTCAGTCCACCGGTTCCGTAGCACCCACGCTCTTGGCACAAGACCGGGCAACGTTGCATTCTCCCGTTCTAAATAACACAAAGATACTGCTCCTAATACCCAGTTTCTGGGAAAACCGGGCCACTCGCTTTATTTACGCACGTGACTAATTAATTGGGGATGAGTTTCATGAGTCCAGCTCGCTGTGGGATAGTGTTTGTGTTGGCTCATGTTTGGTTTGGTTTGATGATGATAGCCAGACCCTTAGTATAAGGATTTGTAGAGATCTTCTAGTAGTAACTGACGCGAAATGCATGCATTAGTTTTGATCTGGTCTGGCCAGGAATTTGATATTATCATTTCATTGGTAACAGAAGAGGGACGCGCGTTGTAAACTATCAAAAAAACTATCTTACATGTAACAAGTACGATCAAGTAGATAAATATTATGTCACACAATAAAGCATGTATGTTTACGCATAAGTCAATATTTAGCCGTTATAATTTCCTTGTTTGTACATTTTAATTTATTTGCACGCTTTATAACGAATTGCCTACCTGCCTACGGGGAAGTTTCATCAGATCGCGAGAGACACGAACAGAATTATTGTCAGCTCCCTCGAAAGTTGCTAATTGCCTCCTCCGGCCCTGGTTTACGGTTTAGTTTCAAATATTATCTGTTTGCCAACAGTTGTCTTCCTGTACGTCTGTTTCGTATTTAGGTAGCGTTAATTATAATCTGATTTAACCAAGATGCTCTCCCCCTTTCACATTATTTTGGATCGGAGATCTATTATTTAGTTTAATTCTGTTGCTTATGTATGACACATCTAGCCGTTAATCTACAACGTCAGGGATTATTTCGACTACGCAATAAAGATGACTTACAATCGGTGGTACTACGTAAATCTATCAAAAATATTTTTATTTACGTAGGCTTCAAGACGATTTCCCCGCGAACCACGGTACCATAATCTCCCTTGCTTATAAGGATAAAGATCTTTGACAAATTCCTTAACAATCTCTTTGAAATTCATGAATGCTTTATAAAACATGCTAATTTGTCTCGAATGGTTGGGGAAACGAAATTTTACTTAGAATAAATTAACACAAGGGCCCAATGAAGCAGCCCTTATAGGGTCTTCTCACGATATTATTGTAATCCAGCAAGCATCTCTGTTTTATTCCATTTTAAAATCATGGAATATCTTCCTACCAGTTATTCCGCGGCATAATTCGATGTTCTATTGAAATTTTCTCCGTGGCCCGTCAAAAGCCGGGGTGCCAAATATTTGAAACTACACTGATGCCGAAGCGAGTGGCACACTCGCATTTTTTCGTCCACGATCAACTTTCATTCACTGTCTGAAAGCGTTGCTATGCGGATGCTGCTTGCTTCGTCATCAACACGGCTCGGGGCGTGTCGATCATATCGCCTTGTGGATTTCACTGTCATGTGTATCATTCATTTGATAACGCGGTAGCGTTTATCTGACAACATTCCTTTTTCTGTTTTAATTAAAACTTCATACTTGGAGCAAAAAAGAAAGCATTTACAAGCAGACAAGTTCAACATTCGATTTTTTTTCGCCTTTTTTAAATAAATGTATTGCCACATTTTATTTACATGCCTGATATCTAACTCGTTGAATAAACAACTTATTCTTAGCGTAGTTCTTAATCAGTAACATTTGCGATTCGTAACAAAAACACGTAACAAGCAAGAAAACATGAATGAACGCCTTCATTAAACTCCAGACTATTTCTGTAAATTTGTTTACAAGAATTTTTTAGTACTTTATCAATCCGTCACGGGAGCTGTGAATTCCATACAAATAATTTACACCGCTAGTGATTACTATAGCTATATAGTTCTCCAACCAGTTATCCCATGTCTGGCGGAGTCTGTTCCGATTCTGCCGGTGAATGGTCACCTTTCACCGGCGCACGGTCTAGACGAGTCGGTTTCGGCCCGTGAATGAATTCCACATCGGGTCGGAATGCGGAACAATTCAATGTGCCCAAAATCGAACGCGCAATGTGCAAGTGAAATCTCGAATTAGCACTTTAGTTGCCACCGCACGCATATTCGAAGTTATTTAATAACTGCTTCTCTACTATCGTGCTGTCACCACGAGGGATAGAAAGCTTACTGAGAAGATACAGTATCACGTCTTTATACGGGATAGACAGGGCCAATTGATTGTAAAGCCTTTTGAATATTATGATAAGGGATACGTTTGCGTCCTCAGAGGTGGCGAATAGTGGCGATAAGGCCGACTTTAGCTTGACATATTCTCTTACTGTAATTATTTTTGTACAATAAACGGTATTGTATGTAGAGAAAGTGCTACTTAACTCATTCAACATAAGATAATAAATATTCAATTTGATTACAAGCTGGCCATTGCTTTATTGAGCTGACATGTTTACACATAAGTGTGATGTGCAGTAAAATTGCAATAAAATAACTGAAGTTTAGGAGTGAAAGGTTTAACAAATACAATTCGGAAAGTCAGATTACTTATTTCAAATCTAATAGAAATTTAAACTGTAAAGTCAACAGCGTTATCAACCTGCCCATTTTGTTGTAAATTCGCCTTTATAATCGCCTCATAGATGTTCATGAACATCTTTGACATACATACATACATACATAGAATCACGTCTTTATCCCTTACGCCCTTTACGGGGTTAGCAAAGCCAAGAGTCATGAGACTCGAAGGCCACGCTTAGCTAAATAGTGGGCTCTCTGATGGAATGGAGATTCAGGTATTGTGACAGGTTGCTAGCCCATCGCCTATGAGTGGAGGAATCCCCAGTTCAAAGCCCTTTCCTCAATTGACTTACAGTTACAGTTTGACATACAGTCGACTGTAACTTACTATGAAAAGAAGGATCGTTTCATACAAGTGGTCCAGTTACAAAATCAAAATCTGACCAATATGGGGTTGTTATACAAGCTCTGTTTGAACACGTGGGTGTTCTCTGTGTGGGCATTCAAGTACCCTATGCAAATGCTAAGATTTCTCCGGTGGGCTCGAAGGCTGCCTATAATTTCTGCTGTTTCATTCCGCGCGATTTATATTTGCATTTTGTTTGATCGAATTTTATGACTATCGTAAGTAGAATTTGGTGCTATCGCTTGAAAACTTAACTTGTTAAGTATTTGTTATATTTTTTTTTTTTCGAAAGTCTTACAAGGAACAATCTATAACTATGCTAAAAACTAGACTGCGTCTATATAAAACAATTTTATTGTATGTACATATTTCCTATTTTCTTATATTATTAAAACCATTCATCTAATCTATCTCTTTATATTATAATATAAAGACCTTAACTTATAGTAGTTTCTACTTCTATTTAACTTAACGATGTATAAGTACCCTATTTCTCTTAAAATAAGTTTATGATATTTTTTACTAATATAAAACTGGATTCTCAAGGTCTATTTACATTTTAAAGACTTAGCGGGTCAATCACTTACGAACAAAAGGGAGTTCAATCAAATATTTAAATTAGCTAACAAATTGCCCGAATTTATTCTTATCATACGTAAACTTTAGTAATGGTATAACATAACATTGGCTAAATAGTCATCTAGCTAGAATGATAGTTCACCCATAGGAAGTTATTCCCACAATGTAAAATGAGTTCAAGTGCTCAAATATTTTCTTAATTCAAAAATTACTACTTTTATATCAATATTTGGATATTTTGCAAAATAAAAATAATTTGGTTTTGAACTACCTATAGGTACTACTAGATAAAATTGACACTCCTACTTATATCCATTTTATTACCCAAATTGTAATTCAATGGTAATATAAAAACTTATTTTCCGACTTCGTTGACGTGGTGTGACGGAGCAAGCCCTACAGTGCCTCTTGGTGTCATTGACCGCCGAAGGTTTTTGCACGACCAGTAAGACTCTTATTTATAATAATTGAATGGGTATGGAAAGTTGCGCCTAATATAGCACATTCATACTGGTAACGGTGCCGTGTTACCTACCTTATAATGATGTACTTTGTGGCGTTCATTTCACAGCTAAGCAATGGGGATTTACGCGTTTGTCAATTAAATGTGCTTTTGTGATAATACAAACACTATATAACTTTTCTATAAACTATTGAAGAATGCTATTTTATATATGAAATTCGTACTCGTGTAAAAATAGTTATTTTATGTAGAAAGTTTCTTGTGTTAAAATTTTACGAGGATTTATACCTGCCTATCCAAATCTATTCAATACTTAAACTAGTTTCGAAGTCCGTACCTCTAATAAAAACCAAATAAAAATTTAACATTGCGTCATCCATGGTAATTTTAGCTGAAAATGGTCGTATATATAACTCCAATTAATTAGGCATGTTACTAATAAAAGGTATTTGCTCGCAATTACAGTTACACTATCTGTAATTAATTGATAGCTAATGTACAGAGTATAAATTTGACAATTTACACAATTAATTAGACCTACCTTTACTTATTTCCAAATTATACAGATTTTGAAAATAATACTTGTGTACCTAAATAAAATAACAATCTGATTATTAACAAGCATGTGTACCGACAAAGACATAATAAAAAAAATATGGATAGTACAAATGTAGCACTCTATGCAATATGCTCCACATAATTTTTTTGCGTAGTGTGTAGTTGTAATGATGCTTATTTGCAGTAAGTTGAAAAAATACATATATATATATATATGTATGTTCTGGAGCTGGAGGCACGACAACTGATAGAAAGTTTTGCGGTCAAAGGGTAAATGGAAATCACTTGCATTCATTCAATTTTTAAATGTCTTTCCAAGATAAAATAATCCTTTATTTGCTAACGCTGTAGATTACTGTAGGTAGAAGGTAGAACGTGCCCTTTGCATGTATGTGTTTGCGCATAATAAGCAATAAAAAATGTACTTACTTCTGTCTTTCCGTTGCGCCTTGTACAGAATTATGAATAATGCGACATCGCTGTTAGCGACATCTGTATTTTAAAGTCCGGCTGTTATAAGTAGTCACTTCTGTAACTATCATGCAACCTTTAATTTAAGCAGTCAGATCATTAAATCTGACACCGGTGGTATGGGCCATTATATGAAACGGCGTGTTATATTTTTGCACACTAAATATTTTATACATGTCTCTAGGAATTCGACCTTCACATTCAAATGTTCAATGCCCTTAAATGCCTGTTTCGGAATCGGTATAAATTAATAGTCGTTTTGGGCAATTATACAAATGTTATTGGATATATTTATCTATGCTTGCTATTGGCTATTCTGTAATTTAAGAGACAGCTTATCTTTTCTTTTGCAGCTTATCTTTGATGTTAAGTGGTGACCGTTGCCTGTAGATCCTATTCACAGTATACGCGGAAGTGTTACGCTCGCGCTGCCTTCTCAAAATGGTTTAGAGTAATAAAAATGCTAATTCTAAGTCGAATAATATGATAAATTACCAATCGTCTTATTTTCTTGATGAGTTCATTATGATGATGAGTATGAAGTCAAATCGTCTTAGGCCCACATTTCACTTATGATATAAAATGTAGATTCTGAAAACTCGTCATACGTTTGTGAAAAATTGCAAGATGTGTCTTCGCCATCCGTCTTTTTATTTTTAGGCACAGGTACATTAGTCATAGTCAAAAATACAGTGCACTGTGCTGCGTCATTTAAATTTATTATGTGCAATACGTGTCGGCACATTACTTTGATCTGAAATATCTGAATAAAGCCGCCTATGGAATTATCTAGACATCATTTTCCTCGTTCATCATTTCGGTACTGGGCTTTCTAAAGTACCGTACAATTGAAAAATCTGGTTGCACGCTGCACCCCATCTGGGCCTCGCGCCGATGACCGCAAACTTTTTGCATATGCCGTTGAACTAGAGTAAGAGGTTGGATGATGCTTTGTTGTTTTGAATTGTATCCATATGTTATGTATTTACGGTACACTTCGTAAGTGCAATCAGAATCTACATGACAATAGATTTTAAGACGAGGTATAAGATCTTTGAGGTATGACTGCACTTGACTGTAGTACTGTAGCCTTTGGAGCAGACTGCTTCTGCGGTAGCTGAGTTTGAGCACATGGCGTCTGCGAGACTATCATGAGTATCTCGTATGATTTCAGTTCAGGTCTTCCAGATCATTTACTTTTGTTTGGCTCTGTACTTGGACTGTTCTGTATTGTACACTGTACTGTCTGTGTAGTTGGAGTGGAAGTATAAGTTTGTAAACTAAGGGTCGGCGTTTTATGGTAAATGAACATGCTAAGATTATTATGTCATGCCTTACCTCTGTGGTTACTTCATAAGGAACCAGTCCACAAGAGACAGGATATCCCGGGTCCTCTTCACTTTCAAGTAAAGCTCTGACTACCGATGCTATTCTTTTTCAAGTAATGTTAGTTCCTTCATGCTTAACGCCTCCGGTTCTTAAAAAATGTCTAGTAGCTGCACCCCGGCGGGCCTCGCGTCGTTGACCGCCAACTTTTTGCCCAATCCTCCACGCTCGCCTTAACTAGAACCTCCGATGGGCAATGCATGAAGGATGAACTTGGCTAGGCAGCTGCTAGGTTGAGATGGAGATCCAGTGTTTACAGTGGCTACCTTCCCATAACGCCCGAGGGCGATCTATGGCGATGTAGCTGGCCAGTACAGAGTGGCACGAAAAAGGAATGTATACATATGTCACACTATATTTTAAGTAAGGATAATCATTATAAGTACGGTCACATTACCAGATACTCCACGTCATCTGATTGAAAGCTGAGTTGAGCCACGAGTGCTTTTTTATTATCAACTTTCATTTTCTCGTAAAAAATAATACATTTCTTTTTATTCGATATCAGTTACGGGAAAAGTAAATTGAAAAGTGGACAAGTGAAAGAGATCAAAGTCTAATGAAAAATTCAGCATGGTACGTCCAATTCTCATTTCGTAAATCATTTTGTAATAGGTTCGCTTTTACCGTATAGAAATCTTTTATCTTGGAAATGATTAACAGTAAAATAAGATTACAAAAAATGATCAGAACAAAAAATCTGATGGGCGGACATTCTCAGGCGCCAGATCTCATCGATTCCGCGAAGGCACTCCAAAAGCGTCCACCGCTAGTATCGTTTCGCTTCTAAAATACAAACTATATATCAGCGCAGCCCAGGCGCATTTATCAGCGATCACTAGTGACGAAACAACGTAAAATTCGCATTCGCTGCAAAACGTCCGACGTATCTAGATAACAAACACCAATACGGTTATAGATAAATATAGCTGGCATGGCAACCAAATATTTACATGTGTTCCCAAACATAATATTAACAACTGAATATACACGTTGTTCGACTTTTATCTGTTCGACGTAACAGTACGAACTTATCTTTGTATACCTATGTATTCATGTCCATAATTGTTTGGTACAATAAAGTACATATTTTTATTTACTTACTATTCGAGCAAACCTCGCGTGTGGTGAGGACCTTCTTCATAGGTCTTTGAGCAACCAAAGAGTTGTCGTTTCGTTAAAGCTCCCTCTACTTACCTCTACTACTCGACACTCATCACATCACTCTCATCATACAAGCTCGCCACTTTATAGGTGCTCTTAAAATCCCCTTTTAGTTACCTAATTGTTGTTTATTAAATCAGACTTTACTAAAATATACCTGATTGTAAATACCCGAGAACACCGAAACCACAATTAAGTTAATCAGTTGCATCACAAGTTTGGGCATCGATAACGGCGCGCGCGTTGTTTTCGCGCACGTTTCGGCGCCCCCGTCCGGGCCTCGGGTGAACGGCCAGACAGGCGGGCGGCCGGCCGTTAAACCTGTGTGGCCTCGCGGGCCTCCGCCATCTGCACCGGCGCACCGAGGTGTGTACACTGGCGTGCAAGAAAAGATATACGATTACACTAATAGAGCGAAGAAAAGGATGGGATCACCTCATGCGGTGGTGGATCAGAACAACCAACTTGCGGCTGCCTTTTGCATCAGCAAAAGGCAAGGCCCGTCCTGTCCTGTACCAGTGCCGGCAAGGGCGCTTCAACAGCGGAATTAAATCTCAAGATGGATTAGAGTGTACTCGACAGCGGAATCTGATCCGTTGATTTTGATCAATGGATCACAGTGGAATAAAGAACTTTTTTTTTTAATTGACGCTCTTCAGGAAAAGATATATATATACTTACGATTCATTAATAGAGCGAAGAAAAACATGGGATCACCTGATACGGTGGTCCGGTGATATCTCGTGGGATATATGACAGCAACTTGCGGCAGCCATTGCGTCATCTCTACCAGAAAGCCGGCAAGGATACATTATTTCAAATTTTTCGCAACCTCCCCTCAAGGCACTTTCATACCCTAGCGCCATTAATTTGATTTTTGAGTGGCTTTTGAAGAGCATTGGTGTCTATGTAGGAACGACTGGAGTAGGAAGGTACTATAATGCTTTATTACAGCAGTAGGATACACCATCTAAAAGCTATCAAAAAAAATAACCTGAGCCAGTTAATTGTTTGAAATTATGATTATATCAGTTTTGAATTCGATTAAATATGCACACAGTATTTTACATCGCCGGCAATTTTAATCAACAGTAATGAAATGAATTTGCTTATACTTAATGTTTTAATTTACATGTCATTGTGCAGTTATCAACTGCATTAAAGTCATGTTCTGGAATAATCGCGGCGCCAAGTGAGGCGCCGTTGTTGTGGTATATGCATTTTTTATGTTAAGTGAGTTATATCAGTTCTTTTTATCTTAATACACACACGCACACGTGTATACTCGTATTAACAAACCTTGACTTACGGCACCCCCTTTTTAAGTCGTGGTTTAAATACAAAACTATTTAATCCTCAAAATATCAACCGCAAATGCCTCCTAATCCACCGCTCTATTGTGGCTCTACCATGCGAACTGATTTAATGGGTCACATTGATATGCATTCGCCTATATTTTCCGAAGGGGCCGACCGAGACACTTCGGGCCAAGGTGACACTAATGGGGCCTCCACGGCTTCCCCATGTGTCTATTATCCGACTTCTATCCAAAGAACCCATTTGAAATATATCTGTTTCTAGAAAAGAACTCTTTAGCTCAAGATTTCTGTGGAAAAATTATAAATTATGTTCCAAGAAGAATAAATGGTCCTTAGTATAAACCTACGTTTATTTATTTTTCAAGTTATCGATGTTAGTTAGTTTTATAGAACGATACATCACTTTAAATCCAACTGCAGAAGCTTACTGAGGTGCTCCTCATAGAAAACAATTCATTTATCGCCAAAGAAAATTGCTCTTTTAGAAATTGATAGACTCTTCATAGGTGTTCTTCAGACTGAGATTCTTGATGGAATAAGTGTGTCTATTATGCGCCCTCCCGTTCCCAAGCACTGACAATCTAGATGCATTATTCTTTTAAGTGCTTAATAGAAAAGCTGTTGAATAATTCACCAGCTGAAGACTGGTAATAAAAGCGTGCTCGACAAGACGGTCGATATGTAAAGAGATGAGATCTAGGAATAATATCCTGGCGAGATTGTTTACGGTGCGGCTTTCGGTCGGATTGCGTCGCATTGCTGTCCGAGAATAATGTATGCGCAGAAGGACACCCCGTGGCAAATGGATCCACAATTAATCATGAAAAATCTGTTCAAATTTTGTTTAATGCAATTAGTATTCGATTAATGAAATACTGTCAGATACAAAATATACCTACTCTAAAAGTTAACATGGGAATTGATAAACGGAGCAACAGTAGACTGAATTGAAAACCCTCAGTTTCATGGGGTGTTGTTTCTATACTCTGGTTATTTTGAAGAGCGGTGGTTTGTCCGGAGCTCAGACGGGCAGCACACAGGTGGTGTGGAGCGAACGTCTGCGTCGGTGCTTTTTCATTCTTTGTTTGCCTCGAGGATTTGCATACAATCGGAGAAATTGCGTGGCTGCCAGCAGTCGGGAAAAAAGGAATTTGTGTACTAATATGCATATGGCATCCACTGTTCTCTCAAATATCTACGCTTCTGTTTTGTTTCGACATCTCTAGCTTGTAACTTAAATTTTTCGTGCTTGTTCGAGCCTCCAAAATGAGCACACGTAACGGCACTCTCAAATTGATAGTAAAAACTAATCGCGCTCGAGCTCAAAAAATTTCTAACGAGGAAAACGCCGGGTCATTTCTCGCGAATCATCGATAGCCGTGGCCGGTGCAGAGTTCGACGCGTTTGTCATCTGAATCACGTGGCCTTCCGCCTGGTTATTACTAGCCTAACGCTGTTTCGCGCGTTAGTTGTGGCGGGCATTCCGCGCCACGCCGCCGTCCTTATCGTCTGCGCAGCACGCATCAACAAACGCCACGTGTGGAAACATTGTTTCACAACAACAACACGCGCCGCGCAAGGACGACACTGCAACGCGATTTATCTCAACATGAAAATCCTACGCGATCCACAACGGCCGAGATGCCAAGTGAAACGATGAGTTTACCGATCGCCCGGTAGTTCAAGTGCTTCTTTGTGTTAATATACCATTCTACCTGGGTGGTCTTTATTGCTCTTTTGTTTTGAAACAAAGCGATTGTGTTTAGTGATAGTGTTTTAGTTATAATTTTGTGATATGTCCGCTCAGGAGGGAGAATCTCTCGATTGTAAGTTATTCTTTTTACTATTGTTGTAAATCCGTTTGATACTCAGCCTTTTCCTGCAACAGATAACTGATAAGATCATGTATCTTTTCTTTTTGCTTGTACTGGACGAGTGAAGGAGATCTTCTAATGGTTTCTTGGTAGTGGCGGTCGAGGAATTGCGCAGTTAGATTCAACGGCGACCGGCCATACATTTTAGTTAAACTTGATGTCACGGTGCCGAAGTAACCTTGTGCTTGATACTTGTGGACAGAAGTACATTAACTACTGATTGATTACTTACAAACATGTATACATATGAATCACTTATCATAAACATTAACTCAATACATTTCGCTCGGCTCGTGTAAGAGTTTATTGTTTACAACTCAGTGTCATTTTAAATAACAAATAATAATGAGTTTCATGTGAAGAATGACGCAATAACTTCATGATAATATAGAAAAAAATTAAGATACGTGGAAATTTAAAGCTAGACGTCAATATTTGATAGTAAACACTAGGTCACAATTCACAGTTTGCTAAATCATGAAGCATTGCAAGAATTCACCTAGCAACAGACAATAACAAGATTTTTTCGTTAAATAATATTTTTTTGCTGTGACACGACTACGTTCGTCTCTATTTTATTTTTTCTATATCATTTCGATAGTTTTTCTTTATTTAAAAACAGATTACTTTTATAATTAAGTATGTTCAAATTCACCCACCAATTGAAGGGTTAAAATCTATAGAATGTGTTCGGTTTCTGGTTCGCTGGAGTCGTTAACACCAAACTGCAACGTTCGCGTATTTTGCACCTCCCACGCCATCCACCGGCGGCTAATCGCATTCCTGGCATAGCTAACGCAGGTTGTCGGCCGGCCGGACCGCTTGCATCGGTGACGTAGCCGCTAGGGTTACCATCGTGGAATGTCGCTAAAAATAACTTAACTTTAAAAATAAAAATTGTTTGTGGCCAGTGCGCGCGGGAAACTTGTTAGCTTACAATGTTGAAGAATGCTATAGTTGGTAGTTTTCGTACCAATGTTGGTAGTTTTGGTAGCTTGTATAAGCTCATTATTTTTTTACTCTGTAACTATTGGGTAATTTAACTATTGTAAACTGAATGAATATTCTATATCTATTCAGTATTATGTGCATTATTGACAGTACATGCCGATATGTATTCAATCATGAAGATTTATGGAATTGGTTTATGGACTTACTAAAACGCTTTTTTTATCTTTCATAATGCCGTTCACTTTCATTCAGCAATTTTTATATCTTTTATTAACTGCTACCACAAAAAGTTTTTATTTTGTTTTGAATTCTTGGCATAACTATAACATTTTAGGTCAGAAGCCAGCGTGGCGCCTATTTTCCGTTTCAGTCTACCTCATTGAGTAAAGTTGGCAAAATATCCGCTGTGGACAATAATAATGGTTCTCCTAGCCAACATTCTTGGGTCCATGAGCTTCTTAGTATGTAGGTTATGCCTTTAGTTGCTTCTTCCTTTAGTCAGTTAGCCAAGTATAGACGTTGTTAGACTAGCCCAGCTATATGATCGGCGTGTTGACCTTGCCATAATCGCCGACGCAGTTAAATAATTCTGAAAAGATTGCGCGGTAAAAATTCTCAGATCTCGATCGTACGACGTTATTGCGTAACTTCCAGAGAACAATTGATATATAATTCATGACGTTTATGATAACAGTTCTCACGTCATTCACGTGTATTTTATATAAACGCAAGGATCGCTAAAGTATAGTACTTACAGTTCTATTATTTATGTCTTGGTCTCCACGAATTTCTTTCGCCTATCATGCTCCTTTGCCTCCGTGGTCGGTTGACTTCCGTGGCCCAACGGTCATCACGCCGGACTGCCCCACCGGAGGGCCCGGGTTCGATCCCCGGTCGGGTCAAAATTTAAAATGATCTCTTCCAGATTTACCTGGATCTTGGATGTTTATCTATATATGTATTTGTTTATTTATAGTATTGTTGAGTTAGTATTCCATAACACAAGTCTCGAACCTACTTTGGGGCTAACTCAATCTGTGTGATTTGTCCGTATGTATTTATTTATTGCCTCCATCCAGTTTGGTCCTACTTAATGCAGCATGCCTAAAATATCTCCAATGTACAGACACCGCCAGATAGTCCGCGGCTGACCAGTATCCGCTGTAACATTTATCTACGGAACTCTTAAGACGTCTATAATGCTAATAGGCGGATGCGGCCTGGTTTTAAATCGGCGGTCTACACGTTACGACCCGTCACCATTGTCATTTCAACCGTATTATTTACCATGTAAGGTTCGAAATCAAACAGCTCCAAGCTCATTCTGCACCCATTGATGCCGACGCGGTGTTATCCGGTTCATAATTTTTATGTTTATATCCGTCTTATTTTCGTATGCGATATTTACGACGCGTTTTTTGTCTATACGAACGTAATAAACAAAGGCTTTGTGTTAGGAAAACTCGTTTTGCGTTTTAATATTAAAGACGTTGAGATGATTTCCCTCTTTTCCGTATTGCGCTTCAGTTTCACAATAATCTACGCAGTTGCATGTTCCTTGTGACGATATCTGAATGCGCTTGATTTGAACTGCGCATGTGCGACAGTAAAGGCCTCCGGCACTCGTGCTAATAGATTAACTGCCTTTTTCACAAGTTATGTGCGCTTCTTTATGTTGAATACCGAAATTATCGAAGTATTAAATTTAATAGAATGACGGCGTTTCTATCGTCACCCCTCCTTCGTTCTGTACACTATAGACGTACCAGTAACATCATGTATGATCATCGACCACTCCCAAAATTACTTACTTAACTTACCGGGATGTTCAAAATCAAAAATAAGAAAACGTAACACTCCTTTTTTGGTCAGTCGTGTAAAAAATAACCACACAATTTACCCCTTTCGCCGCTTTATCTTATATACCGCGTGTACCTACACGCGGCATATATGATAACATGTGCCACCGATGGCAAAACGTGTCGATAAGATCCATCAATAACAACATCTGTAAATAAATTACTACAACAAATTTTACAATAAGAAAAAAAATGCTTCATATACGTTTCACCGCTGCTAAATGTCTTTTACACATCAAGTCCTAGACTAATCCCAACGACGTCTGCCAGCCCTAGGGTCTGTGTTTTACTATGAAATGTCACGTCTAGCCAGACTGTACATAAATAAGACAGAATTAACTTGTCTGCGACCTTTGGATTGAGCGGCAAAGTTCACATTTGCACCTCTCATTACGAAGTTGCTAGCACTAAAAACTGTACAACATTATACTTGACTAGACACTGTTAATAATGTCTAGATTTTATATTTACTTTAACTGATATAATTTTGGTGTTGAGTTTGATTTCTATTTTGGTATTTTCATGATCGTTTCACGGAAGAATTATAACTTAAGATCTAACATTACAGAGGAAAGGGACAAACAGTCGCAGGAAATTTGTATTATGTATTGATTGTATCCTAACTAATATTATTAATGCGAAGGTGAGTTTGTTTATTTGTTGGTTTGTTTGTTACTTCTTCACGCTTTATCTACTGAACCAATCTTCCTGAAATTTCGCATACACAAAGCTTAAAGGAAGTACGGAGAAGGACATAGGGTTAAAGCACTGTTCCCGTGAGAAATTCACACGGGCGAAGCCGCGGACGAAAGCTAGTAATTGTATAAATAGAATAAAAAAAATATTTTCATAGTTATACTGTGATGAAAAAATATGAAGGTACTAACTATCAATCCCACTGAATATTTCATCGTTTTATAAACAATCGTCTACTTCGTTTAATAACACGGCATTAGCCCGCCCGTGAAAGTATTACGCCGTTGTTGATGCAGCGAGCTATACCAACTATGTTTACACAGCGAAAGAGGGCCTCGAGTCTAGAACACTATTACCGCGAAGACGCAGTGTTATCCGTGGCTTGGCTAGTAACAGTCCGACAGGTTTGATAGTCAAAGTCAATTTTTTTATTGAAACTTGGCCTTCAAAGAAGGCTCTTTTTCACGTCGATAACTAATTATTTTATCATAATATATTATGTCTCAAAGCTACAAACTACTAGCATTTCGGAACGACCACTGCTGAGAAGAAATGCCGAAAGAAACTCATGAAACAGTCTTGTTCGCCTAGCATGCCAGAGGGGCTATTCATTAACTTTATACATACACTAGATTGTGTACAGTAAAAAAAAAAAAAAAAATATAAGAAAAAAAAAATATAATAAAACATGTTATGTTTGTGATCAAGTAACCACAATGAATTGGTTAAGAACAAAAAATAAAAATAAAATTCGAATCAGGATCGAAGCTATATATGTATAGCGATAGGAATATCTATTCATTATCACCAGCCATTTTAATATCCTCACTGCTGAGGCGATCTCTAGCTCTATCCCTCTCTCATTAGAGCGTTTTCCCGGTTGCATCCTCAGCGTACGCGTCGGAGCCCGGACAATAGCTCTATCAATAAGGAAGATTTTTTTAAATTAACCTATTTTGTCCCACTGCTGGACAAAGATCCATAAGGAAGATAATGAAGTTTAGTCTGTGACATTGGAATGTTCCTCTTGATGTAGCTCTTCTCTCTAAAAAAAAATTCTACTGTTTCACTTTAAATATAGTAATGTTTCTATTGGCGAATCATAAACAGCAATTTAGGCCTCAATGGCCTACAAAATGCAAAGTTTGGATGCGTTTGCGAGCTTTATGTTCACATGGCACGTCCATATTATAAGATTATGACATGACTGACATTACTTTGCTAGACTAACGCCCCTGTCATAATATAAACATTGTTGCTACAGTTTTATAAGTTGTACAGTCATCAGCATGTCAGGTTACCCTGCATAGATATCTATGCGGCCGGTAATAGAGGAGAATTTGGTTAAGTTGATGTGCTGTTGAGTGTACAACACGCGGAGATTGCCTGAGCGGCTGCCGACATGTCGACGGCCCCCAGAGGACGATGTAAGGAAACTGTAGCCCTGAAAATGTTTAAAAGACTCCTTGAACTTGAATCTCTACAAGCCATTCGAGGGGACTTTGAGTTGTGGTATCTTCGCGAGTTCACGCTATACCGTGAAGATCTGCTAACCTGAGGGAGAATTATGGGACGATCTCTAGTAACTATAAATCTGGGTTCTACTTTACCTGTATAACTACTAAATCTTAGTCGATGAAGCATACTGATGTATTTAACAGTATTAGACATACATGAAGAATTAAGAATTGATGCTCATCCTTTGAACTTTACCGATAAGAATATGAGGACCTTGCTCTTAAATCAAGACTGAGAGAAGCAGTGCTGGTCGATTAGTCTCCTGTTTGTCTTCTCATGCCTTGTGAGTTTGTTACCAATCTGACGTATGGTAGTTTTCATAGACCACCACTTGCGTTCGGTGAAGGAAAACATCTTGAGGAAGCCTGTGCTCTAGTTGATGATTTTAGCTAGTGCGTGAAATGGAGAAGGCAATGGCAAAACACGTCATTAACAGTGCCAAGAAAGTCGCTGTGTGTGTTTCATTCCATCCCGACCCGCATGAAGGAAGGGATACGATTATAGAGAGAGAAGAAATTGAGCAAATAAAGCAATTGAAATTAATTGAATTGAAGAATAATTATAATAATAATTGAGCATTCTTCGAAAGGAATTAGATCTCCACATTCCTTTCGATTTCGATGATACTAACTCAAAAGTCAATTAAAAAATGTCTAGATAAAAAGTTTACATCGATTCAATGTGGTTGGGTACTTGTGACGTATAGTGGCTGTACGGGAGGGCCTAATTACCGCTCCCGTTTTGGGTGTGCGGTGTGACTAGATACTGTCGCACTAGGACTACAGTAGGTGACTAACACTGGGTGGAAATAAAAGCACTATTGAATTCACTATGAAAAACCCCAGGGTGAGGGCAGGGTCACTAGCCAGGCACTAGGTACTTTTCACTATTTCTGGATCCCGGAGAGCACTGAATTGAAACTGAGCGGTGTATGAAACCGCGCGTTCTTTTATACATTTTTAATTAATGAGCTGGCCAGCGGTCCCTGCCTACCCCTCTAGCTTTCAAATTTATTTTCTCTTAACCCTTAGATCTAGGTACATGTGGCAGCTTAAACCAAAGTGTATTTTACTCTAGGCTACATTCTAGGACTAGTTGTGTCACGCGGCGATGCTCAGGGGAGGCTCCAAGCGAGCGCGGAGTAAATGACTATAAATATGAACTTTCCCCCACCCCTTCTTAATAAAACCACGCCTGCCATTCGGCGCGGCGTCAGAGCGCCCGTGTTCATCGCTACGCTAACATCGTGTGCAGTTGCTGTCTACAACGAGTGAAAACAGACCTTTTCAGGTCTCTACCTATCTGTTTCTAGTGTTTCTATGATTAGTTTGCCTAAATATATGAACTAAAATAAAACAACAGAAGGAAATACTCTTTAATACTTAACAACTAGTACATATTTAACCTATATTAGCCTAGTTCGCTAGTCTAAGGATGAAAAAGGGTATCTTTATTTACATTCAATCAACTTATTACATAAAAATATCCTATATACTGAACGGCTATATTTACATTTAAAGATTTTACTTATTGAACCGTAGAAAATCAGCAAAGATATACAAAAACAAATCCGTTCAGTATGCCGTCTAAGTGCCGTCGTGAACATTTCTCCCGCCGTCGCCGCCCGGCGATACCTCTGGGATCACGACGATCTTCTTGGTTGGACGTTGTAACACCCGGCCGCCTCCAACCTGGACGTCGACGACTCGCACTTCTCCGTCGGCACCTGGGTAGACTCGCACGATCCTCCCCTTCGGCCATGTGTTTCTCGGTAAGTTGGCGTCGCAGATGACCACGAAGTCCCCGACCTCAGGTGGTTTGGACGGGTTGAATGGCTCCCGCCGGTGCTGCAGTATGGGCAGGTACTCGCGCACCCATCTTCTCCAGAATATGTCAGCTAGGGCTTGGGCTCTTCTCCATTGTTGTCTGGCGTTGACGTCTTCCACCCCAAAGTACCCCGGAGGAGGAACATGACTATTGGGACCCACAAGGATATGGTTAGGAGTAAGAGCTTCAGGTTCATCAGGAGAGACTGAGACATGGGTTAAGGGTCTCGAATTCACGGTGTTTTCTACTTCTGCAAGTAGAGTGGCGAGTGTCTCATCTGACGGGTACTTCTCGTGTAGCGTAGTCTTGAGAGCTTCTTTCACCGCGCGCACCATCCTTTCCCACGCTCCCCCCATGAATGGAGAAGCAGGGGGGATGTATCGCCAATGTATCTGGTGCGTGACGACCTCATGCTGTAGACCTTCTAAGGCGGCTTCTGCTAACTCCTTTTCTGCACCTTTGAAGCATGTGGCGTTGTCGCTCCACATCTCTTTCGGACATCCTCTTCTTGCTATGAACCTCCGGAGTGCCGCTATCGCAGAATCCGTGCTGAGCGAGTGAGCAATCTCGATATGAATGGCTCGCGACGTCATGCAGGTGAACAACGCTCCATATCGCTTCTCTTTGTGACGTCCAACGGTGACTTCCATGGGCCCAAAATAGTCCAGGCCAGTAAAGGTGAACGGACGTGCGTGATGAGCTAGTCGTGCAGGTGGCAAATCTCCCGTCACTGGATGTAATGGCTTCGTTCTTCTTATCCTGCAGAAGATGCAAGATTTGATGACACTGCGAACTTCTGGCCTGATTCGGATTATCCAGACTCGTTGCCGTAGCTCGTTCACTACCAGCTCAACTCCGCCGTGATGGAGTTTCTCGTGCACATATTGAACGTATAACTTGGTGTAGCGATGCTTCCCGTCTAATACTGGAGGGTTGATTTGGTCTTCACTTATGTTTCTCGCTGCAGCAACTCTCCCTCGGAGTCTCAAGATGCCTTCTTCGTCGATATATGTGTTGAGACTAGCTAATCTGTCTTCTCCGTCAGGTTTCTCACCGTTTCTCACCCTGATTTTTTCTTTACGGAAGGAATCCTCTTGGCTGGCTTCTATCCACATCTTTTCGGCTCTCATTAGTAGATATGCCGACAATTCTTCGTATTTCCTTTGATGGGTCGAGCTGCTTTTAGGTCTAGGCAAGGAGACTTCTTTCTTCTTGTTTCTCGCCCAGGTAGGATCCTTCTCTGCTGTCTTTTTGGTCCTTTTCCTTGTTGCCATTGCCCTCTTCGTTGACAACTTCTGGATGAATAGCAGGACGTAGGCTGTTGCTCTTATCAGTCTTGTCCACTTTGAAAATCTATCTATCTGTGGTAGATAGGGATATTGTTGTTCCCTCTCCAAGTGACATCTCAGTGGTTTCCTTTCTATGTCGTCTTCAGGAACTTCAATTGATACTTCTACTGGCCATTGGTCTTCTGGTAACGTGAGAAACGCTGGTCCCTTGAACCATCGATGATTATGATCAAACTCGTTGGGTGTTGACCTCGTCGCATCATCAGCCACGTTTTCCTTTGTCGGCAGCCACCTCCATTCATTTTTCTTAGTGGTATCTTCAATCTCTGCCAATCTGTGAGCGACGAACGTTTTGTAGGCTCTTGGTTCCGATCGTATCCACGCTAAGGCCGTGCGTGAATCACTCCAATATATTTTCTTCTCCACCTCGAACTCATGCTCCTCCAGGACAGTATGCGCCAATCTTGCCCCCAGAAGTGCTGCCTGTAGCTCCAGCCGTGGTATGGAGATAGGTTTCAGCGGTGTCACCTTGCTTTTCGCGGCTGCCAATGCTACCGTTATACTGCCATCGTTGTTCTCGGAGCGCCAGTATACAGCGGCTGCATAAGCTTCCTCACTTGCGTCAACAAAGGTGTGTAGTTGACGGCGCGTCGATGCTCTGTAATCGTAGCACCGCGGTATCCTCAGGTTTTCTATGCTGAATAGACTTCTCATCCACTTCTGCCATCTTGGCCAGAGTTCTTCTGGAATTGGTTCGTCCCAACCGATGGTATATCGCCAAGTGCCCTGGAAAATCCTCTTTGCTGGCATGGTTATCGGAGATATATAACCCAAGGGATCGAAGAGCGCCATGATGATGCTGAGTGCTTCCCTTTTGGACGGTTTTCTCTCGTTCTGGATGACTTCTTCTGGTGTCTTCATCCTGTTGATTTTGAAGCTGAAGCAATCTTCTTGGACGTTCCACTGAAGCCCTAGAGCTTTCTCTGTTTCTTTTCCTCCGATTATCACGTTGAAATTGGAGTGTTTCTCGGGTTCAACTTCTACTAGTATCTCTTGTTTGTTCGAAGTCCAACCGTTGAGCACGAATCCTGCTTGTTTATGTACATAGTCAACCGCTTTCGTCGTCTCTATGGCTTCTTCTATAGTGACAAAACTTTGTAAGTAATCATCCATATAATGATTCTTCTTTTATTGCCTCTGCTGCGTGCGGGTATTGTTCCTGGTAGTCCTCTGCATTCCTGTTTTTAACATATAGAGCGGTGCATGGTGACGATGTTGCTCCGAAAATGACCGATGTCATGCGATATTCATCTGGTTCGCCCTCCCGCCGGTCATCTCTCCATAGAAACCGAAGTGTGTCGCGATCTTCTTCTCTTATCTTTATCTGCATAAACATTTCTTTGATGTCCGCCGATACTGCATAAGGATATTGACGGAACCTCATAATTACCCCTGGCAGGGACTGGAGTAGATCTGGCCCGGATAGAAGCATGTCGTTGAGGCTCATCCCGGCGAACTTGGCTGCTGCGTCGTGAACCAATCTTGGTGGTTTGTGAGGCTTGGCTGGATTGATCACTGGAAAGTGAGGAAGGTACCATGTTCTACCTTGTTTTGGAGATGCGGGTGCCGGTTCAGCATACCCTGACTTGAGTAGGTTCTGCATACGATCTTTGTATTTCTCCTTGAGGTCCTCATCACGGTCCAGCTTTTTCTCCAATAAATGAAGCCGTTTCTCAGCCTGTGGATAGTTGTTGGGAATGACGAAATCTTTATCCTTCCACAGCATGCCAGTCTCATATCTCCCCTCGGGTAGGCGACGACTCTTTTCTTCTAGAATGTCGAGGGCTTTTCTCTCAGGATCTTCTCTTGGCTTCTTAGCTTCTATACCAAGTGACTCCAGCTTGAAATGTTCTTTGATAAGCTCTTCCATATCTTCATCCCTTTTCATCTGCTTCAGGTTTCCACAGAAGGCGATAGTGTCAGTAGTAGAGCTCTGACACCCATGCAGTACCCATCCTAATTGAGTGTAGGACGCGACAGGTTGATTTTTCTTCCCTACACGTAGCTCCCTTGTCACTATCAGGTGCCAATTATCTTGACCAATAAGTATCTTTGGCGTCGCTCTCTCATACACGATTTCTTCTGCTATGTCTGTGAGGTGAGCGCAGTCTTCAATGTCTTCTCTTCTTATTGTGTCAGACGCGAAATTCAGACGATCCACCGTACGAACCGCTTCGACTTCATGTACTTCTTTAACATATTTCCCTTTGATCTTGAAGCTAAGCATCTTGCTGTTTTCGTGTCTCACTTCTGTGCTTATTCCCTGCAACCACATTGTTTTCTTTGGCCCATCTGCTCCTATGACTTCAGCAATGGATGCATCTATCAGTGTGACGGTGCTTCCTTCGTCCAGCAAGGCGAATGTCTCGACGCTTGTGAGTGGGCCAGTCAACACTACGGGAACAATCTTCAAATATGCCCGTCGATAACTCGGTTGATCAGTAGCCATGGTGACTTCCCTCGCTGACGTCACAGCTTCTGGCGTTGCTGCCTTCTTCTGATAGTGTAGTAGTTTGTGATGCCTCATTTGACAACCATCTTGTCCACATACTGGAGCTTTGCAGACGAATCTCTTGTGTTTGCTTCTTATACACCGAAAACAGACGTTATTCTTCTTACATATCAACCACCTTTCTTCGGTTGTAGCTTGCTTGAACTTCTCACAATCTGTTAGGTAATGTTGTTTCTCACAGGCGGGGCACTTTTCTGAAACTTCTTTCTTCAGTGTGAAGGCTTGTTCTTTTCTCTTTCTTCTATCTTGAAAGTTTCTATCTTCCTTCACTATTTCAGGCAATGCGTATGCTCCGCACTTGTCCGCTTCTTCATTGAGAAAGTTAGACAGCTTCTTTATATCTGGAATATCTTCTGTCTTGACCGCCACATAATCATACCACTTGTTTCTCAGTATCGGCGTTAGTTTCTCAATCACTATCCGGACTAATTCTGGATTATACAAATAGTGAGACTTCTTTAAGGCTTCTATTGTTCCCACTATGTTATCTATTGCGCCTGCAAAGACGCACAACTCTCTTGGACTGTCACTTATCTTATGCAGATGCTTCAGTTTCTCTATTTCCGCATGTATGAGTGACTCCGGTCGACCGAATCTTCTTTCTAATGCTTCTATAATCTTCTTTGGGTCAGATTGACTGAATAAGAGGCACCCGACGGCTTCTTTAGCTGTGCCTTTCAAACTTCTTATTCTTGACACGTTTTCACTCGCTGAGAAAAACTTATGTGAGTCTTCATAGGCCGCCTTAAACCCAAGCCACTCGCTGCTATTGCCGTTGAAGAATGGTAACTCTTGCAAATACTTTGGAGGGTCTCTGCTTCCTTTTGCTGCCTGAACCAGAGCTGTAGCGAGCGTCGCGACGTCCACATTAGTTTGAGATTGACGAGTAGGCCCATCAGTGCATTTCTCTATCACTGGTTCCCGAACAATCTCCCGCACATATTCATCTTGTCGCTGCGGCGCTGCCTCTACCTCCTTAACCTTGTCTTCCATTGGCGGTGCAATATCTTGACTCCTTAATGGCGTCCTTTCAATCCAATTCTGAATTCTCACTGACTCTAGTTCATCATCTTCTTCTTCCTCAGATGTGTCATCTAACCTCATTTTTTGAAGCTTCAGTCTTTGCAATTCCTCCTCAGCTTTGGCCTGCTTTAATCTGCTTTCGGCTAGCTTCTCTTTGGCCTCCAGCTCCGCGAGGAGCTTCTTGCGGGAGGCCGCCGATCGGCGTGACCGAACGTCGTTAGGCCTCAGCGTATTTGATCGCCTTGATCCTTCCAGCAACGCCTGAGACGATTCTGTTGCCCTGGACGAGACGACCTCTTCTTCTGACTCGCCTATTTCCATGCGAGTAGGGTTAGCAGTAATACCGCTGCCCGATGCTGCCAAAAAAGCTTCCAATACAGGCGGACGTGGCACATTCTGTACCCCCTGTATTCTTTGAACGTCTATTAATACTTGTTCGGCAGGTTCTTGATGAGTCCGGTGCTCTCCGGGTCCCGCCGGGTTAGAAGAACCTGATTCGTCACCCTTCTGGCTTCTAGTGACCACCATTTTGCCCTCACAGTATATAACAGCACTAACAGTTACTATTCTTTATTATTTTTATCACTGGTTACTATTAACAGTCACTTAAAGCAGCAATCAGTCTATAGAGTCACTATTGTTTACTATTATCAGTCTTTAAATTCGCGTACAGTCTATATGCCAGTCCATTTATTTACTTTTGACACTTATTTGTTTATACACTGTATTATATACTCACTGTTAATACTTGAAGTCAATAAACATCATGTCTCTATACGTATTCGTGTAATTCAAAAACACAGGGCACAGTATACAGTCTTAACTCGAGACTTCCCCCACCTTTCGGACCACTGTACATCAACGCGTTACTTTACACTCGAATCGCGCCACTTGGGGAAACTCACAGACTGTAGTGTTTATTTACTTTACAGGCATCGGTCTATAAACTGGACTACTATTTACTTTTAGCACTGGTTAGCCTTTATGTAAGGTGTAGACGACTGTTACTTTCTCTTTGCCAATCTGGCTGACACTGGACTGGTTACTTTCTTTATGCCGATCTGGCTGACACTGTACTGGTTACTTTCTTTATGCCGATCTGGCTGACACTGTACTGGTTACTTTCTTTATGCCGATCTGGCTGACACTGGACTGATTACTTTCTTTATGCCGATCTGGCTGACACTGGACTGATTACTTTCTTTATGCCGATCTGGCTGACACTGGACTCACTTTAAAAATACTGTTATATACTATACTGACACTGTTATGCACTGTTATTTATTTTAAAATTAAAAAAACACTACTGTACTGTCCATTTATTCACACTGATTCACTACTTTTTTATCCGGCTTCGATAGGACCACTTTGTACGGGAGGGCCTAATTACCGCTCCCGTTTTGGGTGTGCGGTGTGACTAGATACTGTCGCACTAGGACTACAGTAGGTGACTAACACTGGGTGGAAATAAAAAGCACTATTGAATTCACTCATGAAAAACCCCAGGGTGAGGGCAGGGTCACTAGCCAGGCACTAGGTACTTTTCACTATTTCTGGATCCCGGAGAGCACTGAATTGAAACTGAGCGGTGTATGAAACCGCGCGTTCTTTTATACATTTTTAATTAATGAGCTGGCCAGCGGTCCCTGCCTACCCCTCTAGCTTTCAAATTTATTTTCTCTTAACCCTTAGATCTAGGTACATGTGGCAGCTTAAACCAAAGTGTATTTTACTCTAGGCTACATTCTAGGACTAGTTGTGTCACGCGTCGATGCTCAGGGGAGGCTCCAAGCGAGCGCGGAGTAAATGACTATAAATATGAACTTTCCCCCACCCCTTCTTAATAAAACCACGCCTGCCATTCGGCGCGGCGTCAGAGCGCCCGTGTTCATCGCTACGCTAACATCGTGTGCAGTTGCTGCTCTACAACGAGTGAAAACAGACCTTTTCAGGTCTCTACCTATCTGTTTCTATGATTAGTTTGCCTAAATATATGAACTAAAATAAAACAACAGAAGGAAATACTCTTTAATACTTAACAACTAGTACATATTTAACCTATATTAGCCTAGTTCGCTAGTCTAAGGATGAAAAAGGGTATCTTTATTTACATTCAATCAACTTATTACATAAAAATATCCTATATACTGAACGGCTATATTTACATTTAAAGATTTTACTTATTGAACCGTAGAAAATCAGCAAAGATATACAAAAACAAATCCGTTCAGTATGCCGTCTAAGTGCCTTCGTGAACAGTGGCGCTTATACTTATATGTAATTTGCGGTGTGTGAGTCATTCATACCAATACAAAGGTGCGTGGGCGGTTCAGGTGAAAAAGGCCCGTTCGCATGGCAATTTGGTCTATTATGACATCAGCATGATTGATACAGGCCGCCCCTTGCCATCATTTCCTTAACTACTATTAGCGGTAGACTTGTTTAGATTTATATTATAGATCGTCTACGAAAAATACATGAAAAACTCGTCTGTTGCGAATGTGGGATAAAAAAATATTTTGAGTTTTTATCATTTCGTGAATCTTTTAAGTATCTGCTATCAGTCCGATAGCGCATGCGTCGATGACTCCTTATCCAACAATATCACAGTGACGTGCATGTATGACGATTCTCAGAATTTACATAATATGCTTTATCATTATTGGTTTTGCTGTTTAGTAACCAATACCTGTCACCTATTTTGCGTTACAATAGGGTACTTGATCGGGATATTACAATCAGTTTTCGAACACCTTTGTTAAATGCCTTCACGATTTGAATGATTGACGGTTTTTAAATTTCGGCATGCACCGTCTGTTCTTTTTTTATTATAATGCCGTTTATTATAACGATTTTCAACCAAAAGCCATTTTCATATAGTTAGTAGGTATATGGCATATGTAAAACTTCTCGCAAAGTTAATAATGATCGAGTGAAGTCGTGGTCGGTCGCCAGTTAAGACATGATACGATTGTCCAATCAAGTCCAAGTGTCAACCGCAAATGAAAATTTAATGGTGTTCGGTTAAGTTGCGTGAAAGTGAAACTAATTCACTTTCCTGCAGTAAATCAAAGTTTAATGCCGAAGGTTGTCAACGCCTGCGAGTTTTCTGGTGGGGAGGGTGGCGTCAACTCGTGAACAGTGTTATCTAAAGCTAGTGCTAGGGTGGGTGGCTTCTATTTTCTGTCACTATTTCTTTGTCATTTATTATACTTGAAGAAGATTATTCGTTAATCCGTGACCCGAGACTTATTTATTATTGAAAAGTATTCTGGATAACTTAGGACGGCTCAGCCACTTCGTAGAATTTCGTATTTCGTAATTTAATAAAATATTTTGTAAATATTAAGCTTAGTGTATTCGTCTTTATTGAAAACTAGAATATAAGTTACTACTTTCTTTACTTAAGTACTTAATTGATTGCCAAACTTAAGGTTTGAATAATTTCTGAAAGGTTTTGTAATTTAATTTAGCAAAGAAATGCTTAATTTACTGTTTAATTACTGCTTTGTAGAGATAAAGACGAGAGCTGAAGTTAAAAACAGATTTACAGATACAGCTGCTACAGTATTACGTATTTATCCTTATAACAAAGCTGAAGAGTTTGTGTATTCATATTTGTTTGTTTATTTATATTTGTTTGTTTGAACGCGCTAGTTCCTGGAACTACCACCGGTTCGATTTGAGAAATTCTGTAATATATGATAGCCACATTAGCACAGAAACCCGAAATTCACACGGGAGCGAAGCCCACACACACAACTAGTTTAATTAATATTTTTCAAATACACGCAAGATTAATCATACATTAGATATTTAAAACGAGTCACTTATAAACAGCCAATTTTCAAAGCGAGTGCGGCAATCCCGACATAAAAGCACGCGAGTGACCCGTTTTTAAGCTTCTCACTATAATGTCTTTTACCTCGCGTTACTTACTTATTTAACCTTTATTTCACAAATACAATAACAATGGCACAATAGGTGGAGCTAGGTCACGTTAGTTATGATAATAATGATATATTTTGCTTGTTCCAGTGGGCGTGGTCGGCGGCGGCATGCCCGAGGCCGCCGGCGCCGAGCGGCGGCACGGGCCGCTGTACGGGCGGCTGGTGGCCGAGGACCAGCTGGCCTCCATGAGCGCACCCTCGGACATTCAGGTGAGCGCGACCCCGCGCAACCCCCGAGCTTTCTGCCGCTACCGTACCTCCGCACAGGTAAATGATGCACGAGGCAGTTTGAGGGAGACGGTCGCGGCTATCTGACAGTACTAGGTATCAATGTCCTACGCGAGTCTTTGGTCGTTTCGCACCACTGGCACACAGGTATCTTGCTGGATATCCTGGGCACCGCTCCAACCATTGCCGTCCGAAAGAACCCATTCAAAAGGGAAAGGGCAATTCGCGACGCGATTCGAATCGCTTGTGGTGCGAAACGACCAAAGGGGTCTTTGGTCGTTTCGCACCACAAGACCAAAAACGACCAAAAAACGACCAAAGACCCCCTACGCCACAGACTCCCGTATTTAGGGTTGCCATAATTTGTAGTAAAAATCCGTATTGATGGATTTTTTTTTACGGACTACGAAAAAGAAAGGTCTTGTTCACCAAATAGCTGGCGTTTTCTGTGTGTTAACGGGATAAATACGTTGACAGTCCCGGGCACAACCCTACCTTTATTTATACCGTGCCTACGCATATGTGAATGTAACGAGACAGTGAAATGAGGAAGTCGGTCGGTGGCAATCTAACTAATAGGTATTTAGATGATGTAGTCCTTTGGCATCCTGCCGGTTAAGTACCCCACCTACGCAAAGGTGAATGGGACTTGAAGTAATACGTCCTCACAATCTCAGCGACTGTATTACTATGTGGATTATAAATATATGAAAGAGAAACCGATTTGAAAATATCTGTCTACTGATAAGATCTCGTCACAAAAAAAATGTAAACAAAAGCGCGCGAAACATTATTCGCGTGAACTGCGTACGGCACACCTATTGTTTTATTAAAGCGCCATTACCAGCGCGTCTAGACATTACGCGCAAGTAAATAAATTAGACGGTAAAGTGCCATAATTAAGTGCTCGGCTCGAGCTCTTTCGACGTACTAAATGAACCTAATAAGATGGAAAGAAACAAAAAGTACGCTGAGTGATAGAATATGTCAATGTTTTACTTGCTTTTGAAACTGCGTAGTCAACGATCGAATTTATAAGCATTTTAGGATGATTTTAGGTCTCATTATACTGTCTTGCTATTATTTAGGTTGTCTAAACAGAGGACATGAATCATCAAAAATCATTTACAATTTCTATGGAACATTTCGCGCCAAAATGTACTGTCGATAGTTCAGCTGACGACGACGTACTGTTATTACCGATGTTTTCATCGGTGTGCGAATTGCGATAGTTTCGTTTCGTGTTAACGATCGCCATATGATAATCCAAACTGACTCGTGTCTTATTTTGTACCATGCATCGCTTTTTATCACCCAATAGCGTGAAACTATGTTTGAATTTGGTTTTGCGTACAGCCATTTTTGGGTTTGTTCTTCGTTCGACCCACTGATTTTCGTCCCACATAATATATGTTTCCGTCCCAAATGTATGACCGAACGGAGAATAAACCTGTTTTAGTGCAGTGGTTCTTACTCTAAACCTTTGGTGATGAAATAAATTTTTATCACAAATTTTTCTGTATTGAAAATTAATTTAGGAATCAATTGATTCGTGTGTGATCAAGTTAAGAACGACTGTTTTTGTAGATTTGAGTACCACACTGCGGCTTTAATGCACTGATTAGTTTTAGAATATTGTTTTAAGAGAGCATGTACCTTTCGCAAATAGTTCCTTTAGAAGTTTTCATTAGTTAAGGGATGGGTGCACAAAAGCACAAGCTATACAAGGATATAATAACTCGTAATATCTCTTTCTGAAGATCGATTTTCCATTTCATCGATTCATAATTTTTTTATCATATAACTAGAGAAGGGTAGAGGTTTTGTTTCATTACATTTTAACCCCGTTCTGTTTTGTGCTGTGTATATTTATTATTATATTTTGTTTGTTTTATATGACACTATTTTCCCTAGTAGTAAAACCAATATAGTGAAATGTTCAAAAACAGACTTCTGTCGTGCCAAATTAGGTATCGTATCTATTCTGTAGCCGCTGCCGTTTTACCTTTGACATAATTTATCAGCGTTTCTAAAATTTTTATATCGGTCCATTTTTTTAAAAGTTACCTGCGTAAGAGTACCAGAATCATCTGGAAGTTTCACGCCCGCTTTTGATACCTCATTTGGCATTAGCTATCTAGACAGCCTGAAACGCTTGCACTGCTTATCCCCCATATTATCCCAGTAAATCTATATATTAACCATTGCCTTTTTGTCTAGGCTATGCAAGCCCGAATACCTCACCACTTTCGGGACCCCTCGACGGCGCCCCTTAGGAAACTCAGCGTAGACCTCATTAAAACCTACAAACACATTAACGAGGTAAGCCTTTTTATTATTACGACTAGCTGTTGCCTACCACTCCGCCCGCGGCAAAAAGTATCTTATGGGTTTTTTATACCAACTTTAACCGATCCTTGGAGGTGGGTTTCCGAAAACAAAGTAGCCTTTGTTAGACCCCAGGTCTTTAAACTATAGTCTTATCAGATTTCATTAAAATCGGTCCAGTGGTTTAGCTGTGAAAGCGAAACCGACTTTCGCATTTATAATACTAGCTTTTGCCCGCGGCTTCGCCCGCGTGAATTTCCCACGGGAACAGTGCTTTTTCCCGGGATAAAAAGTAGCCTATGTGCTATTCCAGGTCATTATCTACCTCTGTACCAAATTTCATCGAAATCCGTCCAGTAGATTTTGCGTGATTGAGTAACAAACATCCTCACAAACTCACAAATTCACAAACTCACATCCAAACTTTCGCATTTATAATATTAGTATGGATTAGTATGGATGGATTAATATTATGTACACATTACTGAGCCACAATGTTTTATTTATGTTTCTTGTACAATGTGTGAATCATGGCGTGAAACAGACGTGATTAATATGAAAAGGATTCAGTGCCGGAATGTATTCTAGTGTTGCTATGGTGATATTGTTATACGAAAATTTGTGGAAATCTCAAAGAATTCGGGTCGTGTATTCATTTTTGATGTATTGTAAAATAATCCTTTACTATAGTTACATTTAAACTTTGTATATCTGCACTGTCGAAATGACTGTGTGTGATGCAAATATATCGGAGGCGTTAGTCTCAATACTTGTTGCCGCCTTTTTCGATAACCGAAGGCGAGCAAAGCGTGGGGGCAGATTTATTGCATCGTAAATTAAAAAACCTACTCAATGAATGAACCAAACGTAAATGAAATAACGAACGAACATACTGCAACGGTTTTCATCAAGAAACATAGTCTGTGATCCTCATATATTGATTAACCATCATAGGGTGTGTGGTACCCATTGATTGTTCAGTTCATGAAGTCCCCACTATAGATATTTCAAGCTAATCATTAGCTGTGTTTCGGGGCTTTGCTCCTGTCAAAATTTTGGTGAAAAATACCCGGTGCTTTTTTAAGTTATACTCTATTCGTCCGTCTCTATCATCTTTCATCAAAATCCCAGTCCAGTGATATTGAGTAACAAACACATGCATACTAGTCAGATCAGAACTAGTAAGATCTCACTCGATTACAATGTTAACAGAAGAAGAAATGTTTACTAAAAGTAAAAAGTAAAAATGTTATTTATTTTTCTCTAAGTACACTTATTTACATCACAACATATGATAGTAATAGATCTTTGTTACGATCGCAGCATGTTGGAGACGGTGCCTGATATAGGCAATGCCCGTGTCACAGAACACCAGGGCTCTCACATCTGGATGATTTCATTGTTATCGCTACGAAAGAAAAATATAACCAAAAATAGGTAGATGTTATTGATTCCTCGGGTTTGTTTTTGAAGAGAAACTGGCAATGGGGTGTTAAACAAATAAGGAAAAAAATAAAATTAAACCGAAAGGTCATGAACAAGAAAACGTGGCTGCTATCAATAATGATATTTTTAGATTTGTTCACACCCAAACAAATCAACTTTTTGTCGGCCGAGCAGACATGACAAGGTTACAGAAATTATTGTATGTATTACGATTTGTTTATCTTGTACTAGAAAGATAAGGGATACTACTTTACTATGTTTGCAATGCCTTTAAACATTTCCTGGTGCGTGTTATATAAGAATTTTATTGTTATAAATAGCCAGCTCGGTAACAAACAATACAAATTAACCACACGCACATTCAAAATTATCTTTTCGTGATAACCATTTCATATTGAGAGATAATCCTCGGCCAAAAATAGAATACGCGTACTTCCCTCCTTTATCGAATATTGAGGCGTTGTTATGAATGCGAGTACAAATGTCATCATTTTAGCCTCGCAAAACAGCGTTCTTTCATTCATCTCGATATATTCATCATAATCCTTACCTTCGCTATTTTTGTTTTCCCGATTTGTTTTAAGAAAGGGTTGACTTTGTTTTGTAGTTTTTGCAAAGTAAAGAAAGACATTTCTTTTTTATTATTGACTAGCTTTGCCCGCGGCTTCGCTCGCGTGAATTTCCCGACGGGAAAAGTGCTTTTTCCCAGGATGAAAGGTACCCTATGTCTTTCTCAGTAGTTATAGCTAAGTATATGCGAAATTCAGGAAGATTGGTTCAGTGGATAAAGCGTCTTCACCCTTAGTTTAGTTAGTTTGTTTGTTTGTAACCTGAAGAGGTTACAAAGAAACTCGCATTCGCATTTATAATATGAGTTAGGATTAGGATAATTTAAAAAAGAACTAGTCAAGTGCTCGTGAAGGTTTAACAAACAATTTCTTTTCATAGTAAAATCTTTGATCTCGATTGACAAAGAACGCGTCCCGAGGCGATCTATCATCTCACAGCCCACGTGTACACACGCCATTACAGTAACGTCGCCATCAATATGTTTACGACACCCCATGACCTTTAGCTCACGTGCGAGTTTTCACTTGTACGTGGGTGTACATATCTGTGACGCAGTATCACTTTCCTTGCACGCGCGGATGGAAAATGCAATTGATGTTTACGCTCCTATTTAGATTTGAAACGTGTGAACTAGATCGCCTGATAGATCTTTCATGAGCCTGTTATGTACATACATTGCTAGTTTTATGTTTTGTCAACGCACAGCTTACATTAAAACTAAGAAATGTACGATGATTGGCCGCGGCCGCAACGTTGGTCCTATGTGTAGGGCTTTCGAAGAGATTCGCTTTCAGGTTTAGACTAAGAGCTTAGTTACTGTCAATGCTTTTGCTCTAAACTATAATATATAGCCATATATACTCATCGCCACACTCATTGCCATTGCTAGTAAAAGTAATACCAAAATCGACATATATTTTAGTGTTTTTTGGTTGTTTCCGTTACTACTACTTCTGCTATCGATTGCGCCGTATTGCGTAATCACACTTAAATATTTTGACTCTATAAAGTCTTTGTGGCCGGTTATCATAATATAATAGTGCTTTGCGTACAGGTGGTTGTAAAAAAAACTGTTTCCCATGCTATTAAGCAGATGCAATGCCACGGTATCCTCATTACCTTTGTCACAAATCGTCCATATTATCAGCCATTGTAAACGCGACCGTGACAACTGTCATTTGCTGTTTGAGTACTTGTTTGTTTACCACACTTACACAATCGTTTTTGTCTATTACAGTACAGTCTACATCAAGTAAACCTACCCAAAATCATGGCATATTCGTTGCTATCACCGCCGCGTAGAGGTCGATGTAGGCTAACTTTATTGACGTCTTGACTAATTAATGATATCGTGTTTCTCGACCTCCCTCACCTCTACCATATAGAGAATATTTTTGAAAAATATTATCTATTTTCATTTCTTCGCTCATCCAGATATAGTTGGAATTTAAACCCTAGCGGCACCATAATGGATTAAATTAATAATTATGACAGACGTTAAATATATAAAACGGTCATTACCTAAAGCAGTGCTTACACTATATTTTTCTTCCCGCCAAATGTTCCCCGACAATATTTTCATACGTCCAACTTCAAACGTCCCGTCTCCTAGACTAGCAATTAATCTTAGCCACGTGGACTCCCCTCTCCCGGTCTATTTTTAATGCAGGTATTAATAGAATATTGTCTAATGTTCTATTTGTGTGAGGTACGTGGTCGTTGCCCTATATGGTGTTCTGTTTACGTGGCAGTCTGCCAGCCGTGTCAATAAACACGTAGACCTAATGACGGCGAGGTATATACGGGGCAAATTTATGGGCGAAAGCTTTTTACATTATTGTTTTAAATTTTAAAGATCACGTTCTTTTTAAAATAGCTACTGGTCATAATCCTCCCTACTCATTTCATTTTCCATCAACTTTCTGTCGAATTTGATGTTGATTTAATAATTGTTCATCACCATCCTCATACTTCATGTGGGGTTGGTTGGTACAGCGAGTCAGTTCCCACTCGGCCCGATGTTAACTGAACTGTCACTTCCTTTATGGTATGGCTAAGAAAAGCAAAACTTTCAAAATAGGGCACTTATTGTCTTCTCAGCCGCAGTAAGTCCACTGCTGGACATAGGCTTCCCCCATGGATTTCCAACTGGATTGGTTGAATGCGGCCTGCATCCAGCGTTACTTATACAAAATACTTTTATTTAATACTTTTGTTTAAAAAAAAACCGCTTTAAAACAAATGGGTAGCCCAGCCCCTTCAAACTAATTTAGGAACTTCCGAGTCAGACGAATAAACACGTAAAAGTTTTATTGAATGGATATCTAAACATTCCCAAATGAAAAGTTTATTTTGTATGCTGTGATTTATTACTTATTTATTACAATAATTAAAACATTCATCAACACAAGTGTTAGACACGGTTCAACACATTAATGAAAAGCTGATATTTAATAAGATAATTAGTAATAATACGCAAATTAAATCTAAATTTTTACATTTTAACGATTATGTTTTTCAACAGATGGCTTTATAAATCCCATTTGTTACATGTTTTGGCATAGTAGACTAGTTACAGCGAGATCGACGAGCCAAATAAACTGACAGATGTTTCATATAAATTACATGGTAATAAGGAAGAGATGCTCAACTTTGTTGGACAGAACTTTACTAATATGAAAAAATCCATTTACCTAAATCAGTTGCAATTCAACCTAATAATAAGGAGGAAATTATTAAGAATAATAACTACTTCTCTATTTTGGACCATTGCAATCCAGTTCTTGCCAGCAATATTCCTTACATCGTCGACCCACCTAGTAGCCGGATATCCTACGCTTGGCGTAGACAGAGGGAGGCTTATACCCAGCAGTGGGTAGCAGAAAGCTGACGATGATGATGAATAACTACTACTAGGGGGAGACCTTTTCCCAGCAATGGATGAGTCAAGATAAAAAAAAATGATTATTATATTAGTAGAATTTTAAACTGGAATCGCACAAACAAGAGCAATAAATTTATAATGTTTTAATGTCGATTCATGGAACGAAATTGACCTAATTTACACGCATGATCGAATCATATACGAGTATGTTGGGTGTTTATTAATAACTTACCTACTAATGACCATGTAAAACTTACAGGCGGCGTTTCTTGTTGTATAATTAATCAGTTTTCCTTCTTCAAGTAGCCTTCGATATTCCAGTAAAATAACACACGATTAATCTATACTTAAGTTAACCCATATTATTAAGAGTTTGTTTCGACAAATGTCTCTTTTTGTAAATTAGGTAATTTCAACTTTCTATATTTCTACATTGATCGTTGATTGTTTATAAATATGTCAAACTAGGTTATAAAGTTCGCAATACTTATTTTATGCTGCGGTTTCGAATGACCTGTTTTGTTTGCGACACATCAGTTGACATTCCGCTGACTGATAGATTTGCAATAGCAGAACTAGGGTTGTGTTGAAATTGTAGCTCCTCTATGTAAATGAGATAGTACAGTCAACTACATGCAAACCTACCCAAATTCTGTACGAATTCATCACTATCACCCTGACGATACTTATAAGTTCTAGATGAGGAGTCAACTAGTTTGAAATTCATTTCAAATTGATGCTAAGTCAGCCAAGTCAGTTCATAATATTGTCAAATATTGTTGAATGCATTTCATAAATCTGTATCATACATTTCATGTATTATGAAATCGATTGACTATGAAAAACATCAATACACTTAAGTTCGCAATATTGGGGTCAAAACGAACTTCAAACTGTCACAAACTATGATGCAATACGCTTCAAACGCAATGAATGTCTATAAGATGCAATATTTTATTGTAATATCAAGAAAACTGCAGTCCCAAACGACAAGGTACAAAATCTTACATCTACAACAACTCGTTAACGCTGCTAGAGGAGAATGAAAAAAAATATAAACATACATGTTTATATATTTTCAACAACGTTCTGATTGTACTTTTCTCTAGTCAATTTCTCAATCAAATGACTGTTTACGTGTAAACACGTCACACTTCCATGCCACTGTCTTCGAGGCGCGGAAATGGTTTCTAATTAATTGACCAAAGAAGGACTCTAACCCTGAGCTTGAGAGAACAGGCTAGCAATTACTATTCTCAGAAAAAAACTATGATTACATGCTATTTTTCTTATTATGGTGTAGTATAATTATTCATAATTTTCTACAGCTCTTGAGGAAGTAGAGAAAATTTGCAATTTTTTGTATTATGTTGTAGAAATTTACTTACTTAAGACAATATGCCTCTAGGACGACTTCATCCACTTTCCCAAGCCGACTACATCCTTACTCGTCCATATTCAACAATCGAAAAGTTGAAACTGTAAACAAAACATAATCATACAGGGAAAACCGTCGATCCATCATGCGACTGCACAAACTAATGAAAGCGCAGAAGCAATGCTTGCATCTTAGTTTTCGTAAGACAACGTTCTTACGCCTTCAAAAATCGATACTAGTCCGAAAAATCACTGTACGACAAGCAGAAGCAAAAGCAACACGCCTAATAGAGCTTGAATATCTACTCCCTCCATACTCTGCAGTGTTATGTGCAAAAAGAACGAATGTTTTCTTGTGAAACTGGCTATGAATGGAGCGATATAGCAATTAATTGCAGCAAGATAACACGAACAGCTGATGCGCCGCCATTCGTGGCGTACCAACACGACAACCGTGAAAGCGCGATCAGAGATAAATACGGTACTGAGTAGAACTTTGTTTCCCAGCGTCTTTCCTTAGCCACTAGAAGTCCACTACTGGAGCTATCCCATACATTTCCACGTAGACTGGTTGGAAGCGGTGATATATTTTTCAGTTACTATTTTTCTCGACGGAAAATACCTGTATGTATATGCATAAACTAGAACAAGCTGATCCGCTGTCATCCGCGTCGTACCAACATGATAATCGTATGAGAAAGATGTTTCAATATGTCGCCAAAAAACAGAGTAAAAGCTAAAAAAAATTGCGTCTTCTTCATGTCAATTATTAGAAGCTTCTTGTGAATAAACAAGCCCATTAAAATGTTTTATCCCTGAAAACTAAAAGTTAATTTAAAAGCCGTTAAAAACCCTTTGAATGGAGCTGAACTGAATTTGCATTGGTTGATTTGCCATAAAAGATGTCATATAACCTTGACTCGAATTAAAACTCCGGCAACTGGCAACCGGGCCGGTATATGATTGTTGAAACGGCTAGCCGGTTAGTCATTGTCGGCTGGTCCGACAATAAAAACTGGCTGAGTTATTGTTTGCACACCTACTCATTGCCAGGAGTTAATATTTCCTATTTTATTTTGCTAAAAGGTTAACACCATAGGACACAATTTCCCCCCTTTTAAACACTACCGGAGCGTATGCTATAAATTTTTTATGCTATCCGTCCCATGTGGAATGGACGAGACAACTGGCAAAACCCAACGGTCCTATTCAACAAATCCGGGCCCGCCGGGGTTGGATTGGAAATTGTTACATTCCATGTAGTGACACTGGCAGTGACACCGACAAGCCGTTGAATAGTCCTCGATCCGGCATCATGAACGAAAACGGGATAAATATATTGGAAAGCGCAGAACCGTTGCATCTCAGTTTTCGTAAGACAACGTGTCTTACGCCTACAAAAATCGATATTAGTCGAATGATGACTATACGACAAGCAGAAGCAAAAGCAACACGACTAATAGAGCTTGAATATCTACTCCCTCCATACTCTGCAGTGTTATGTGCAAAAAGAACGAATGTTTTCTTGTGAAACTGGCTATGAATGGAGCGATATAGCAATTAATTGCAGCAGATAACACGAACAGCTGATGCGCCGCCATTCGTGGCGTACCAACACGACAACCGTGAAAGCGCGATCAGAGATAAATACGGTACTGAGTAACTTGTTTCCCAGCGTCTTTTCGGCTTAGCCACTAGAAGTCACCACTACTGGAGCTATCCCATACATTAATAATAGCCATGTCATTTATTTCATCAAAAAATAGTAGGTACGGTAGAAGTAAGTATTTAAATAAAATTAATACTAGTATAAAACTAATAGTAGATTTGCCAGATAATAATTGCATAAAAACACTTTCCACGTAGACTGGTTGGAAACGGTGATATATTTTTTCAGTTACTATTTTCTCGACGGAAAATACCTGTATATGCAAAACTAGAACAAGCTGATCCGCTGTCATCCGTGTCGTACCAACATGATAATCGTAGCGAAATTACCATGCCACAGAGTTGCTAGCGTCTTCTTCATTCTTCTAAATGTCATCCAGAACAACAATATATCCCGAAAACTAAATGTTAATTAAAGCCGTTAAAAATCCTTTGAATGGAGCTGAACTGAATGCATTGTGTTTGCCTGTCTCCTTGACTCGAATTGCACTGGCAACCGGGCCGGTTGCGAAACGGCTAGCCGGTTAGTCATTGTCGCTGGTCGAATCTGGCTAGGTTACTTCACACCTACCATTGCCAGGAGTTATATTTCTATTTTATTTTGCTAAAAAGGTTAACACCAAGGACAAATTGTTGATTCATTTAGCTAATATCGTGGAATGGACGAGACAACTGGCAAAACCACTCCATTAACAATGTTATAATTGTTACATTCCATGTAGTGACACTGTGGCAGTGACACCGACAAGAGAATAAATAAGAGGACGAAAACGGGACAAATATATTGAAACCAGAACCGTTATTTTCTGGTGTTGATTATTGTAATGATGATTATATCATCAAGGATAGGATATAAAATAGGTTAACAAATGACTTGGTTGCGGGTAATACCATGACCTCATAGTAAAAAGCGGATTCATTTACTCGCGACAATCACGTGCAAGGGTACAAACTTTCCCTTCGTTCGTTTGGCATCTTGAAAAACATGCGGTGCTTGAAATAAACCGTTAAACATTGTAGTTAATCTTAACAGATCTACGCGATACTTATGTTATACGTTGTCTATATCTTCAACACTACATTAAACGTGTTAAGTCGCGATTAATTAAGCTTGGTGATAAACTGCATTTTCAGTTTGAACAATCATCATGGCAACTAGAGACTCGTTAGAAAAGCTATTGGTCTAGCCTGAACGCCGGCCGGCCGGCGCCTCCGATCCGGGTAGCAACAGCGGTGACGCGGGCGTATCACCTTGACTCACTTTTGCTGGCCCAGTACTGTTTGCCAGCCGTGTGCTCGTGATTAGAGAAAGACATGACGAGAAACGTCACATGACGCGGACTTGTGAAGAGATGGACGCGGAGTGGGTGATTAGTGACTTTCTCCATTGGCAGTTGCTTTGGGCTGAAATATAATATAAGCTGCGACTTGGGGGTTTAAGGCACAAGAGACTAAATTTTTTTGAAGTCTTCTTTCTGGAGTTATGCGCAATCACATTTTTCAAATTAACTAAATTCTGATTAGATTAATAATGACTGAAAAGTTAAGGTCAATGGGACAAGCAGAGATATAAGCAGCAATTTACTCAGGAAAATTTACCTACCCATGAGTATCCTCTTACAAATTTTAATAATAAGTAAAAGAAAGATAAATACGGTATTATACAGTTCACTTTCATTGTCTGGCATCCGTTAAAAGTCTACAAGAAGCGATTGTGGATAGGAGAATCTTTACGTATGGCTTCATGTAGGGTCAGCGACGGAGCAAAGTCCAAGCAAGAATTACGTGGTTCAGGAGTTGTGTACGAGTGTCGTCCTTGTTTCACATAGACATCTGTAAATTGCGACCCACTTTATTGTGTGCAATCGAGCACATATAGCTATGCAAATCCGAATATGTTATGTACAGTCAACACATAGTTAAGAGATGCAATAACCTGGGAAGACCATAAAGATCTGGATGTATTGCGTCAAAGAAAGCAGGTGCGATAGATCAAAATGGAGAAAACCTACAAAAACATGAGGAAAAGGTTAAGGAGAAGAATGACTACTCCAATATAAGTTAGGAAGTTGTATAACTATGACATCCGTTTATTTTATTGCTGTGTATCTATCTTGGGCAAGTTTCGGTATACGACTATAATAAAAATCTGATTGACACGCAACCCGTTGTATTGAACAAACTATATATAAATGGTTGCGCCAGTTAAAACAATTTTCTGATTGAAAAGAATTAGAGCAACGAAAAAGTTTCGTTATATTGTGGTTATGTCACAGAATAGGATACATTGCAGAGTTCAAGCTTCACAAAATTATTTGTTTCGTACTATATTTTAGGTTAACTGGTTTTTATACAAATTTTGTCCTTTTTTCAGCCTCTTGGAGTTAGGTTGTCTGTCTTGCAAGTATCTTCATGTCCAATTTATTTTACGAGACTGAATATAAATCCAGTAATGTGTAAAATTTTCTGATCTTTCTAAAGGCCAATTGATGAAGACTATGCGAAACTGTGACTTAGTCAAAAGCTGGTTTAGTTATTAAGGGCTAAACGTATCCAAAAACAGGTTTAGGTCTTACTCCTCTCCTTTCGTATGATGCAGTTACTGAGCACATAACAAAGCATTTCGCGTGCTTGGCCGTACAACGAAATATAGGAATGTCTGAAGAAAACCCACAAACCAAATAACTATGTCTTGTATCAATGGTGGCGAAGCTTGGACTTTGTACAGCTATTTACTCTATGCCTATATCGTACACGGTTCGTAACCGGCGGATTGCGTGCGTAAAAACAATGATCGACGTTTGTTACCAAAAGGCCTATTACCGAAAAAAGAGCGTTAAGCACCCAACAATAAAACTATTCGCGGCCTTCCCCTGTTATGCCGTGTCCAAGCTATGAATTTGTGCTGTTGCTATGCGGTTGCCGGTTAGCGATTGGCGACATTTCTGTCTGGTGAGAGTCTGAATTAAAGCATGCCTTAAAATTCTAGATCCTTTATATCATGGAAAGCAGGATCATAAACTTGCAACATTGTAACTTGCCTTCGTTAAAAAAATTACTTAATTAAAAAAAATCCTGAAATATTATAAGTATTTTGTACATAAATGATTGAATATCTAAAAGGCACGAGGGCACGGGTCCCTGAACGGCCCAACCGATCGGTGCCAAGGTGTCCAACGGGTTACTAATTGCGTGTTAAAATTTACTTGACATCACTCAACCTTCGTCAATGGCCGACTTGCACAGACCCGCAACCGTTTCAGCCGTCAAGTATAAACAATAAGCGTTCAGAGCTCTCAGTCGCTGGTCACCTGCCACGATTTACTCGGAAAAGACTATTACGTGGATGTTTCTCAGGTGGCCCTCAGAACCTTTGTCACAGTTAACCCCAATAGTATTGTAACTTTCGCGGGAATAAGAACGTCGACGCCGCCGTTCTTTATGCAAACTGTCTTCAATCTTTCTGTAGCACAGAAATACGCCAAATTAATTGTCCCATTCTTTTCTTGACAACTCTTTTCCGTTTCTACTCGTATCGTTACTTGTTTTTACGGCTATTCAATATTTTATGGCGATCGTTGAATTATCAGTCGACCCACTTTACAGTTAAGTTGTACTAAAAATATAGTTCCCTATGTCACACGAACTGTGTTTACACGAGAAATTTGTGTCACGCCCATAACCATATGATAATAATGTGTTTCAAGGAGACGATTAAGTAATTTTATGACATAGTGCACTTGTGGCCAACGTATCGCTTCATTAGGCTGTTGTTTATTTTCATATAGTTAAGGTTCATTTTGGACAAATGACACGGTCATTGTGTAGTGAGAAAACACTCGGTTATTCATGTCCTCGTTACAGGCAGGTACTTAGCACTGATAAAATTGGTTCAGACAATTTTATTTTCATCATAATTTTAATTATTATTAATGAAAGTACGTACCATGCGTTCAGTCTATAGTAGATTGTTGCATCGAGCAGAAAATGACTTTTAATTGCATCGAGTGTAAGTTTGAAGCCCGAGCGTAGCGAGGGCTTTAAAAACACGAGTGCAATTAAAAGTCACTTTTGCGAGATTCATAATCTGCTTTTCTTTCAACTACCGGTCCTAAGGTCCTTAATTCGCGTCAATTTTCTTTTTTTTTCGGCAATGGTCGCACATTTTTAATTTATATAATCGGCCTTTGTTCGCGGGAATAAAAATAAGTCTGATTGGCTGATACAAATCTAGTTGGTCATGCTTACAGCCTGTGATTGGCCTATTCTTATAGGAATAGCGCTGATTGGCTGACATAAATCTAGTTGGTCATGACTGCAGAATTAAGGCCTGCGATTGGTCAGTCGCTTGGGATATGCGGCCTTAGGACAAAAACAATGCAGTAATGGATTTTCATACTACTTTTCTGCACTGTTTTCAAGTAAAAACAGTGCAACAATGGATTTTCATACATACTTTACTGCGCTGTTTTGCTATGGAGCAATAAATTGCTGTTTTGTGCATACTATTTAGGTTATTAATGGCAAAATTACAGCGTAGTTGGAAGAAATAGTAGATTATTAACCAAGGGCTGTATGACATCAATTGCATACGAGGTTTTTGGCGCCTGAGCGACGCTTACGCCCGAGATAAATACTCTGCTTTACATATCGATTGTGAGGTAAGTAAACAACAAGACAGCAGGTTTCAATGAACATTTATTAAGAAGAAAAAAATGTGTATTTAATTAAAATTAATAGTAAAATTATAACATTTTGTAAGAGATATGGTCACGTTCTTTTTAGGAATATTTATAGTTTGAGTATGAGTTTGTGATGATAAGACTTGAGTTTGTCCGATTCGAGTAATTAATCGATACCGAGAAAAAAATTAACTTTTTAAAATATTCTTCGTGCAGTATGAATATGACAGTTCTTTTTCAAATTCCAAAACCTATGCTGTAATGATAGTCCCCGGCATTTAGGGGTGTAAGGGTGACTATCATTACAGAGCAAGAGATATGTAATAGTAGATTATTAACCAAGGGCTGTATGACATCAATTGCATACGAGGTTTTTGGCGCCTGAGCGAAGCGAAGGCGCTAATTAACCCGAGTATGCAATTGATGCTTACGCCCGAGATAAATACTCTGCTTTACATATCGATTGTAAGGTAAGTAAACAACAAGACAGCAGGTTTCAATGAACATTTATTAAGAAGAAAAAATGTGTATTTAATTAAAATAAATTGTCTAGATTCCGATTCGAGTAATTAATCGATTCCGAGAAAAAATATTAACTTTTTAAAAATATTCTTCGTGCAGTATGAGTATGACAGTTCTTTTTCAAATTCCAAAACCAATAACTATGCTGTAATGATAGTCATACACCCCGGCATTCAGGGGTGTAAGGGTGTACTTACAGAGCAAGAGATATGTAAAATCATTTTATATTCGATAGTGATCTTTATTTGATTTTTTAATTCTTATGTTATAAAATTTATCTCGTTATTGATTTTTAAGATTCAACTATTCCTTTACGTGACCTGGATCTTCTTAAAAATTCCTTTTAAAAAATCAAAAATATTTGGTTTATATCTCTCGGTTATCCAAAGATAGAAGATTCATCGCGTAAAATAAATGGCATTTTCTTTCATGAAGGTACAAATTAGCGCTCCATCCCCAGAAATTAACATTTCAAAACATCCCAGTAGCTTTTATTTCGTCCCTCCCCGAAATAATGTGTTCATTCAATTTCGGAGGAATATAATTTGTCGTGCTCTAATTAATTTCTAAGTTGGTGGGTGTTATTGTGCTGAGTAGCGGTTCGTTTTTGAATTTTTTCGTCGTAAAATACTTGAATTCGTTTGCGGCAGTCATTTTCTTTTTTAGAGAGGTACCTTAACGGTAGTTATTATTTTGGTAATGATCCATAAATAAATTGTTGCTATTATTAAAATCCATGACTAATTAACTTTAATTTTATGAAAATAACTTATTCTAATTACATAAATTATCAAAGAAATTCTAAATTGTTGTGGCCTTACAAATAATTCAATTGTGACGCTATTTGATTTTTTAATTCTTATGTTATAAAATTTATCTCGTTATTGATTTTTAAGATTCAACTATTCCTTTACGTGACCTGGATCTTCTTAAAAATTCCTTTTAAAAAATCAAAAATATTTGGTTTATATCTCTCGGTTATCCAAAGATAGAAGATTCATCGCGTAAAATAAATGGCATTTTCTTTCATGAAGGTACAAATTAGCGCTCCATCCCCAGAAATTAACATTTCAAAACATCCCAGTAGCTTTTATTTCGTCCCTCCCCGAAATAATGTGTTCATTCAATTTCGGAGGAATATAATTTGTCGTGCTCTAATTAATTTCTAAGTTGGTGGGTGTTATTGTGCTGAGTAGCGGTTCGTTTTTGAATTTTTTCGTCGTAAAATACTTGAATTCGTTTGCGGCAGTCATTTTCTTTTTAAGTACCTAACGGTAGTTATTTTTGGTAATGATCCATAAATAAATTGTTGCTATTATTAAAATCCATGACTAATTAACTTAATTTTATGAAAATAACTTATTCTAATTACATAAATTATCAAAGAAATTCTAATTGTTGTGGCCTTACAAATAATTCAATTGCGACGCTTTTAATTTTCTAATTTACTGCTTATTTACCAACCTTGTTGGTTTATTTAAAACAAAGTACCATCTTAAATTTACCAAGTCCACATCAAGTAGTGTAAACAAAGCTTTAAATTGCAGTATAATGTGGATTAGAGCCGCAGCGGGGCTGAGTTCCCTTTAAAACTCAGTTACATGTAGTAATTAGATTGTGTTGGGCTCTATTGGACGTATGGAGGGCCAGTGTTTTATCGGGCCCAGAGCCACCTGTATTGGAAGTACTATCAATCCTGTTTGTTTATGAAATTGGTACGCTTATTTTTGTATCACTTACTTTTTATTCTTTTTTGTTTGTCGATGCTTCTTTTTTTGCATTGTGTGTTCGACATGTTAGTCGCTTCTATTCTATTAAGTACCAATCATTCAATCTGTCACACCACTCTCATTCAGTGATGAGCCTCTAAAAGCTATTGTTTTTCCACAATGCAATACTTGAATGGCAGGAAAACCATGCGTTTTTCTCAGAAACCGTTAATACACCTTTAAATTTTGGTGGAAATGAGTAATTAAGCAAAACGGAATACGTAAAATTTTCAGAATTTGTTAGTCTAAAAGGTCATCTAAACATTCCCGTTATCGAGAATCAACCAAAAATATCCATAATTTCAATAATATTAGTAGGCTAGTCGGCTGAGGGCGCCACTATGCTCAAGTCTTAACCGTCCGTCTTATACTATCAGGGTATTATGGCGGGCACTTAAGGGAAATCCCTCAAGTCTCCAGCTAGGGCCGGACAAATCGGGCAGTGTGTAACGATTTGCGTGGGCGCGTCGTGGTAATCTCGTTTGCAGACTACCAATTAGTATTTAGTTTAATAGGTACTCGTATGTCCGTTTAAGTTCCTAGTTTTCTGCTTCGTTCGTCTTCGGATGTACATACATACATACATATTATCACGCCTTTTTCCCGTGGGGGTAGGCAGAGACTAGCGATTTACACTTGCTACGATCCTTACAGATCTCTCTTGCTTCCTCTACACTCATCACTCTCTTCATACATGCTCTCCGGTTATGGGTGCTCCTAATATCTCCCTTTTTAAGGAGGTCCGCAATCTGGTTGGAGTGCGTTCTTCGAGGTCGACCCTGACCAACTCTTCCATTCACCTCTGCATTATAAATACCTTTCGTCAATCTCTTTTCATCCATCCTCTCAACATGCCCAAACCATCTTAACATTCCTTTTTCAATTTAGGTCACTACATCCTCTTTCATTCAGTTTTCGGATGTAGGCCTCCTCAAACTTCTTCCATGACTCTCTGTCTAAAATTGAACTAAACTTTCCTTGTTTTACAATAGAGAACAGTTCGTCTAATAGTATCGTCCATGATTATCAGCTACTATATGAAGCGGAGGTGGCTCTGTAGGTAGGTAGACGCTCGACTTGCGTCCAAAATGTGCAGGTTAGAATTTAAGTTACTGCTTTACTGTAGATTAATCTGAAATTATATATGATTATTTTCATCTGTCACTCTAGTTTCTGGTAAATCTTACAACTTACGCACACGGAAACAAAGAAAACTTATTTAATCTAGACGAAGAATACAGGCAATTGTCGATGATCCGTTACGTGCACTCTGCGGTTTGTAACACGAGATGCTGATCTATAAGGATGACAGCGGAATTTGATATTTCTACTAGTCTTGTATTGTGGAGTGGTTAACACAAGTCTGTGATCGAAAGGTCCAGGTTTAAATCCAATTGGTACATCGATTTATAGAGCAATCTTTCTGACGCATGTATGGTCAAGTTCATATTCATTTATTTTTAATCTATCGATTGCGAAGGTATTAGCAAACCGCTCAATTAACATTGTTGTCGTATTTGTTTCTCTCTCTCTCAGCCGAAAGACGTCCGCTGCTGGACAAAGGATGTCCACAACGACCGGTCCTGTATTTGTTTAATTCCTCATAACTAATAACAAAACGATAAATCAGCAATGAAATAGGTAAATGTAATAATCTTCATTCGAATCATCACTAGCGATTGAATGTCTTTGTTTGTTATATCACCTTCGTTATTTCTTATTGTTAGTCCATCGTATGTAACAATCTTCTCAACTTATAATCTCTTGTAATGTTCAATTAAATTAATAATATGTTTTACAACGTTAATTAATATCGGAGAGACTATGATTAGCCGCACTTAGTGGCTTCAGTTAGTCATTTTTATGGTGATTAAATTGCTTTCTCGCCTACGTTAGATTAGAACACGGCATTCTGCTATTTTTGTCGGCAATTGTATGTAGTTTTTGCACAAAAGAATCTTGCAGTTGCTTATGGAAGAGGAAAGTTAAAACATACCTGAAACAAAACAAGAGAAAAATAAAACATACTTCTTAATTAATAGTTGCCAAGCATGAGCTAAGCTTAGTATACATTATTGAAAAAAATACGAATGTTATTGTATTTTGGTTACATACTTGTACGATGATATTGGTATTGAATTCGATACTTTGAAGAGAACCAAGAACAACCTAACTAGTCGGATGATTTAGGAGGTTTCAATAAGAACTGGAAAGAGAAAATAAAAGACAGAGACAAGTTGATAAAATTGAAGAAGATTTTTCTCAGCAATGGGATATAGGTAGATAGCAAAAAAAATCGTATAGTAAGTATATCTACGAAATACAACAGTTCAAAACTAATAATAAAGAAAATCTGTAGTCCCGGATGTCGAAACTAAAGTGTAATTCTCATTTTTACGATGATTAGCATAGTCTGCAATACACTCCCGCATCTCGCTAATAAAATAAGTCTATTAGTGGTGTTGTAAAAGCAATGGAGTCGGGTGGTAAACAGTGGCGTCTGTTCCCATTGGCCCTCGCGCTCTGCCCCACTGGCAGACTTCTGGAAAAAAGGAGCCACCAAAAGCTGAGGGGATAACGTTTCTAAAAATGTCTCGTTGCCCACTAGTGGCCAGTGAGAGAATTTTAATTTTCCTGCTGTCTTCATTGTCCACTATTATCTACGTCAAATAAAGACTAAGAACTCTCATACGTAATGTCGGAAATGTCCTATGTATTACATTATTTAGAGGTTATTATCAATTTAAGGATTGTGTAACTGTGAACAATGGGCAAATTCTAATGGCGTTGGTTCTTTCTGATAGACGTAAGTAAAATTTTAGTAGCGTTGTTCCCCACCGGTAGACGTTGAAACGTTTTTCCCCATGTACCATTCGCCCATTGGGAACATAGCCCGGGAGACAACAGGAATAGCCGACCAGTGGCCATCCTCGTTTACTATCTCCACAGAGTGAGCGTTAATCTAGTTTTTCGCAATTAGTTGCCCTCTGTATTGCCCACCCTCACCGGGGTAAATTCATCTTTTTACTCCATTTCTATATTATTTTCTCCTTTAAACCAAGTGTTTTTCATGCTCGCCGCGTCTCGGGTTTCGTTTCGAGTGCCTTTGTTTTCTTTGCACTGTCTGTCATAGTGTTAACTTTAATTTGTGTCTGTTGCGGGTTTACGAGTTGTAGCTAATGTTTTTAGTTTTTAATGAAACCGTGAGGTGATATATGGCTGTGAAAGTTGTCTGGAATTGTATTTATGATTTGAAGCTTTAGGTGTGATAAGGGTTAAATGCACCATGTCTAAGATGTTATACCTATATCTATATGGCGTTTATTTTTATTGAGTCATCTATCCTAGTATATGTTCAAGATTTATTTGATTCATTTGATATGTAAATTAAAAATATGTATTAAGAATTATGATCATTTCAGTCCTTTTCTGCTTACTTATTAGTATAGGCCTAATGTAATTGTTCTGTTTTAGATTATAAATAATTACGGAAATTGTTTTTGTTGCTATACCCAGCGATAGGTATAACAATATATTTATAAGAGCTGTTTAATTTCTTTAGCACGAATAAATTAATAAAGTTACAGCTGTAAGAAACGCACAATTTTCTTGTTTAATCAGTGATGTAAAAATAATGTAAAGTTCAACGAACTTTTGAATATTCAAGTGCGGGTCACCTTTGGGTCGCCGAAGTCACCTTGTTACGGAAACTTAATCGGATAGTGTTATCGCATGTACAGTCGACCGCACCTCAAGTTACCCTGCATGATCTCTTATGCCGCGGCCGCAGAGTCGAATTTGAGTAGGTTGATGTGCTGTTGACTGTACCAACTCTGCTGACTTTCATTCATCATTTGTTATTATTATTCAGAAGCCACACGGTGTTACGTAATTTGTTGAGTCCTGATGATCGATGGGAAAAGATACAGGAAGAAACGAAAAGTGAAATGGTCTGACCATTTGACCATATGCGTGGTCAGCTACGTGTGGTCATATGTTCCGAACTGTCAAACGTTTTATTAATAAGTAGCAATAACTGGCAAAGATAGGACTGATGGTGCAATTTTCAGTAGTGGAAGGAATACATATTTAAGACTAGCTGTCGCCCGCGGCTTCGCCCGCGTGATTTCGCTTAGATGAAAAATTATTTTGTGTTCCTAACTGTTTCAGATCTTCGATCTTCTTTGTATACGTCTACAGAAAATGCTCATAAGATTAATCAAGTGTTGCTAAGGCGCCATTTCCATATATGATATAGTATAGCTGGTCTCTGGGAGTTATTCATCAGATGTTCCAGATCTTCAATTTTTATACGTCAGCAGAAAATGCTCATCAGGTTGAACGATTTTTGCTAAGGCACCATTTGCATATATGTTATAGTGTAGCTGGTCTCTTGGAGTTTTTCATCAGATGTTCCCGATCTTCAATTTTCATACGTCAGCAGCAAATGCTCATCAGGTTAAATGACTTTTGTTAAGGCAACATTTCCTTATTTCTTATAGTTTAACTGTTCTGTTTTGGTTCTTCATCAGGTGTTCCATTTTTCAAAATCAATTATAGCCTAAATGTTGCCCAGGCTTAATAGCTATACAACAAAAAAGTTTCATTCAAATCGGTTTAGTACTTTCGGAGATTAGCGTGATCATACATACAGACAGACAAGAAATTCCAAAAAAATATTTTTGCTTTCTATTATTCTTTTTAAGTGTCCCTCTATCCATTTCAGTCAAAAATACTAAATGTACAGACAAAATATTTTTACTGTTTTATTATATGTATAGATTACATATTTTCTCATCGGTAAAGCGATCCCTTAGTACGGAAACTTTGGATGGCGTTATCGCATGTACCAACTCTGCTGATTTCATTAATAAATTGTTATTATTAAAATTGTGAACATGATGATCTAATAGATACGGCTTCATATTACGCAATAATAATTCATGTTTCGTTTTGTTGACCCCTTTTGTCGAATCTATGTCGGCTGGCCATTTTGTTAGATTTTTAATTTTTGATATTATTTTTCTATAAATTAATTTGGAAATTTATTTATACAAAATGGTCTAATTTATGATGTTTTTGTTACAGGTATGTTTAGTCAAGTAATGTACTAACGGTAAGCCAATACTACTTATAGGCGATGTATGTTCCTCCTAGATGAGCGGAGAATATGTGGTACGGAATTGAAGTTAGGATGACAGCTGTTTTCATATATAAATCTTATTTCTTATTGTTTTACAAAAAAATATATTAACTAAATACTTTTAGTTAACATATTTTTTTGTAAAACAAAAAAATATATTAACTAAATACTTTTAGTTAACATATTTTTTTGTAAAACAATAGTTAGTTTTATCTAGTAGTATTATTTACGGTTTTTGTAATTTTATGTTAATTTATTGCTCATCTCTGAAAGTAATTGGGCCTAAGTAAGCCTAATTGAGTCTAGTCTAAAGTAAGCAATAAGAAAATAATTTCGGAAATTCCAGCCCTAAAACTGAAATGGGTTTAAAACGTAACTCACGCGGCCGAAGCCGTGAGCAAAAGCAAGTATTATACTATAAACCGAATCACGAGTAGCAAAGCAACCAATGAATGGAGCAGATTGTTGTGATAATATCCTTTATTAAGTACGTAATTAGCCGTTGCATACAATCCGTCGGTGCATGCGAGGTCGTATACCGAAGGGTGAATCAGCTGACTGTGCAAAACATGAAGAGTGCAGAAGTATACCGAAAACAGTAGCAGTTGCAAAGTGGCCTGTCAGAAAAACTCCGAGAGCCAAGTTTAAGATGGTATGGCCACGTAATAATTAGTAAGAAAAGCTAGAAGAAATGTTTTTTACCTGAGGCTAATAAAGATACTGAATGAAAACGAAAAGTTTACCAAAACTTAGAAATTACATAGACCGTAATACCTGACCCTAATTTGATTCAAGCGGCAAGAGAGAGAGAAAAAAAAAGACAACAATGGAAAGAGACACAGTAGTTAATATATTCTAAGCTTTTATTGATAGCTAAAATGAATATAATGACCTCCGACATTTACAAATTATCAGTAATGTCACTTCTGTACTAATGTTGGTTTTAAATCAGTACTGACTCATTGCAATACTCAGCTGGGTCGTGCTTGTGCGATCAGCTGACTGGGCTGACGAAATATTCTGGCATTTTCCGTGAAAACATCGAAATAATGAACGCTTCGTTATACGCACTCGTTGGCTGTTGTTTTTACCGGGAAATTTACGAAAAAATGGTACGTTTTTATCGGCAGTATTTATATTTGGGGCGATTTTCCTGGGAAATAAGCCTGGCGTGAATATAGTTATTGTGGTTCATTTCAGAGATAGGATCAAATAAATTTTCAGATTCATTAAAATAAATATTTAATATATCGACTTGCATTAAATAAGTATTTACAGTTTACTAGCCCCTTTATTGAGAAGAATTCCCTAGCTTGATCACCCATTCATCAACAGAGTAACACGCTACAAAAACATCGAAAACGAAAAAACATTCCCATCCCAAGTAATTACAATAGACACTACAATCATCAGCAACAACCTGTGAAAATTCATTGCAAACTCGCCGCTATTTCCAAGGTATAGAGATCCTGAGAGACCTGGACATGCAGTTGACTGTATGACGAGATCCACATAGTGTGGAATACGTAAATAGGTTTGACCCAGCAGAGTAATCGCGTGGGATTGCGGATGTGTCGCACGGGCCCACCCGGCCGGAAAAAAATTGTTACGCGTAGAATGCTGGAAAAATGAGCTAGTACGATCAGCACATCAACCTAAAATAATAGCTAAATTCACCGCTATTACTGCAGATAGAGGCCATGCAGGATTACTTGACTTGTAGTTAACTGTTCCTAGATGATATTATCGGCTTATGGTAAATGGATATAGAGTAAATGGATACCAGATAATTGCCAGAGTTTAACTGTGTGATAAATTGAACCATATTTGGGCGAAAGGAGCTATGTGCAAGGGTCAAAACATCGACAACAAACTTAAATGCTTAATGGAAGAACGGTACAATTAACAAAATATGTAACATCGTAAGAAAGAGTTTATGGGACGGGTTGTATTCCTCAATATGAGCAGTATGTTTGACTGAGTAAATACAATACATGTATTCTTTTGAATAAAGAGACAAATACTCGTACATATGACATCCCAATCAATGATAAATGCAAACATCTTAAAGAGCAAGACATATTCGTCGATGCTGCGTGTTTAATTTTGAGGACGGAGTGGGAAACAATGGTTTTCCCATTCCCAATGGCGGTGCCGGCAGTCAATGAGTCAGCTGATGTGGCAACGGCCTCCGGTGACTCATTGCTGATCTCACGCCGCTCCAAACTGCGGTGGATACGGCAAGGCTTGGCATTGGCAACAACTTTTACACGTTGGCCCTACATTGAGGCCAATCGAGGTTGCTGAATTTGTAAGCTTTGTCTTGACATAAGACAAAACCAACCATTGTCCACGATTAGCAGCAATGTTGGGACAATGTGGCTTAAAGTTAAATAGGAAAATGTATGCCTCGTCTATTTCGATTCGCAACGCAGTCGTTTCATCCTAACAACTCGGTTAGTAACAGACGGACGCGTCCGCAGATTTCGTCGCGTCCTTGTCATTAGTTGTCGGTACAGGTACAGTCAACCGTGACGTTTGCCAGTGAAGACCTCTATGTGGCGCATTTGCAAGGAATTTGAGTTGGTTGTTGTATGTACTGCTCACCGTACAGGATACTGTTCGACCTTTGCACTCGTCTTGTTAATAATGTTCTTCAGATCAATGTGTTACGAATATTCTAATTAATGACAAATCACTCTGATATTAAACTAAACATACGATATCCGTTTTGCCAAGTTGTTTTAGAGGTCTGTGTCTGGATGTGAAATATCACATTGTTGTTGATTTATTAACCAGTTATGCTCCATGAGAAAATCTCTACTCCTAAATAAGTAGAGATTTTCACTGCCTTTTGATTAATATTACATTCATGAGACCAGTATTATTCACGAATGTTTGCAGATTATGTGATGTCATAAAAACCAAATTGGACCACGTCATGTCTAACCATTGTTGTTTCTGGAATCACAGTTTGCGTAACGTTGACGTGGAGCGAAGCCTAATTGAGTGACGCGGCGTTGCTCTGATAACACCCACTCTCGTTTTCTCTCTGACGTCTCTCGTTGATACAGTGATAAGAGCATGGCAACAGTAATGGTTAATCATATAAGAATAAAATCTTTCTCTATAGTTATCCCAATACATCTGTTGTAGTTAGTTATGACGTATGTTCATTTGTATTTTTGTCCTCCCATTGTTTTTATTGTTGCTCAAAATATCTAAATCCTTCCACATTCCGTACACATTTAAATTTCTTCATGTTCAATACGATTAAATTATTTAATAGCTACTCTATACATTTCTCCTCCATATTTTTTAGAATGCAATGCGTGTGGTGTGTGGCAATTGTTTTTAAAGGAAACGTTGAATTAAAATAAAAGGAGTACACGTTCCTGAATAAATTAATTATGTAAAACAACAATTAATATGCTGCTTAGACCCATTCGCCGTTCACATACAATTGAATTTCATGAATGTGTTCGATTCGAATCCTATGTTAATTGAAAAAATAAACGGGTTCTTTTGTTTTGCTGCCAACTGATAAATTGGTATTCTTTATTTCTCGTTCATGTTTTTCGTTCGTATTGTGCTTACTCTTAGCCTCGATATTTTGAGCAAACTAGTTGTAAACTAGGTCTAAAGTTGAAATTTGATGTTCTACGACGGAGTCACATCAAGCCATTAGAATTATCAGCATTTTAACCATAGGGAGCATACTGCTGGGTTGGACGGCCATAGTCTTCATCCAAAGTTGCGTTAGCTGTTCAGTTTATATTATCCGTGGTAGTGATCAAAGTCGTCATACACACCTACCTACATAGATAGGTAAAGTGTTCAAAGGTGAATCAAATTAAAATAATGTTTTTGGAATTCGATTACATGAATTTATCGTGGGCGCCCATAGTTGGGAAGTTATGTCCCGCATGGGTCCCGTAATCATGAAAAACAATACATTGGAAATTACGACAGGGAAATCAGATTTATTTATTAAAAGAAATTTTACTTAACAGCAATGGCTTCCAATTCAATTCATTTATTGCGTTTCATATCATACATTCAGTCCTAACCACAATCTGGCTGTAAATAATCTTGATTTATTTTTCTTGTTACTTTTGTAATATTAACAAGGCTTCAAGCTTTGATAGGTTACTGTAACATCACAGAGTTTTGGCTTTCAGTAAGTCTATTAAGGTATCATCCATCATCATAATATCATTACTTTTCTGCCCTCTGCTGTTCACAAGTCTTTCTTCTTTTACTCCAACGTTCTTTGTACTGAACCACTCTCAATTATGTATACAACCTTTATTTAGGTTGTCTCACTCATTCATAATAATACCCATCGTTTTATCTTCTTTTTAGTCCATAGCGTCTGTTTGGAGTGATGTCCAAGTTTTCAAAATATCTTGTTCACAAGATTTAAGGCATTTATTCGATGACATTTTTATTTTTTCTAACAACTCTGACAATGCCGTTAGATCTTACCTAAGTTTTCAAAACAATGCATGGTGGTGCTACATCCGGCCGTTGCTCAAGTTTAAAAAAAGTAGATTTGTGCGTGTCATGTGAATATCGGCATTGTACCGATAAGGTACCGGATGTTTGGCCGCGGTGCCATTGTTCGCCCGGTGGATAAGATTAAAGAGAATGACATTTGTACGATAGATGTGGATACCACTGAATGTGTGAATGGACTGGAAAGGGATAGAGAATGGACAGACTGTGGCCAAGGGGAACCTTACCTCGCATCCAACGTTTATCATAAATCTCTTCTAATCTATCTTATCATAGATCTTGATCCATAATTATTCTATTCTATTATAGTTCTCTGATCAGCCATAAAATCACCTTCGGCGTTAAATCAAAACAAAATTTAACAAAATTATTCTTCGTACAAAACTGAATGTTGAAAAATATTACTTACCGACCATGTTATTACAATAACAAGTACTTACTTGTTATTTACAGTAGACTGAGACGCGAATTTCAAATTGACAGAAGTCCTCGGGGCCGCAGACTAAGGTCGTCTCCAGTCTCGACGATTAAAAAAAACGAAGTTTGCCATTCGGCACTTGTGACCTTGCCTAGACAATTTATGTGAACAACCTTCTTCCAATAGCGACTTGTACGGAAGTTGTTTATCATGCGAATCAAGACTTTGTTGCCATGCGTCGGCGCACGGCCCACAGACTTGTTTAGGCTAGATACGGTACACAGTGCGACAGAGAGAGCCATATTATTTGTATGAAGTAACCGCCAGGCACTCATCTGTCGCGCTTAATTTTGAGTGCGATTTCAATATCGCACGCGCAATAAGTCTAGTCTAAAAAAAATGCTAATTTGTGCAGTAAGCAATTGTGATAATTTTATAAGATTTTTTAAGGATGCGACAAACAAGTGGTACTTGTCGGTTCTAAGGTCTCTACTTCTTCTTGTTCTTTCCCTTTTCCCACATTAATTGTTTGGCGCCAAGACATTCTGTCATGTTTGTCGGTTCTATGGTATACTATTAAAATACTGTCTCTAGTCTAGCCTATTATCTGTGTCTCGCCCGGATGAATGGCAGTCGCGGTGCGCGTGAGCAGCTTGCGCAAGCGGTGACGCAACGTCGCGCACCAAAGACCGTTGCTTGTATGCAAAATAAGTGAAATGTACATTCGTTGCGCGCGACGTCACTACTTTGTCAATCGGAAGCGGGAATTTCTGACAATTCGAGTAGACTCTGCTAACGTCGCAATCGTGTCTTTAAAATAAAGCAATAAGCTTTGTATCCACTAGGCAATATTTTCGCGCAAAATATTTTATTCAACACGATGTGCTATTTCACTTTAGAGTGAGTGAAACAGCATAATATGTGGCGGATACGAGACTCAAGTGTCATCTACCTAATCTGACGGAGAAAATGTGGATTTACTTTCATGATGCAGCTACTTCTAAGCCGTAACGACAATAGGTCAAATCAAATAGCGCGTCCCTTTTCACGAAATTACTAGCAGATTGCTGGAAAGTGAAGTGAAAGATGTTACACATCAATATAGATTTTATACACTCTTCACAAGTGTGATTTTTGGCGCGAAAAGAAAAGTTAACCTATCACAAAGTTTAGACCATTTTGACCTGTCAACATCATCACGCCACGTCACGCCTTGTACGCAGATCCTTCGTGTGATATTTTAAAAGCCCTTTTAGACACCACTCTCAAGTTCTATATACTAAATGTCACACAATCTCAATCCTGTACTTTAAAACAACATTGCAAATGGAAATCACAAATTTTGACAGTTTGTAGAAGAAAGAAGACTTCTTTTTTCCACTTAATGGAAACCCGCTACCCTTTCAATTTCCTACTTTTTCTTTAAATTTCTTGACTTTTATATCAATCTGTTTTTTACCTACGATATAAATTACAGTCTTTAATAAGCGATGGCAACAACTGATGAGCGATATAAGTAGTTGGAGAAATAAAGGAGAGGCTTTTGCTCAGTGCAGTGGGACCTATTTGCTAAAAAAAAAACTGACTACAATGCCAATACGAAATCAAAGTTCACACACACGTTTAATTCTCGACTAAAGATTGAAATTAAATTGTGTTGTTAATTATTTAAGTTAAATACTTGAAAGCTGATTTACAAGAGGTTACACGGAAATTACACGCAAAGGAAATCTTGTTGCTAACCCGGCTTCAGACAGCCCGCGGTAATATGTACAGTCAACTACATGTCAATGTTATCAAATTAGCCTGCTTTGATATCTATGCGGCGGCGGCGGTAAAAGAGGCGAATTGGCAATGAATTTCAACAAGGTGATGTTTTGACTGTACTGGAATTATTCTCGCCGCACCGTAATGAAATAATTTACGATTGCTCACGATTCGAATAACGTGATCTTTTTATAGTATTAGCAGGATAATGATACAGTCCTTTACGATGAAAGTAACATTTATTATTAGTCGCATCTTTCAATGGGGTTTTTTCCTATAATAAATTTATATCGCCACGCATATTCAACGGCGATGCACCTATGTGGAGAATACGAGGAAAAACGCGCCAACTCGGTAGGTAGACGATAACAAAAATATTGCAAAAGGGGACCGATGCATTCCGCGAACTGCATTGACGTGGAGGGCGACTATCTTACACGCCACCGAGCGAGATTCAACCTTTTGTCAACAGCTATTGATATCAAATTGCTTCGAGCAAACGCTTGCCGCAACGGGGCGTTGGCCTGTTGAGAATGTTTGTCGCTGACCTAAGTGGTCAATAATGATCTGGTTATACACACTACGTATATTCTTCACGCTTTGTGGTCACGAGAAAAGTTGTTTAGAATCTAGCTTTTGTGACTCCGTCCATCGTACCCAATACGGATGCGATAATAGCGCCAATCTCGCTTGTGTTTTGATGGTTAAATAAGCATTAAACCTGGCGATTCTTGTATATAGTTTTCTGTAGTCGCCTCAAGAGTCTACACGTCTGAAAGACCACCATCTGTCGATTGCAGTGCAGCTGTATCACATCCCAATGAGCAGGCTTAGGTCTCGAAGGCTTTTAAGATGAAAATGACATTACATGAATCAAATTAATCTACTCTCTGTCACGTCGAGCCTTGTAAGATTATAACCTGCACATTTTGTCTACAAGACATTGAATTATGGAAGCCAGCAACCATCAACATCATTGCAATGTTTCATTGCACTAGAAATGAATGTCGGTCGAGTGCCTAATGTGCCTATACCGTACTACATTACCGCTTGGTCACCACCGCTTCAGATTCTTAGCAGTTATTGTGACACTGCAATTTTTAAAAAATTAACCATACTATCCTAAAAATCTTGCAAGTAATATTCGGTTCGTCAATTCAATCGTCTTGCTTTGAATATCTGTAATAAGTAAGCGTAAGCCTGAAATCGACTTGAAATAAATCTTACACCAGTGTAACACACTCGATGATAATAAGTCAAACGAAACAACTGCTCCTAAAATATTCTCACATTATTATCATCTACAAAACAAACTATGGCAGTGAAATTTCTCAAAGTGTCCTGTTTTGTACCTTCCCGATACAAAATGAACGGCAGCTTTTCTTGCCGTAATTGATGAAACGACATCGCAAACGAAATTCATTAGAGAACTCATCAGGTGCACAGAGAATATGCATTTCGGAAATAAATACGAATATTTTCCCATTAATAATTTTATATTTATAGCAACAGTGAAATGATAAATAAGAAGGAGATGCCAACAGTACGGTCTGAGGATGTGTCTTATCAAAGGTTTGCGTTTTTTTTTCTATGCTAAGCTTACAAAGTGTGGCGTATACTCCATCGACAAGAGGGCGGCTCTTAATAAGAAGAAGCCTCCAAAATAAAGCAATACTGTTATGTATCAGACGCATCCTTAGTAAAATCCAGAGGTCATGATCATATCCAGATATTCAATTTGTAAGATACCTTATCCCGAGGTAAAAGAGCTTTTGTTTTTCATTTCGTAAAAAGAAAAATATAACCACAAAAGCTTACCGATGAAACCTCAAAGCGGCCTCGATCATTTCAACTTTGAATATTTTCGCCCTTCCCCGGCACCGATTAACTCCCTGCTGTATTGCAATTTGAAATAGAGCAATGAATCTTTAAATTTAATTCCTTGGCTCGTGCCGGCTTTGCCTTCAATCTTTTCATGGCTCTCTTTTCTTTTTTTTTATCAAGTGCGGCTTTTAAATGAGATCAGTTCAGTCGGACTCGCGGCAATCGGCGATTTGATAGTCAGTTGATTTAGTAATTGGTTTATCATACTGTTTGATTTGTCCTATCGTTCACTTTATATAGGTATAGATAGATCGTTTTGATCGAAACGAAGTTATTTTAGGAGTCAGCTTAAACCTGATAATAATATTGTCCACCTATACTGTGCTTTCTTTCATAATTATAATTTCCATGTCCAGAAGTTCCCAACTTAGTTGGAAATAGCCTAGCCAATGTATGCACATTTGCTCATAATACTACTGAGCTAGCCATGACCCTTCTCGACTAGCTTAGCACCTCCCATTTATCTCCATGTGGGATGAGATGGCATTAATACACAAATACTGAGCATCAAAACCTCCCGCTACATACAAAATCTTGCCTCAACAAGAGAACGCGTATTCTTACGAAAATATATCACCTTATACCACCTAATCACGAAATGGGATTTGAAGTTTGAGGTATGGCACTGCGACGATCTTAACTCCAAATGTTTAATCTTTTAAGAAAATAGCTACGTTCTGCAGTAAAAGCTTTTATCGGAATGATATTACTCCATGAAACGTTTTACGGGGAACACGTCAACATTTACCTATCTTTGTTCTTATATCTTCAACTTGGTGAATTTTAATCTTTCCTATCAATAATTCTACCGTCTTCGTCACGTAAATTCCGTACCGTGTATCACGGAGGCTTTTGAAAGGGCATGTTCCATAACAGGCTATATCATGAGCAGTTCCCCAAAAATCAGAAATAATATCAAAAACCGATTAAGACTATCATATATTTGTTTTTTCGTGATCTTGTTATGGTACAAAAATACATTTAATATCGCTTAATGTCGTATAATGGCCATACTGACATGGCGCCCGTACGTACGTTCGGAAAATATGATACAGAAAATCAGATACAATGCTCGATATTTTCATTATATTTTAGAAAATTAATTAAAGTAAACGTTCCTAACACATGTTACAAGCAATATCATAAAAATATATGTGTATTTCACATAAATAGATGAATAATAAATAAAATAAACAAATTCTTTCCCGCGGGCACGTATGTAGTAAAAGTACATTTTTGAACGTACCGGAAATCGAACTTGACAAATGAAGCGCGTCAACGTCAAATCATAATGGGCGTCGGCCATTTTGGCGGAACTCGCCTAACCTTCATTACGATTTTGTTGATTTTGTTACCATAGAAATGCTACGAATTTATCGGATTTACTTATAAGGCATTGATACTGACCCAAAAATGAAAAGTTTAGATAGGTGCTTAATGATATAGCCGGCTCCCCATACATTTGTGCAACAACCCCTTTGACAATGAAGTTTAGTTAGACTTTCTACTTTAAAATGATTTCTTAAGATATGTTCATTTCATTATACACAAAGCTCTTTATTATTAGGGATATAAAAAATATTAGTGACCGTGATATCGTTTATGATACTCGCCATTTCATTGCTGACGACGAAAAGCAATTTTAAACGAGTTTCAAATTACTTTCTCTTCCAATTCAATTTTTTCCATCACTCGACACAAAATAATACGATCCTTAGAAGCCCTATTTACTCTGTATATTAACATTGCACAATTCCAGGAACTTTCCTACTATAAATACCCCCGCCTACTTGTTTCCAAGGGCGCTCTCTCATTGAGACGTTTCTGGATCGGACAGGAGCGATGGGATGCGTGGGCGGTTGCCATTGGTTACCTTTATAGAAACAGTTTCTCCTGATAATAAAATAACAAAACAACGTAAATTGAGGTCACGGTTGGAGGATTCTATTTTTTCACAGGCTTTTTTAGTTTCATCTGGAATTGACTGGCTGTAAAATCTGACTTGATTTTGTTTACGATTGTTATGAAATATGTAAATCTGATGACATTACGATATTATTACTATGCATATAGTAATGTAATGGTGGATATTAACTTTTTTTATAAAACAACGCAGTTTCCACTTTTAATTTTTTTATTCGTTGTCCTTGATAAATAAAAAGAAATATTTTTGAAAATATGTTCTTTATAGTTTTTCTCTGCAAAAGTCGTGTAGGGTTTTCATCATGTCTTTTGCGTTATATCTTAAAAAAAAATACATTATGAAATAGGGACGAGACGATCAAGTAAACATTTAGTCATTTCATTAAGAATGGACATAGCAATATATGAAATGGATCTAACATTAAGTAATGACAACCTTTCTGGGTCCTAAACCAGATTGAATGGACCAATGAGAGCTGAAGGGCGGAAAGTCTTTCAGTGACAAGACCTTTCCTCGCCATTGACATGGACCAGGCATCCGTCCGAAACCTAATGTCTGTCCTTTGATTAAACTCTGATTTAGCCAATTTAAATAAGGACTATCCGACTACCAAATGAATCTTCTGTCGAATGAAATCTCTTCGCTATAATGTATGTTAAATTAATTAAAAATATGCATATTTTCTACAAAATTCTGTCAAAATTTGTGCAAATTGTACTGTTATCCGATGCATGCAAAAGTTTATCTCAGTCAGAAAGTTTGTAGAATTTTAGTGGCAAGATTTGACAGGCTGGTTGGAAACTAAATAAAATAATGTAAAACTATGATAAAACTGAGGATAAAACAGTTAGTTTTGTGCTAATCCAATGTGAGTTATCGTTTTTCCGCTTACGAGTTGGCGCCTCTGGCGAGTGGGGTCTGTCAGATAGTACAATATTGGCATTAGTTGTCCAATTCAAATGACAGTATTGTACCATCTAACTTCCCATCACGTGAAAAGGCCGCTGGTAGGGTGAAGTGGGGGTGAAACTTGCGCATGGGTACGACTGACGAACCAATCGCGCGCGCCGGATGAGACCCGCCCGACCCCCGCTCACCGCATAGACCTAAATATCGCCTACTGCGCAGCTTAACCGCCAGCAGCGATCTTTTTACGTGACGGCAACTATACCAAAAAGACCTCACTTGCCAGTAGCACAGATTACTAAATGTTACTTCGTAAAAAACTAGTCAGAATATTACATACATACATAGAATCACGTCTTTATCCCTTACGAGGTAGACAGAGCTAAGAGTCGTGCGACTCGGAGGCCACGCTTAGCTATTCAGCTAAGCGCGGCCTCCGAGTCGCACGACTCTTGTGGGCTCTCTGATGGAATGGAGATTCAGGTATAGTGACAGGTTGCTAGCCCATCGCCTATGAGAGGAGGAATCCCCAGTTTAAAGCCCTTTACCTCGATTGACTTTTACAATCTGCGCGGGAAGAGAAGCAGCTGGCACATTCTATGTTTTTTCTTCGCTCCCAGACCAGCATGGAAGTCACTGGATGGATGGAGAGTAGTATACTATATATATATATATATAGTATACTACTCTCCATCCAACATACTAGTTACTAGTATAGTATATATATAGTATTATATATATATACATATATATATATATATATATATATATATATATATATATATATATATATATAATACTATATATATACTATACTAGTAACTAGTATTAGCGCCAACTAGTGAGCGGAAAAATGATAACGTTCATTCTAGCACGATTCACGTGTCGCCTGGCTGTCGTGCGGGGGCGGTAGGCTTAGCTTCCGATCCGGCGCACACTGGGGCTAGGTACTCCTAAAGTTGGCATTAAATAAGTTTTCTAGCTAAATTGCTTCTGTGGTTATTAAATACAAATAAGATACTTTCTAGACGATAAAGAATCCTTTTGTAGACATATACACGTGTTTGTATATACATTTTTATATTAAATAAATATTTATTAAAAAAATAACGTTAATGATCATGTACAATTTATTGAAATAATATAGGAACTCATTTTAAACATATGACAACCCATCATCATCATCATTATCTTCATCATTATCATCCTCATCATCAATTTGTGTTTCTTTCTTAAGTCATATTTTTTACGAGATGGATTTTTTTAATTTTAATTTCTTTTGGAAGATTCTGGGGATTTATTTCCAAAATTTTCGTTTATTTGAAATAAAAGGACCTGAAGAACAAATTTAAAAATATAAAAATGTCTGTTGGATTTCTCACAATTAAATTAAATTAATTTATTTGCTGCAAATAGGGCAGCTATTCTTGTCTCGGCTACATTTACTTAAGCTTTCTCTTAAAGTCAATGTTCCTAGCCTTTTGAGACTCTTCCATTAATTGTCCTATAGGCTTTTGCCTAAAAAGTACAGAGGATATAATTCTGGTCCATGAATCAAGTATTTGAGCAATGTTGGTGGCATGTTGTACCACGGGAACAGGAACTTGAAGATAACGAGAAAGATGTGTCAAGGTATTCTTAGTTAATTTTTTTTAATTTATCATCTATTTTTTACGTTTTCAACCAGAGCTTGTTACATGTACCAAATTCTCAATATAAACTCCCGGAAAGTACCGATACTTTTTGGTAGTTTATATGAGAACTTAGTACCGGTACCAACCGGTAACATTCCCTGCTATCAACCATGTTGACCTATATTCGAATTTAAAAGCAAACTATTGATTCAAATTAGTTATGTTTTTTTGACACAAATTTTACGTTTTTACAGCTTAAAAACCAAAAATCTAATTGTTTTTCAATTATTTTTTTCTTCCAAGAATCGCATTATAGTAACGAGATCATTTCTTGAAATAAATAATGTATTTGAACTCGTTCCTAAAACAAAATAAGTGATTTTGTATAATGGAAATAAAATAGTAAAGTTACAAAAATCGCAATTATTCCAAAAGGAGCAAAAAGGAGTAAAGTTTTTTTATAGTTTCAAGATGATGATATTGCATGGGTATTGTCTAAAAACAAATTGAGCCGGGATTCACTGGATAACACAACTAAAACCTTAGCTATTTTAGAATTTCGTGAAAATTTTATTATAACAAATATATTAGTTGGTTTGATACATTTACTGTACCCTAAAACTAAATTGAATGTTGCTAAAATATCGTCATATACCTGAGCTTGAAGGTTCCATAGCTATATCAGCATTTTTTCTAAAATAACCCCAACAAATTACAATAGAAACACACGCAATTAAGTTAACAATCAGACGCAATGTCACAACTACTAACAAAAGATAATTATAACGGGAGTCTGTGGAAGTTAACAGTCGAGTTGATAGTGTCAAATGATGCATAGGTTCCTGGTTTATTAAAAGGCTATAGTGGGTAGTTGGAAAAACGCGTTTCATATTTCGCATTTTCTGCCACTTATGAGGGTACCTTGCCCCACCGTGCGGCGGTACATGCGTCACGTCTCGTCCGTGACGACATCGGCCGCTTATTGTGTCTGCTGTTACACTAATCCACGCAGTGACGACCCTTAGGATAATTGCCCTTTGTGGGAAATCGACGTGTATTGTGGAAAGTTTCCACTTTCGACCTGAGCAGAAGTGTTCTAATTTTATTATTCTTCTGTCTCACATGCGCCATTTTTACACAAGGAATTATTACCATTTTTTTTACAATTGTCCATTTTGTTACATTGGATATTTTAAAAAAATTATTTAATTTTCGGATTATGCAATAAAGTTAACATGACGCACGTAACTCCCTTGATTAACTCAAAACTGCTATGTTGTAGCAAACAATAATATTTACAGTTTTATATCCCGTATTTCCCCAAAGCTGTTTACTCCATAAAAATATTCATCATTATATTTCCCTGAAGTAGACAATATTTTCCTCCCTCTATCATAATGGTATTCCCGAACATATAACAAATAAATCGACAACATTTCCGTATGTGCAACTCGATAATTAAGTGTACACTGTCGGACAATATTGATTGATTCGTGGAATACAAAAAGTCGCACGTGTTGCACACACAATATTACGGACGGTTGCGGCCACTGTATCCTGGAATCGCCTGTTTATTTATCACGTGTTTGCGATGGTTTCCATTAATGGGGTTGATTAAAATCTGTGATTTTATGTTTTGTTAGTCACTAGTTCTTGACATAGATTAGTCACCCTTAATATTTATTTATATATTTAACCTTTATTGTACAAAAATACAAAGTAAACGTACAATAGGAGAGCTTAATGCTAAAGCATTATCTACCAGCCAATTTTATCAGCCAAAATATTATTTTTGGATTCCGGGAAACGCGTTTCAGCCAGCCTAGTTTTTGAGTTTCGTAAAGTTTAACGACGTTATTCCGCCTTTTTTATAGCCCAGACAGACCTATATCCATATGGCTGGCAGTGGGATCAAGTTCTTATTTACGGCTGATGAGACCAAAGCATGACCTTTAGCGGGTCGCTCTAATGGAGTCCGTCTGCCCTTCGTGACCTTTGCCCGGCATACCGAAACGATGCATTATTAATACCTTTTCATAAAAACGCAGCTCTTGAACCGCAATACGTTTTACATACGGCCAGTTCCATTTTAATTTGCTACTACGTGTACACGGGTGTTATTAATTTCAATTTGGAATTTGGGTAGCTTGAATTTGTCTGATAAACAAATAGTTATAACCTTAGTTTTAAATAAATAAATTTAATAGTTCTGTACCAATCACGTTCACTTCATATAATCTTTAGTAGATACAATGTATATATGGTATGTTATTACATCATAATTGGACATTTATTATTAATTAATGATATGTTTAATTAATCATGACGTTAATTAGCACGGGTTTAACTCGTGATCATATTGCGTACATACATCATCTGGATAAAAACATTATAAGTGTTAATAATTGACTTTTTCAAATTCGTAACTTTCATTTCGCTCGATACAAAAGATTAATGTTAAATACCAGTAGCTATATTTTTTGGATTAATACAGGAATCATGCGTAAAATATTATTATGTATGGTGTAACTGATTTATTCCATGTTTCTTACTACTACTGGATTAATATTACTTTTTAAACTTTTGGATAAAATGCTTAGCTATTATTAAAAGCTGAACATGTTACTGAACATGTTACTAGGTTCACCTAATCTAATATTTTTCTCTTGTTTTGTTTCAGGTATGTTTTGATTTTCCTCTTCCATTAAATGTACGGTAAGAAACAAAACATTAATGTTGAAGCCCTACGACATACCCACAGGCGCTTTCAGCCGACTTCAAAAAAAGGAGGAGGTTCTCAAGTCATTTTTTTCTGTATTTGTCAGTTGAAACTAATTTAGCTCTGTCTTTTATATTCTTTTTCATCCAAAATGGCCGTGTTGGTGTAAATGGAAATTAATAGAAAAAACTACACGCAAATCTAACAAATTTATGGAGTTATTTTTACCTTCACTCTCTCTCTCAGCCGAAAGACGTCCACTGCTGGACAAAGGCCTCCCCCAAGGATTTCCATAACGACCGGTCCTGCGCTGCCCGCATCCATCCTTCACTACTGCAAAAGTTTAGTTTATTCGACCTTAGTTTAACATAGACATTTATTTTAAATGAATCCGTTGTTGATTGGATGGACCCATATTACAGTCGACCGCATGTCAAGTATGAACTTCTCCCAGTAATAAAGACGAATTGGGGTTGACCGTACGGCATTAAAAATATAGGGCTGTAACATCAGTTTATCACAATATCGCTCGATATCGATAGTCCTACAAGGATGTGACGTCCCTAACCTATCTTATCAAAGTTCGTCGGCGCCATCACCGCCACTACTCCATTGAGACGTGACTCATATACAATTATATTTTATCGAACACAGCCACTCCCCAGTCTGCGCTTTAAAAGTGCATTAATTCGATTCAGAGAACGATACAAACATGATAACGAGAATCGATTTACATTTTTCATTTTTCTGGTTGGTACCGAAATGTCGGGGGAATAACCTATTTATGACGATTAACAATGAAACTACAGTTACACCTATTCGAGTAACAACAACATATCCAAATTCATTGGAAATTTGCCGCTATTATCGCCACATTCAACAGCTTGACTAGACTATTCCTAGTGAACGCGGCTTGTTATATTTTGTATTAAAAAAATGCAGTTACATTTTTACCGCCATTACTCTTTGAATGCTAAAAAGTAACAGCCTAGATGTTTCAGTTCTCAATTTTAGTTATAATTGAGTTTATTCGTAAAAGTGCAACGACATCTCTCTTGTTCTTGAACGGACAATATTCCCTGTAAGCGCATGCCCCGGGGAAATCACTGGCGACTGGCGAGCGATTCCTGTACGCGCGACTCTATTACAAAATGTAATTAATTTCGCACACTAAACAATAGCTTTCATGCCAACCATGAAATAACTTCTTGTTTCCCTCCTCATTATTTATTTACTTAGTGCCCCTAGCGGCTGTGCCCCCGTGGGTTCGCGTTTGAAATATGCTATATGTTATAAAAAGATATTTATTATAAACGTCATATATTAATTATTAGAACATAAGAGTTTTGCACACTATTCTATTAAAAACTTAAACCCCGCCCCATGTGTATCAGTCGCCATTGTATGGGAAAAATACTCCACCCTTTAAAAGTGGAAACTATTTAGTAAATTGAAAAGTATAGTATAGTAGTGTTTTAAAACCTACGACGCAGCTCTGTAATGCCACAATATAAAAATAAAGAAAAGATCTCAGTTGCATCAAATCAATACAAGTACAGAAAGATAACTTCATGAATGTTCTTCACATTTCATCAAACTCAAATCGAAGTGCAGTAAAATACCTGCATGACCCTCAATGCAATATGTATTGGAACATAACGAGGATTTTGCAATTCATTTGGCTAAGATCTCTAAGAAGCTTGGCGTTGACAAAGGGAGGCATTTATACCCAGCAGTGGGTAGTAGAAAGCCGACGATGATGATGAGCATCTCAAGGTAGCGTATGTGATACAGATACAGGTAGAGGTATAGATATAGTATTACGCCTTTACTCCTTACGAAGTAGACAAAGCCAAGAGTCGTGAGACTCGCAGGCCACGCTTAGCTAAATAGGGGGCTTTTTGGTTGAATGGAGATTCAGATGAAGTGTCTATTATGTAGTTTCCTTATTTTGTGATGTAGTCCAGTGTAGGGACACCTGTCTAGCGGAACTGGTTTCTTGCGTCGACACCGTGTTGATAGACGTGTGTGTGTGATGAATCTTTTCATATAGGTACGCCAGGTTATAATTGAGCGAGTTACCGCGTAAATACGATTGTCCTTGTAATATTATTTTATCAATGAAGTTTTTAATGGTTGTTTGTTATTGGTTAGGTACATTATAATGCTTACAGAAAGTGAGCATTGCATTGCAAACGATAGGTGTTGGTTAAAAATACAAATATTAGCTAGACGACAAGTACGATAACGACACGCATAGCAATCTGTCGCCAACCAGATATGATATCAAGCGTGACGCTGGCAGTTACGATGAACCAGTTTCAAATTCCACAGATAAGATACGAACTGGCGCCAAAATGTGCGGCCAAAATATTGCTTTATCTATGATATGACCAGGTTGGATTGTGAAGCTTAAAAATTATTATCTTTCTGTCATTAAAAACAAGTTTATTCGATATATAGATTTAGATATAAACCAGATTTCCAAATTAATTTTACTGATTAATTTTGTAAATACACATATTTTTGTAATCATATCTCCCGAAGTTCTGTTTGTTTTTACATCTATTTTTGTTTTTGCCTTAGTAGACTACAAACTCACTGTAACCGAAAATAAGATGGTCTTACGAATTCTCAGCCTTCGATAAGCGATGACAACAGCTGGCGAACGATAGATTTAGTCGCAGACAGAGGGAACCCAGCAGTGGGATATATCAGCAAAATTTTAAAAAAAAATCCTGGGTTTGAAAATTTAGACTTGCTGTACTAGGTTTGTTTTGGTCGATTTGCAATAAAATGAACTAGGTATACATATATCCAACCAAAATAAAATATTTGAAGCTATATTCATGGAGAAAAGTACGTAAAATATTGTTCTAAGTACGTTAGTTCCAAATTAATGGTAACCGCGGTCAATGGTAATATTTTGAAGATACGTGCAACATAATAAACATACATAAATGGAGATTTCCCAGGAGATAACAGACGTGTCGCAGGCCTCTCAAACATGCGTGTTTCTCGTGACTTAACAACATAACTATTTTTTTATCGGACTGATTAAACTGGTCGAACCATACCCTAATTACAACATACGATTTGGTACTGTAAACAATAAACATTTTTTTTATACAGAAAAGGAATTATATTAGAACAGACCACAGACATGTTTTCTAGCTTTAATTTAGTTACACCTGTCTATTTTTTTTATTTTTATAATCTTTATTTAATAAATGCCATTATATGCGCAATACGATGCTCTGGTGGTGGGATGTGTGATTTTGGAGTTTCGAAAAGTTTTCACTTTATTTCTTCGTAAAGTAAACAAAAGCTCCCCTTAAGCAATGCGAAAGCAACTTAATATAAAATAATCCTCGCATAAGAAGGGGTCATTAATCTTGCCTATGGCGCCTACCTACTCTTGCCCTGGGTTTATTATACGATTTACCTATTTTTTGTCCTCATCGCGTCGGTCATTATCAATCATCAACGATGTGCACGCGTGCTTGACGAATAATAGCCCAGTAAAGTAACCAATAAGGAACTTAGCAAGTACTAAGTCGTAGCCACTTTATAAGCCGGTACGATAAATTACCAAATTTTTGAATCGTGCAATTTGCCAAATATCATAACCTGACTATAGATTTCTTATGCAGTCCCTGTTGTGTCAAGATAGAAACAGATGTAGCCTCAAGCCTGTACTTTTTCCATAATCACGATGATGGCAGATGGCAGAAGATCTAATTGGGAAATATGTTACTTTTTATGCATGTGGCGAAAAAGTTCATCTATCTGATGAACTTTTTCGCCACATGCATAAAAATTAAAAACAAAAAGTAAAGGTGTATCGCAATATTCTCAACGTGGCGTAATAGGAAATCCCACGTCCACTAAATCAACAGAAACAGTAGTTTATGACAACGTATGCTAAATAGCTTGTTATCATTCGCAGAGCAAACGGTGCGATAATAAATCGCGGTTTAGCATGTGTTAGGGTCGTTGTACACCGACCGATTAAGTTATCTACTTAAATTTGCAAAGTAAATATTAGAAAAATCCATGAGGATGATCATGAAGTCACAACATGGTTAGAAAGCCAGACATTAGTTCTTTGATTGTGCTAAATCATACGCAAAATAATTATTTACAACGTAAAGTTATCAATAAGCGTTGCATTATTTTTAAATGCATGGTGGATGCCGACAAAATCTATTAAATTTTGGAACCGTTTTAAACTTTCTCTGAACTAAAATATAGTCAAGGAAATCATTTGTGATTGAGGTCTGCTTTGTCTCATTTAACTTTACTTCATGACGTTTTATTCGGGATGAAAGATAAATTTTACTTCCGAGGCATTGCAAAGTTTGAAAACTTTGAAAATCAACTGTGTCCTGATTATCAGAGAAACTGTGCTATGTAAATGTTTTTCTTATATAATAAAGGGATTCAAATTATCTATAATTATTTATGATGCCTAAATTTAAACCTGTCCGGCTTATAATTCTGTAGTAAAATGTAAACCGTTTGTAGCTATATATAAAACAACCCTAAAATTTGGGGGAATCCCATAAGGGTCAGTAGCGTGACGCGACGCCCCTCGATCCGCACGAAACTTATGATTTGTTCAGCACATTAAAAATATCGCTACGATATCGCTATTTAATTGCCGCGGTTAAGTAATTATTACGGGATAGCTTCTGCTAATTGGCGTTTTAAGTGTTGCCAGCTACGTTTGACCGGATTTGGTAAAATACCCGGTTTTACTCGACAGTCCGATAAGAAGTGTTATGTTTTCAGGGTTGTATTTGACTTTCTTTATTCTCTTCTTCCGGTGAAGGTAAAACATCGTGAGGAAACCTGCACTCTGGTTGATGATTATCAGCTAGAGTGTGAAATGGAGAAGGCAAGTGCCACTCCATTAAAATTGCCATGAGAGTCGTTGTGTGTGTTTCATTCCATATAATGACCACGACCCTCAGTCATGAGGAAATACGACTAAAGAGAGAGATTCCTCTTCTTGAGTTATCATTTTTAAGTCAATTTTCTAGTATTTACATTTATTCTATCTGCGGTTTGTGACGCATAAAATGATTACTTACTTGATTTGCTTTTACATAACAAATAGCTTTACCTAATGACGTTCAAATAACGGTCATCGTAGGAGGTTTATTGTTTCTCAAAACGAGCTATCGTAAAAGGCTCTTGTTAATAGTGTTAGACCTCCGGGACATAAATATAGGGGATAACATGCGAATGTACAGTCAACAGCACATCAACCTACTCAAATTCATTGCAAATTCGACTCTGCGGCCGCGGCATAAGAGATCATGCAGGGTAACTTGAGGTGCGGTCGACTGTACGGGATTAGTAGTGGTCATCATTTCGCAGTAGTAATGAAATGAGTTGATTACTCGAGTTTCTCGGTGCCGGATGTTTGTGCTTCGAAAGCGACCACCCAGGACTTGCAAATGTGATGACTGGTAGGCTCATAGTCTGTCCTGTATGTTATCAACAAATAATTCATAATTTTCAGGACAAAATGTAGAGGTTACGTCTACGCGTCTTGTGAAAAATCTGACACCAGTGTTGTGTTATTTATAACATACTCGATAATTCGACAGAAGGGACAAGAAAGACTCGTCTAACAATCTTGTGTATTTCGTATTCAAAATTCAAATAAATTTATTTGCATTAAATAGGATAGTACAATGTTCACATACAATTGTTTTAAGAGTGCAAGCCGTAGTGCGTACCCTGAATTCAGGCAGTTGGTGTGCCTGATTAAAATTTCAGACGTTTTTTGACCACTACTGTGCATAACTTCTTTTCTTGTATGGCCTCCTCTATTTTTTCCTCTTCTCATCAAGTCTTTTTAGTGTTGTGCCTCACTTCTAGACGAAGGTCTCTCCTTTTTTCTTCTCTCTCCATTGCAATTTCTGGCCGTAAGAAATTTTCTTAATCTTCTTTATATATTTTACTAACATAGTTATAAGTTTTCATTATTACTAACCAAAGTATGGACTCAGTCTGAAATAAATATTTATTTTGATTAGACTTTATTTCTTATTCTGTCCCACCTCCTTTAATCCTATTTCCATATAAAATGCAAAGACTAAAATATTATGGATTAATATCAAAACTATTGTTTTATGTATTGCACTCAACCGACCAGCGAATATTATGAAGATTACTTCACGGAGTTGCATGTCGAAACTCTCATCGCAAAATATGTACAGTATAGAAAAACCTCATTCAAGGAGGACTCGCCACCCCATTTGTAATTTATACAATGACTTTACAGTCAGTATAGTCACAACAGCATATTACTCCTGATCAAATTCATTGCTTAATCGCCGCTATTTTACCAGAAGGCGTGTAACGATTACCAAAAACTGTTCTCTTTCGTTTTTGCTAAATCGATTAAAAATAGACCTCAGGCCTAAAATCAACATGTTGAGTAGCATTTATACGATTACTTGGATATTGAAGGGTACTAAGATTTACCGAAGTAAGGTGCCATTTATGAAAGCATGAATAGATTAATTCAGAAGTTAAGTATTTGATTTCTCCTTAATTTATACTTTGAAACTGAATGTCTCGTATACTTGTATCTTTACTATTGTAGTTATCATAGTTTTACACAATTTACGACTCACTCTTCTAACTGTATGTTTTCGATTATTTGAATACTTCAACCTTATCGTTTGTTTGTTTATTTATATCGTTGTTGTGTGATATTATGGGCACTTAAATGTACTTACCTATTGGAGCTTTGTTTTCGCTGTGGTTTTTATTTATCAGAAATTTTGACAATTATAACTGTCTGCTAATATCCAATTAATATCCCATTAGCATGTAGTTAGATTCTTTCGTCTCATTTTAACCAAGAGAACTGAGCCTTCAAGATTCTTGTGGGACAGTCCAATCAGTTGGACCTTCACTAGGGGTAGTGGATTCATCTAAGACTTGATACTAAAGCATTCTTCGTAAATATTTGCCCTCAAGCTATCGTTACTGATCGAATGATATCGTCGCCATCTGTCCGCCATTGATATTTTTCGACAATCGGTGTCGCGTTACGGGAAAGTTCGGGGGCTTCGCATTAGTTACACTTTGGTGTCGATAAGTAGCTAAACCGTATTGATGAGGTATCAGATGTTTTTTTTTTGTTTTTTTTTTTTTTAATCTAAAGTTTTAGGGGCTTTTATCTTGACAGATATGCCAGCCCCATCGTAAATGAGGTATCAGATGTTAATGTATTGTACTAGAGTGTTAGTCTAATTCTCCACAGTGAGCTGGTTGTATCGTCCGCCCATCTCATTGCAGTTCATCCGACACTTCTTTATCCTAATCTGGGGTACCATTCAGTAAATTTCCTATTCCATCCCTGCCATCGCTCCGACATAATATTGGTTTTCAATCGCTTGTTTCAAATGAATGAATCGTGCTAAAAACGCTTTTTTAAATGCAATAAGTAGTTTTGATACCGAAACTTACAAATAGCACAAAAAACAAATTCTAGACGAAGGATTCGCTCATCTGCCACATATAAATATGCAAACCGGATGTATTAATCGTACATTGACACTCGGCACAGGTGCGAAATTTCGGATTGTACGGTTAAGTGCACGTCAGAGTACACCACGGACCTCTATGCCTAGGTAATAGCAACGAATTTGTCGTGGTTAATGTGCTGGTGATGGTGCATAGTAATCAGACAGACGTTTGTCGTTCTACAAGGATGTTTGTCGCTTCGCCAGCCGGATCTGCTTGGTGCTATGTTTGTTTTTATAGTTCCGTCGCTGGTGTGCTGATTGATGATGATGAATTTTATAAAATCTGCCAATATACATTCCTATATTGATATTGATAAGAGAGGAATTTATCCACCGAGCTTATAAGGCTTCAAAAAGCTTCAAGCTCTTCAATTACAAGAAGTGACCTACTGGTGTGTAACATTTGTACATACATACATACTTGTTATCATCAGAACAAAGATTCCAACTTTCATTTTCCCAATTATGGGTAAGGTTTATTACGCCAATCTTACCCAAAATTGGAAAGATGAAAAATAATAAAAGTTGCTCAATTTCAATTTTTGCTCATAAGAAAATATTATGTCTTCAAATACATGTACATTTCCCTCGCGTCACGTCGATCAAGTAGGTATAAAGATAAAGTACATGAGAGCGGATAACGGCGGACCGCGACTGTCGCTAGGCGGGCGCGGCGTCCTTGACTCGGCGGGGTCGTTGACACCGCGGGGGAGGCCGCTCGGCCCTCCGCTAGGGTTGCCAGCCTTAATATATCACTAGCTAGCGACGTCATTGCACTGCTACCAATACGCTGTAGTGGCGCCACGGCCCTGTAAATGTCCGATTTTTTTATTGTTTATTTCATGGATGTTTGTCACGTCTGATAAATTAATTTAAGTTTAAGCTATTTATATTTTACTAGCTTTCCCTCCTCTTTGCTCGAATTTGGTTTTTCACCCATTTTACCCTTCTAGAATCTTTTTGTAGAATAGTAGGCAAACGAGCAATGCGGTTTGCCTGATAGTAGGCAATCACCGCAGTCCATAGACAAGATCTTTCAAGATATTTTATCAATACAAACAGGACGAAAGAATATATAATTAAATAAATAAATAAAAGTTTTTATAAATGTAGAAATTGTTAGTGGCTTGTTATAAAAAATTTAAACACCTGATTGGAGAAATACTTCTCCAATTTTCCAGTTTTATAAGCAAACTGGCTGAATGTATAGAAAATTTTCATCCCAGTTCTGAAGTCACGCTTTTTTAAATCGTAGAACGGCAGGTACAGGAATACCTAGCTAATATAATTTTATTTCTACGTTCATAACACCACGTGAGATATAAATTTTACGATGCGAACTAGATAAAGTACGTTTTTCGTTTAACCCGGTAAACTTGAGGAGCATCTCTCGTGTTTATTATTTTCTTACAATCCCGTATCTTTATTTTTTCTCGGGCGAATCTTAAAATCCATGTCGTAAATTTCTTTCGACGTTTCTTCTCTTATGTGTATGTACCTTTGTAGTCACTTAATTCAGATATTACTTTTGTTTACATGAATGTGTATTATTCTTCTTTTAAATCCGATTTTTCAATGCTAATGCACCGAATCACCGATCAAATCAGAACAGGATAGTACAAATTAGACTTCAAAAATATAACTATACTCAGGCATATTTCCAAAAATATAAGACAGCACATTGAAATACTCTTGAGCATGTCCTAAGTTGATGTAGACAAAACCTGCCTGACGTAAGGAAATTGCATCTAGCAATCGGCTCTTCGCAAAAAATGACAATTTGCCTCGAGAAGATTCGATTGTCTGCGGCGGGTCGAGTGAAACATAAGAAGCTAATTTCCTCCGGGATAGCGCCTGCGGGGAAATACTCGTCTATACGATGTCAATGAACACCTTATAGCCATATCTGAGATCTGAAGAGAGCAGAGTTATATGTATTCGTGATTGAGTTGTTTTCACGATCTTACTTTAGCGTTTGACACTGTTGCGGTTCTTATTTTACTGGAAATGCTCGACTTTTTGGAAATTACAGGTCTCCTGTTTCAATGGTTTAAGACCTATTATAACAATTAAATGCCAATTGCAAAGAGTTGGTAGTTGCGTCAGTAGTCCCTTACAAGTTTAATTTGGAGTACCCCAAGGTAATTTCATGGGCCAATTTGCTTTGAAAATATTCGATGTGTGCGATAGATAGATTCTCGTCTATGCCAATGAACACTTTAGGCTGTTCGTTTATAGTCAGCATAAAGCTATAGTATATAAGTAGATTTGCAATGAATTTGTTTACGTTGATGTGCTGTTGACCGTACATATTTGCAACTTGATACAGTTGGTGCCAAATATCCGGGGGCCTCTTCCAAATGCGCCGCGTCATTCTTTTCGCACTAAACTAACCCACATCTACGGCTAACGGTGCGGGTTCACTGCTCGGTTCGAATCAAATCTCCGAATCTCACTATCGCAGATGGTATCTGTCCGTCTGTGCAATTGCGAGGAATTGCGGAATTGATATCGCGATTTTGGACTGCTCTGCGCAGAAGGTTTGAGGTTGCTGCGGCTATGTAACGAAACGCGACTGCCAAAAATTAATTCTGTTGCAATTTGTAAATAAAATTGTTTATTATTACAAACACTGTCTCCGCAAACATAAGTCTTTAGCGCCAACGACAATTCTTTTGTAATCTTTGATTCAGCAATTATTTAGCTCGTTTTCGTCTTTGTTTTAAAATGGGTTAGTTTGAAAATTTGATTTATATTTTACTGTAACACCTACAGAACCCTAAACTTTTATGTTCCACGCAGTCTTTGCCTTGTTTGTTACATCTTATCTCAGTGGTGATAGCAAAATCTGAGAAATGTGTATTTGTTTGTCTGTCTGATTACGAAATTGCATTACGTATCGGTCGATAAAAAAATATTGTTATTGTGTTATTTTCATTTATTTCATAATAGATTTATTTTGTTTCAGGTAAGCTTGGGAGTTTTACAATTTCCTGTCACTAAAAAACAATTAATTGTAAGTTCAAGACTGCGCATACCAACCTCTAATAAACTCATTTAATACCAATTAGAAATCACCATCGAATTCAAAATCAAAAAGGTCAAAACTAGGTCGAGTGGCAACAGTCGCGAGCTCATCATTCGGAAACGTTTGATCAATGCTTGTAACATTCCTTGTTTTATGGACAATAAATTATTTTTGTACCGCGGCCCCGCCACAAATAGCTGAATAACCCCGTATTTACGATTTTATCGAAGCGGGGCAAAAAATTATAGTGGCGCCTCCTATCTGAGCGGTTAAATTATTTATTTAAGGAACTCACAAAAATATAATGAGTGGAAAGACGACAGACAATCGAGGATTTTTTTCAACCCGTCCATCATACCAGATTTTGCTCTAATTTTGCCTTGTCTTAAATGAAATAGTATAAAACTTTCCGCATATGTCTATTTGTCCCTATGTATGTACAGCTAGAATCTTTTAAACTACCCAACTGATTTTAATTTTTTTTTTATTGATGGATGGATTCTTCCAGATATTTAATGGGAACAATACTACACACCCGTGCGAGGCCGATCCGAGTCACTAGTTAAATTTAAATTTTGGCGCCCCTTAAAACTTGCGCCCGGGGCGGATTTATCGGTTGGCCCCAGTGAATCCGGGACTGAGAATAGCCGTACGATAATCGATTCAGTGAACATGTTACGTGTTTCAGGGATCCCTATAAATGCTTAGTTTCCGCAGTGCGACTATTATGTATAACAGTTTTACTACTGTCGCACAGGTGATTATAGTCCGGTTACGTTGTCAAATCAAAAAAATAACTTTTATTGTAAGTTAAACCACTGTTTGCTTAAGATCACAAATTAAGGTGTTAATTAACTAAAATTCTTCAAAGTATTCAGGCATTAAATACCGGGTCATCCCTGTTCTAACTGTTGATTGTACTATTAACTTTTGCCGGTTAGTCTCTGCGTTGATATACCAGTCAGTCAGTCGAGACGTCCTATTTTATATTATACTAGCTTTTGCCCGCGGCTTCGCCTGCGTGAATTTACCACGGGAACAGTGCTTTTTTTCCGGGATGAAAGGTACTCTATGTCCTTCTCCGTACTTCTAACTATGTGTATGCAAAATTTCAGGAAGATTGGTTCAGTAGATAAAGCGTGAAGAGGTAACAAATAAACAAACAAACTCACTTTCGCATTTATAATATTAGTTAAGATAATACAGATAGCGATTCGTTCGGAAAGTATGTTTCGTTAAGATCGAGAGAAAATTAAGAAAAGTTATGTTTATTGATTTTGAATAGAAAGAAATATGTGATGTGACGCATAACATATTTATCCAGTAGACTTTTTAAGTACGGCCAAAGTGAATGTCTCGATGCTAAACTTGTACGACGGTATAATCACTCTTGTTTTATGGGGGTTATATTCAGGGTAATTTCGACTCGTCGCGTCTCAACCAACCCCTCCACTCCAAAATATGAAGAGCACAAAGGTGTACGGGTGAAGTCAAAAGTTAACACACAGCGAACCACGACGCCGAACGTTAGTAAAGTGAATGTTACGAGTATTAAGTTTTTTGAGTAAAGAGGTTTTTATTTGAGATAATTTCGTGACGCTAAGAAATACAGAATTGACATTAGTCAATTCTGTATTTCTTTTATTTTGTACAATGTGTGTAGAGTACACACATAATGCCGCGTTTTCAACATTCTTTCACCGAAAACACTTAATATAAATAATATTTGCGGCCACAAAATTCGTTATAAAACTTAACTATAGGCTTTTAACATTCTATCGATATTATAATTATATATTACTTAAACGTCGACTGTAAATTGAACAATATTAATGGTAATCTTGAACAGATCAACATACAATGCGGTTGACCTGCGGTCAAGTTCTAATTAATTTCGTCTGCAGTCTAGACGTTAGATTTCAACTCGAAGATTGTTGTAACAGATAAGGATTGCACAAATAGGGATATTGACAGTATCAAAATAGATTCTGCAAAATGAAGATGTCCTGTTGAAGTAATATTTCGCTGAAACATTCTCATGGAACAAGTTTCAGATATTTGAGGCTAGCGCTCGGCCCCGGCTTCGCCCGAAAGTTACATAAATAAATTGTAGCCTATGTCAATTAGGTATAATGTAGCTTTCTAGTGGTGAAAGAATTTTGAAATCGGTTCAGTAGTTCCGAAGTTTACCCCCTACAAAGAAACTCACAACTACTCCCTGTAATTAGTGTGAAGTGTGATGATCAATTTTAAGAAAGTGACAGTGCAATACCGACCCCACATGAAGTTGAATAAAAGGTAGAAGAGTAGAACCACAGAGGGGTTTACGCGCTTACCATTAGCATATAATGGTGTTTATTTGCATTCGCCCGTTTCGCCTCATTTATACCACCGTTTATTTTTCACAAATCCTACCTGTACTGCGCCATTGTAATTTATGCAAAATACCGCACATGATTGGACGGCGCGCGGCGGCCGCTTTTTTAGCATTTTCCTCCTTGTTCATGGCACCGGTCATAATTTTTGAGAACATTGTATACCTTAGTTTATGATTTGGGCGGTAGTCTGGTTCTGGTTCTACTTCTGTACTTAAAGCAATTTAAAAAGTATTAAGTAAAAAATATTTATGTAAAAACGTCTTTTATCTTTTTTGACTTTTTTTCGAATTTTCTAACTGCAAATTTTACTTTAGGAACCTACGTAGTTCTAATCCTACCTACAGGGCGATACCCTGTAGGGTAAGACTTAAAGACGACGACTTCGTGTCTATATGAAAATGACTATAGTCTAGAAATTCCACTATCAAACCAATACGATCAAATAACGGCAGCCATGGCGAGGGCGTCGCGCGGCCCGGAGAAAGAATTTCAATAAGTTGTTTTCATTTGCAAATTGCGCGCCGCGGCGACACCTAATGGAATAGGAATCTGGGGACCGCGTGCCGTTCACAGGCGGAACACCCCTTGGCCTGTTCCTCCACTGGCCAGGCTGCCCCTCCAACAATCTCGTCGCTCAAAGAGTAAAGCTAAATTTATATTAGAAAATAAATAGGGGCGCATAGTGAACAATGCTGACAAAGTGTTCCCACCCAGTGGGTTGTAATTTAACCATCACATAAATCAATTACCAATCACGATACGACCATTAAATTTGGTATTGATATGACAAAAAAATATTTTTTCACAAAAATGCTCGGAAATGTAGATATTTTAGTTAAAAGTTGACAGGAAGTTTGTGATTCCTGGCTCATGCATTACTTTCCTGGCCTAGGCCGGGAAATTTGTATGAAAATTCATTCCTGGAGGCTACTCAAAACTTTTAAATTCATCTGACATCTGTCAATGTCACATTAATTATATAACTGTCATACAGCCAATTGCTACTTTCATTATAAAAATGCATTTTTCGAGCATAGAACATTATTAATTAATTATTTTAAATATTACGAGTATTTAAGTCTGTGATATTAATGCATTTTCATTGCAAGAGAAAAAAAAAACAAAATCTATGCTACACTTTTTTAGTAAAATATGACTGGGCTTTATGGGCTATGTTTCCTTGTCACTAATTTGACAGTTAAATATTAAAAAATGTCCAAATAAAACAAATTACTGACATTATTTATTATTTTTTAATCATTTATTTATTTGGCATCTCTTTTTTACATTTTTAAATATAAAGTATACAAAAAATAAATCACAGATAAAAAGTTATCCATCGGCAGCGGGGCTTCAGCCAAAGGATCCTCACAATGCGGGCCGTGTCCAGGAGTACCGCCCGAGTTATTCATATTATTTTTATATTAATTTGTTTATTTCTATAATTCCTCACATTTATTGAGAAAAGCACTATACTTGCCTCGGCGGGAATTAGAATTTGCAGAACTCGTAATTATTCAAGGCCTCACTTCGTCCGGCAAATACTGACTTCCCGGCCTCTGCAGTAATGTACTATTTTCTCTTTATTTGTCAGGCTGTATTTCGTATGTATATTAACTGGTATAAAACTAGCCAAGAAAATTTAACTGGTGGATAAAAAGACCCTGTATAACGTGTGTAGTATCGTGTCTGGCAGTTTGTCCCGCATAAGAACAAGGAGTAATTTCACAAAAGGGAGCCCCGGGCCGCGGGTCATCCCCGGCTTTATTGGAGACATGTTTACACGCGCCCGATCGCCTCGTTTGTGTGGAGAATGTAATAAATTCCGGACGTCTTTTGACTTGTTCGCGTTTGCATATTTTAAGTTGATACTCTGGATAGGAATTTTCAAGGGTCATCTTTGTATCTCAAACCTAGTAAATTATAAAGAATTCTTTTTTAATTTACTAGCTTTTATCCGCGGCTTCGCCCGCTTGAATTTCCTACTGGAACAGTGCTTTCTCCCGGGATGAAAGTTTTTCAGTACTTCTTACTATGTGTATGCGAAATTTCAGGAAGATTGGTTCGGTAGATAAAGCGTGAAGAGGTAGCAAACAAACAAAACTTACTTTCGCATTTATAATATTTGTTAGGATTTGGATTTTGGTAATCTATTATCTTGCCTTTGTTCAGCAGTGGACGTCTTTCGGCTGAGATAGAATCTATTATCATAATCAGTCAGTGACTCCAATTGAATATATTTCTAATATTTTATACCTACTGTAAACCTGTGTGATATATACGGGGTTAAGATATGTTGTAGCGGTGCGGTGGTGGCAGAGTGGTAGGGCGCCCGCCTGTGGATGCAAAATCCCAGGTTCGAATCCTGCCCGGGCTACATGAATTTGTATACCAATCTGACTCATGTTATTTCATCTACCACCACTTGCTTCCGGTGAAGGAAAACATCGTGAGGAAACCTGCACTCTAGTTGATGATTATCAGCTAGTGTGTGAAATGGAGAAGGCAATGGCAAACCACTCCATTAAGATTGCCAAGAGTCGTTGTGTGTGTTTTATTCCATATAATGACCACGACCCTCAGTCATGAGGAAATACGAATAAGGAGGAGGATAGGTTTGGCAAGCAAAGACAGTCACGGCTATTTTACTGGATCCAAGGCACGCCCTAGGATATGATGATGATTTTTCTTTGCCTATTCCAGCACCTTTTATGCGGGCATTTACGTACAATATAATTTTGAGGGGCGCCGGATTATTACAATCAATGACATAACAGAAATAGTTATGTCAAGAATGTTTCGCGAATCTGTAGGTGTCAATTAGTGACCGCACGCCTGTGGAATTTGGGTCATTAACGACCCGTCAATTAATACAACAGCCGCATAGCAACAATGGAGTAATATCTAAGCTCATTGACGGAGTTATTAATTAATATGACACAAAACACTACTGACAAAATATACTGACTGAAGGTCAGTAGACCCACATTTTGTTTGCGGAACATTTTGCGAAAGGGACATTTTGCCACGTAACGGTCAGACATTTTAATATCGCATTAATTACCTTAAATCTGAATAAATCTAATCCTATTGCTTGAATGCCATGCGATGTTAGGTCATTGAGCTGCTATTTTCTACATCCTCATCAGCAATATGTATCGTAAACTAATTTCTCTGGCAAATTCGCGGCCTTCCTCTTGCGCAGGCCCCATGAATAAATGAATAATGGCGGGTGTCGGGCGACACCAGCGGAATACCAATCGGGTACGGTCAGCAACACGTCAACCCACCCGAGTTCATTGCAAATCCGACGCTATCACCTCGGCGTAGAGGTCCGTGCTCTGTAACTTGTTATGGAGCTGACTGTACTGGGCACGGGGACCAGTAATAACGCAGCCCTGGCATTTTTCACCAGAGGAGGATCCTTCTTCATCGACTGGGTGACGCTAACGCGGAAATTAATAGTTTCCAAGACAAATGCTGAGAGGAGTCGTGAATTTGAAGAAAATAAATTTAGGGCTGCATACTTTTAATACTGACTTTGTATTTTTAGTAAAAGGTGAACATTACTAAATGAAGACAGACTTTTATATAACTTTTCAACAGAATTTATAAAAATGCCAACAGGCTCAGAAGCACCCAAGATGTTAGCTCATTACCGTTTCAAATAGCTATGGCTATACCAGCATTTTTTTGACCTAGGAAGCATCAGTGATATTATTTTGTATTCTAGCGATACGTAACACTTAAATTTATATAATTTGCGTCATAAACATCATGATTAAACCATTAATTCTTAATGAAACATACAATTACAAGCATATTTTCCTTTAAGAGAATGTATTTACCTTCCCAGGCGCAACTTAATTAGAACTTCAAAGGGGGATTGAATTAATTATTCATAGCCTCCATTGCAAATACCAATCTGTAATGTTCTAATTTTAGCCGCAACATAAAAATAAGATTAAGGACATTATATAAAATACAGTTATATAGATGCTAATCCTTACGTGGGTTGTAGTCTCGGGTTATTTTCGTGAAAGTTATTTGACCTATCAAATTGTTTGTTATCAATATTGAACCTTATAGTTTCACCATGCCTATTCGCAAAAATAATACGCAAATTGACATAACTTAACAACTGTAACAAGCAGAACAAACATTATTAGATACACAAAATAACCAATCCCAAGTTTTGTGTCTACAACAAATTTACCATGAATGAAAATCTACAAGATCCATAATTGAATCCAATTCTTGTTATACGTAACTTCATTCAATAGAATAATGTAAGATTTCCTCCTTACCGAGGTATTATTACAATAGATCACGTGACGTTATCCGTTCCTTCCCCCTTATAACAATATAATAATTACCCTTGAATATGTGGGCCCAGATTCGTAGTACTTAACTGTTGCATAGTTTGTGTTGAGTCTCTACAGCAGTCAACACAAGGCGAAATATGATGGCGTCTCTATTTTATAAATATAATGCAAAAATTATGAATATTCTCACAGTATTCTATACAGAGAAAATAATAAAGGAAAATCTGGCTAAGACTTCAATTAAAGATTTTGTACGAGCGTGATGCAAATATAAAAAAATATATAAGGAGGCAATGTGAACTTTTCCGCCTGCCCTAGGAACTGATAGACTGTGTACAGTGTATATTAAGAGATAATGTGGCTATTATATACTCAAGTCAGGTCCTTATTTCACACTGACAATAAAATAATTACCCAAGAGCGCAGTTAACGAGCACAATAAAATGCTCGCGCGCTTTTCATGTCGTTTTTACTTATTCAATATGAGTCACTACGTAAATTAACTAACAGGCTCTTGATTCTACAAGTTACAAACGTACTACTCATGCCTCAGTTGTGTCTCAAAAGCCAAAGAAATCGTAATAAAGCATAGAAATCTTACAGAGATCTTGACGCTTTATTTCAATTTCTTTGGCTCTTGAGACACGACATCTACGTTTGTTATTAGTAGAATCGGCCCATAGGTGTGTATTTCAGATCGACATAAATAAAATTCTTGCTAAAGAAACGATCCCGAGAGACTCGTTTTGAAATAAAACAGTGTATTTCAAAAAAAGTTTGAGTTATTGCAAATATTTTAGATCAAGATGGTATGGCGAAGAGAGAGCATAAACTGAACTGAGAATGAAGAGCGGGCAAACTCGGATGAAAAGCCGAATTGACAGAATCCTAAGAAACACCTGGGCAGTAATGGGAACATAGAAATAATCTCTAATCTTACATATCTACTAACAATGATGCATACTCAACAGCATTAAAACTTACCCGAAGTAGATGTAAATTTATCGCTACTACTCGTACCCTTAGAATTCAATTTAATTTAAATTGAAATACAGTTGACTGTACTTCAAATGTCTATCTATTCTATGCGGAAGATCACACGATACCAATCATAGGCGCCTTGCGTCATTTTAAATAATCATTGGCAATTTGTCGATGGAAGTAATTAAGACAGACAAAGAAACAACAATTACTGGCCACATAGCGAGACCTATAGTTTAGTTTTTTCGAATCAATATCGGTAAAAATGGTGAGAATTGATACTATCTCGAAATCTAATTTACAAACAGCAAGTCAAGTTATAATTTTCTTGGGAATTATAAGGATTTTTCGGAATTTACCTGCAATGTTTTTTTATTTAGCCAACGATTGTTTTTGATTGTACAAATAAGTTAAAATACACGAAAATTCTCCTATTCAAGTAAGTTCAGCAAAATCATGAGTTCTCGGAATAACGCTTCTCAGAATGTATTGTTCCTGGGAATGTGTGGGATATGAAGTGACAATTCCAATCAAACTTTTCCACATATCAATTGAAATACGAGTTTCGGTTTGTTCGATTTCTATATATCTTACAGTCAACTGCATGTGTACATAATGTATGTTTAAATTAAATTGACTTTTATGAATAGCAAGCAGAGAATCATTAGTTTCCAATATGCCATCTGCAGTATTTGTTCATGTAATGAAATATGTGGATAGCTTAAAAGATGACGTTAAACTGATTTACAAAACCTCTCCTGAATCCTCTATCGTACTTCCGAATCTTTTGAATGCGCAACATAAATATTTTACTACAAAGAACTTAGTATCTTGGTACACTCGTTTTGCGGCCGCAAGCGTATTTTATATTCATTTTCATGACCTGTTTTAGATACCATATAAAACTGCAGTCGAGCACGTCTTTAAAATGGCGTTAGAATCTCCGGCTAAAGGTCTGTGTTCACAGTGACCGATACATTTTATTGCACCGATTGTAGCAAATATATCTGGTCTAAACTCGCAACAAAACAGATTGTCTTCACTGGTGTGGACGTTTAAATATGAAAGGTAGTAACTACTTCTCAGTTTTCATGTGTCTCGCATGGTCAATCAATATACACTTAGCATCTGTTAGTTATAGAACACATGTCACATTAACTGTCAATGTCAAATAGTCTTTGCTATTTCCTGTTTCTTTGCGCTCTCTCTCTCTTGTTTTTGCTTCATCATCATAGCACATAGCGTAATTTTCTTATAACTATTACTGTAAAATATCTTGCCAATAATACCGTTGTTTCTCTACAAATCCTTCAGCATCAATGCTCGCATAGAAACTGGGATTATGTTGATTGTAACATATCAATTAGTTGAAGACGTTGCGACAATGTAACGATGTCCATCTTCTTGTCGAGTCGAAATGGGAAAAATCTCACCATGTTGGAATATAACCATTACGATTCGACACGAAGATGTCTGGTGAGAAGGCAGCCTAACTACAAGTCTCGGAAGAGGTCCCGGCAGTTGCGTGATTTTCCGAACTGATGCTAATTATCTGTATGCGGTTGTTACAGTTGCTTCTAGTGCTTCGGGATTTCTCTTGTCTACGAATACCGCTGCATCTGATTCGAGATCACAGATTTATATCAATCTAGATGCCGCCGTATCTTTACAAAGATTTATAGAACTTAAAGTTTACATTTTTTATACCAACGATGGATGAAATATTTATGTCTATTCTTGCGGCTTGCAAGTTATGTAAAAGTGTTACAATTAATAAGAATTTGATTGAAAATAATATCACACTTGTTGGGTGTGATATGTCTAAAATCATTTCATATCTAAAATGATGTTAAGACATATCACAACCAACATGTATCATATCAAAATCGCTCTAAAAAAGAAAGGGCGGCAGCGCTTATTATTTCAGCCGCAGGCACTGCTGGACATAGGCTTCCCTCAAGAATTTTCAGAATGACCGGTTGGGAGCGGCCTATGCATCCAGCGCTTGCCTACGACCTTTTTCAGGTCGTCTGACTATCTGGTCGGTGGGTGTCCGACGCTGCACTTGTCGGTACGACAGCGCTGACTTCTTATAAATACATACAGGGCAATTCGTTCGCACTGCAGGCGGTATCTAGCCTAATATAAATCTGTTTTCAAGACCCCAACTTTCCCTGAGCACGATCCCGTTTGGCGGCGTTTTAGTGCTCACTTCGTTTTTGAATAATGGCTCTTGTTAATAGTCGCTGTCGGCATTATCTCTATTGTTTTACTTAAATAGAGAGCCGTTCAAGAGAGCGACATTTCGAAAGTTAATAGCGAAATAATTTTCTTAATAATAAATCGGAACGGTTTTGCTTAATTTGCAATTATTTGCGTCTCCATAGAAGTTTGCTTTCATATACCATCTCGAAACGGTCTATACAGTCGTAGAAATACAGTACGTATTAAAGCAAAAAGGGGACGAGTGGGTGACCGACTCATGATAAGTAAAGGATTTGATTTTGTTAACTAAGAATTTTTATGTAGATTATCTATACGCGCAATTTGGCAGTAAAATCGACTCTAATGCCGTGACGGCAAAGTACCTGACGCCGCCGTCGAAACACGATGATCAGATGTTTTACATCCTGCCGGGCATCCCGTGTTTACTTTTTTTACTATTGTACCAGATAGGAATAAAATCAATTTCAAGAAAATATTCCAAGTGCGAGGCTTCAATGTAGGGCTAGTATTAGAAGAACTTATCCATTTGTAGTATACATTACATCACCTATTATATCATTCATAATGAAACATAATCAGATAATGTTATTGTTCTGAACATAAACTGGCTTGACCGTTGATATGCAGCAGTTTCTCCCAACCATTGCCCAACTGGTCTGTGGGCAAATCAGGACGATGTTAATACTTGCCAAATGGCATTGTCTAGACACGTCTAGCGTGATTAGTTTCATCAGGCTATGGATTAGTTTGTCCAGTTATATTTCGTTTTATTACGCAAACGTGAGAAATAGTCACTATAGTTGTGTAGATGAGCTTTAAATCAAACGGTAATTTTGTCTTATCTCTGCCAATTGCAATTTTATCCAACGATATATAGTGAAACTGCGATGTAGTCAATGGCGATTTTGTCTTATAGCTATCATGCCATTTTTAACATTAGGTGGATGACACTTGAAAACATATCAATTCGATGTAATAAAAAAGCGTCTATTAACCTAGCTTAGCTTGCATTCACGGTTGAAAGAATAATTATAATATTTACCGTTCAAACACCAGACGCTAAAAATTAACATTTTACAAAGCTGTTCTGGGGTGGGCAACCGATAAAAATGAAAAAATAATAATTTACAAGCAACGATAAATTCAACCTTTGAAGATTAACGCCATAATCCGATCGGCAGCGCTTTTTCCACTCATAATTAGTTCCTGTATGCTAATATCGAAAAAATTACAATACAGTATTGTCTTTAAAGGCCAACGTCACGGCTCATGTAATCCACGCCAAGTAATATGCAGTCTGCAAACTGTCTATATAACGATGCAAAATTTACAAAGAGACTGCAACGCTGAAGGAGAACGGATCAGCGAGAATATAAAGATAAGTCTTGCTATCAAACTGACAAAGAAGCGCTGATTCTATCATATAGCTTCATAAATCTCCATAGCAAAAAACACTGCTGCGTATTTTTCTTATTTTTGAATTATTATACTGAGTGAATAGACTGCTTCTGGGTAAGCTCGGTACACCGCTAGACCTCATCTGTGTCCTCGGGCAAGTTTATGGTCAAGAGCAAACCCATCTTTTATAAAAAAATAAATACTTAAATGGTATAAAGTAAACGATTAATATAGTAACGAGATATTATTAAAAAGTGGATTATTCACCAATAAAACAAACTTGGCTGACCACGACTGTCTCTATCAATTTTTCTACCGCAGCTGCAGTCATTGTAGTTCCTACTACAATGAATACAAATGCAGCTCGTAAACTAATATAATAACTAATGCGTTTATGTATTCATCCTGCTCAATCACTAGAGCTACCAAGTAGTAGCTAGTATAACTTACAGATTCTGTATGTAAAGATAGGCATCATCGTTTTGCTATCCTTACAGACACGCACAGATCTGTACATTCGGCATTTTGTGTTACAAGAAACCCGACTGGCGGATTATCGACTGTTCTCAGGCGAGGTCTCGAAATAACACTCATGTCGAGACTTACAACAGACTAGTTCTCCTCCCTGACATCTCTCGGGCGTATATTACACGAACGATGAGGAAACATATTTGTGGGTTCTAGAATAATAGTTTTATCTACACTGTTTTATATTCGTGTGGAGGACACACGTACACGAAGTACCAAAAATAACATTAATCTTGTTATTTTTGGTACTTCGTGTACGTGTGTCCTCCAGTCAGATGAGAGAAACTTGACTCCCTATCTCACCGAATCCTAATCTCAAGGAGGTTAGATCTCTGCATCTGTACAATACAAGGAGCGCTTTAAAAAAAATATTTTACAGAGAATAAAGTATTAGAAGACTTTAACGTTTATTTTATTGTCTCGCCATCTAAACGACGCCGTACGTCATTATTAAGTGAAGCGGGATTTCCGTTCGCGAACTCCCAAGAATTATAAGAATTATTTCGACTCCCATCCCAAGTGATAGGAAGAGAGTTGGCAAGTTTATAAAATTGGAATAGTCACAAATCCGCGGCGAAGGGGCCGCGGGCGACTGAATAAAATGCGGATATTTAGTAGTTGCGCCCAACTTTTCCTTACTTAGCGATCATATTGTATCCTCGAGAAGCGGGCGTACCCGGAGCGCCCACGGCATATCTCTGCCAATAATGTTTTTCCTTCCCACAATCTTTTGCTCTGGACGATAATTTAAAATGTGTTTTTTGGGTACAAACGCCCTTTGGTCCGGAAGCGAAAAAGGGGGCCGCTGCCCTTAGGTACTGTAACGGACTCTTTAATGTCTGAAAATAAATTTTAATGTTATTGATTTCCAAACTGAGCCCCATCAGAACCGTCGTTTATCAGCGGAATGTTTCACGACTTCCCTGAAACGTTCTATAAATAAACTGAATTAGGCTGTTTTGTGTAGGTTGGAATAGAATTGGAAAATATTGTTTATATGAAAATAGGAATAAGATCGTTATTTTTGTAGATATCACTATTATGGATAGAGTCTTATTAATAATCATCATCTCAGCCTCAAGAGGTCTCCCATAAATTTCTACCTAGACCGTACTCAAGTTGAAGTCTGTCCGCCTTACTTAATTAAATAATTTGTTTGTAATATAGTCTGGATTTTAAAATAGTCATTGAAAAATCTGATATCTTCATTCAAAACATAAATCTACGTCGGATATTCTACGACGACGATTATGATTTAACTCGGCCCTTTACTCTATAATTGTGTTATTTAATTAATATAATTTAATTGACCACTTTGTAATGTTAGTAAGGGGAACGCGTGTCAGATGCCAGTTACCCTGTTCAGAGCCACTCGTCCCTTAGCCCTTGATAAATAGAAAATTGGCCGAACGAACGTCTAGGTCCCGTAGGTCAAGGGTATTTAATTACCGTTCCCACATAGGGGCACTAATTTATCAAAACACAAGGACCACCTTTGGAATGTGTACGAATTTTTCTGAATTGTGACAATAAGGTTTTTTTAATAAGTTTGTAGTATTGTTTGTCTAGAGTTAGGAAGTGTTTATGAATAAAGAGCTTGAATGTATTAAATATAATCGGTTTTATATACTAATCGGTGTTGGCAGACAACTTTTTAAATGCACATTAGACGTTTTCGTAAAGATTTAATTTTCCCGAACTATCTGCGTTTCCGCGAAATGATTTTCATAACGCAAAACACGAGCACACGTTAGCGTAACTTGGGCTTCTAAGAAATGTTATTTAATATGAGATTTTAACGCGATTCCACGTATTCATTTGTAATGTTCGCAACCATTACATTTCTAATATCCAAGTACGACTTAGAAATAAACTCTACGTAGTAGATATCATTTACACTTTGTGTAGATAGTAATTAGTTCACATTAATTTTAATAACATTTTGTGAGTAACAGACTGTATTATTATGATGAACATTAATTCAGCATCTACTCAATAAATACTAGATTATTACTTATGTTTCAAGCACTGTTTGTAATTGTTCTTTTGTCTTCTAATACTTTTGAAGGAATAATTTACTGCAAATTATTGGTAATCAACTGGTATCTTCATCATCAGTCTTTCGTGATTCACTCATTGCTAGGTATAGACTTTCTGTCTACATCAACCTTCTAATATTGTTAATTGTAATTTGTAAAACTATCTAATCCATGAAAATGTATGTGTGTTTTGTATTGCAATAGAAAGATATACAACTGTAGTATGAGACATGGGCGTCGCTAACTACGCATGTAACAATACAATGAGAAAGTTATTACTAGAATTGTCATGTGGACACGCTTTGTGCCAGGCGATATTAATGCTAATGTCCACTGTCATGAGATTAACGCACTCGATACTGTTTATAATTTCAATAATGTATACTATGTTGGTTCAGTGAGCGGCGAGTTAGTTGCTGTTGACACAACTGTTGCACTTGTAATGTTTTTGTTACGCTTGGTAATGGCAAATACTGCTTTTTCTGCTACAACGTTAAGTGTATTTTTTTCTGTGTCAACTGAAGTGCCAAAAGTGTTTTCATAAACTGACTATTGTCTACTAGTAGTGCGAAGTAGTGTTTCATTTTGAGGAATAATTTTAATATCTCCACATCAAAGATTTGTCAATATTTAAACAAGAGTTGTGATTATAACATACGTCTAGGTACTCTATTCTTGATAAAGAACTGATAAGTCTAACACCTGATACCTAAATTTATGTCTACGTGTTAAAAATCCCAAGACTTAGGGCTTTTCTGCTGTCTGGGCAGCCCTACGCGGGCGTGTCTCATACATAAATCTCTAGTGATAAATTAGGCAATTCATAAGATAGGCCACACGCACACCCCGACCATATGCAAGGGCTTAATATAATCGACGGAGCTCATGCAATTCGACATACATTATCGCCATACAAATTCATACCCACACAGTAACTGGACCGCCGTCAGCGAATTTCGTTTCGAAGGTAGCAATTTCTGGTCCTTAACTTTTCATACGTGAAATCTGTCTGCGATCAGAAACCGTTGGTTCTAAACGATACGATATTACACGTATAAGACCCCAGGAAGCGTTTTTAAAACCACTAGAATTATACGTCGTAAGGTCGTAATAAATAAAGACGATTCTGATGTGCGATTCGCGGAGAATGTTGTCTGAATCTGAATCATTGTTAGAAACACAGAAAATCAGTGACTGACACTAACAATAACTTTCATTAAATATTTACACATTTAGCATTTGAAATATTTCTACAAATTCTGTGGGTACTACGAACACATGTAAATATTGACCATTTCGACCCATTTTCCAGTTATATGTAAACTTTTCTTGTAAGTCTATTACATTATATTCTACCATTGTCTGGCTACGCCCCGCCTTGTCTTTAACGTTCCGTCTTGTTTTTAATGTTCCATCCATCCATCGCAGCCTTTATTATATCCTTTGTAGAACATAGGCCTCCTCCATATTCTTCCATTTGTGCCTCCGTGCCACTTGCATCCAACGCATTGCATTGATGTTCACTGTCATTATATCCGACTCATGCAGTCTTAACTTTGTATAGCTTTAGGAACTTCGGTTCGCCGTACGTTTTATCGGTATCAGACAATCCTACCGCGTTTCTAATACCGTTGCGTATTGCGTCACGAACAGCTGTGACTGACTCGATTTATCGCAATCCGAACATATTTACACTAGGCTTATGTAATACGAATGTATTATTAGAACAGTATGACTTGTACGGTTCACTTAGCGACATCGTCGAGATTTTGATACGATGTAAGATTTGTTGGCAATTTCATGAGAAGCTGAGATAGGAAATAATTTTTAAGGTATTTCTAGATATAGATATGCCAGATGCACGCTAGATGAAATTATAGAATAATGGTCTTGACGAAGCTAGAGAGATTGGTACTAAATGTTGGAAGTGGAAATCAATAGTAGCTGTTATGTTTGCAGAACATCCAGGTCCTTCACGAAAAAGCCATCATATTTTCTATTGTATATGAAAACAACGCACTGCGTAAATTCACATGATCACTTCAAAACAACGACCGCCAATATTTTTTCGTTCCGGAAAACTGATCCCACGTAAAAGCTATTAATTCCCCAGACGTCATTACGTGTGCGTCAAATACGTCGATCCGATGTTGATGACCCTAGTGACTTGCATCTTCCACCCCCCTATTGATCAGGCCCTGGACGTAACCCGTCCTTTTATTAGGCCGCCCGCACTTTGGGAACGAACGTAGATTTATATTAGGCTAGAAACCGCATGCTATGCGACTTAGCAGTAGCGTCCTAGCGTGCCCTATTGTTGCATACAGATTGCCTATGAAGTTAGTGCCAAACACTCACCGCAGCGCTTCGAAGCGATTTTGATATCGCGCAAGTAATAAGTTTGTTTGTTTGTTTGAAATAACTTTATTGCACAATAACATAAATACAATACTAATACATAACAAATCCAGAAAATGGCAACGGCGGACTTATCCCATGAAGGGATCTCTTCCAGTCAACCGGTACGAAAAAATATATATTATAACACAAAGGGCAGAGGCTGTGCAAACAATCAATACAATACATACATTTTATAGAAATTAATATATATATATATATACTACTATTAAACTAAGATAGAAAGCGTAATGAAAGTAAAGCTCAATAATACACAATTAGAAAAGAGGATAAGGGGAAAAACAAAAAAGAAACAAATAGAAAGTCAGGATAAGGAAAAGGATTTTACAACACGATTTTTAAAGGAGTCAAGGGAAGGTGCCATTTTAAGTCGTGTGGACAAGAACGTAGAAATGCCAAATTGTGCAATAAATCAATTGTTTAAAGACTTGTGACGTGTCATTCCGGGAAAACTATACAAAAAGTGACACGCTCGGTACTGTAATATCTTGTGAAGATGCGGTATCTAGCTTCTATAATTCTGTGGGAACGAATTTGTACCAAATCAGAACAAACGGGCTTGGGGTTCTCTCTTAAATGGGATATAGTATAGATAGGTATACCTTTGTTTTCGTTAGGGAAAGGTTTTGACCGATAAAAACATATTTTTTGTATTTTCTATGAAAATATCTTTATCCCAAAATGTTCGGATTATTTACTTGTCTCCTTTTAAAACAGTCCAGTCGTCAAACTTACTTCTTCGGTAACTGCGAATTTAATGGCATTCTGCGAAATGATATGCATTTTGCGACTATTATTGTGTAACTTTATGAATGTTATTGTCGTATCAAAGATGGATCTAATCAGTCTGTTTTTGTAATAACTTATTTACGTACTGTTATTTTTTCTCACAGTAATATGCCTACTCCACTATATAAAATTATATATTTCCCTTATATTTTACTTTGCTTCTGTGCTTACACGGTCCATTGCATAGCGACATTTTGAGAGCGAAGCGATGATGGGTCATTTTTAAGACGGGTCATATTTGGTAATTCCTTTTTATGCCCAGACTTTTGTTCTACGAGATGCAATCATTTATTGTGATTTGGTTTACAGGCTACGTTTCTTTTACTGTTTCAACCTCTTCCATATTATTTGGGTTGGAGTTTAAACCTATTTTATTTTTAATTTACTAAGTTTAATCAAAAATGTCTAACAAATTCATCCAGAATTTCCTAACAAAAATATCTTGTTTGTTTCAGGTAAGTTCGCGCGAAAACAACTTTTGTGGGTTAATTACCCAGAAAGGTGTTCTTTGCGAACTCAAGTACGTATCGCTCGCTTTACGCTCCGTAAAACTTCTTCAGCACAAAGTAGCCGTTAAGGTAGGACTTCCCACTCGAATTTATAATAGCTAATAATATATCATCGATCGGTCTCAGCAAGCGTCATAGATCACTATTGATCCGGTGCTTAAATATTCTACCATGTGGTAGGTCATACCGGGCTATTTATAAGACAAGGTTACCAAAACTATTTTTCAATATTAAAGACGCAGAAAGTAACCTTACATGGCTGTTATAGTTAAAAATATGTATACGATGGAAAAACTAAGTAAAAGAAGGTAGAAAGTAATGTAAAAAAGAACAAATACTTCGTGTAAAGAATTTGAGAATCATTCTTGTGACGTTATTAAGTCTAAAATTAGAATTGTCTACAGATTCACCTCTAGTCTATTTTTATCTCAACGTTGTAGTAATACCTATTTTTCATTTGAACTTCAAATGCACTAAAATCATCGTCAAGAATCTAGCAGAATAATAAATTGCTGACATTGACGTAAGACAAAACTAAGCAATGTATGTACAGTGCGACAAGGATCTTTTTGCACGTGGTAGAAAACGGAACTCATGTCTAAACTATTAAAATTTCTTATTTAAAACGTAGGTGGCGCCACTCACGTGCAAAAAGATCCTTGTCGCACTGTACGTTGATCGGTCCAATGTACATGAGATGCGGCATCACGATCACGTTGACAACAGCGTTGCAACAGTCTATTTCTGACGTTAGCTGACACGCATCCAACCGACTAGAAGTTTCAATCGGTCAAGGAACCAGCGTCGGCAGAATGCCACACCATTATCTTTCTAAGGAGATTGATGACCCAATATTGCGATGGACTTCGATACAGATACGGTTCGATGCGAACAAATTGCTTGTCATGTCAATAAGTATAAGTGAACCTGAAGAAATGTAACATTTCGGAAAATTACCGGAACCAATACTGCTGATTTTATGTGAGTAATAATTTACACAGACTAACAAAAAAGATAAAAAAATATTATACACTTTTGGAAAAAGAAAAAGATTATGTGTGCAATTACGTTATGCAATCTTCACTGAAAATAAACTACAGTAGAATGACGTCATCAATCAGAGAAATGCACGGCGGGAGCGACATTCCTTTTTCTGTTCGAATAAAATTTATGGGAAGACCAATACGTTCAAAGTATAGAGAGTATAGATGTAAACGTTTATGCTCATGGAGACATTAGTGTATGAACTAATTGTATTTCAATGGAATAAGCTATTTCTAATTTAATTCGTTCGTATACCATCAAGTAAACTGGTAACTTTGTTCTATGGAATAAAAAAATAAAAATATCAGACGTTAATCATATGTCAGGAAACCGAACAGTAGGTTTGTTTGCGCGCGCGACCGAATAGGTATCGAAGCTTTTTCTCTTTCTCAATGACTACAGGATGCAATATTATCTGTCACTGTGTTCTTCTTAGTCGTTCACTCTTGACAGAGTGGTCGTGAAGTCGTGATTATGGATCGGTCTTCTCGGACTTGGCCGCTGCTCTCCATTTACTGAGTATTATTAGATAAATTACGTCATCAAGGTTACCAACCCTTCAAAGGCGCATATTTTTAACTATTGCCTTGATTTTAACTATGTAATACTTTTGTATATTACTGATCTTAATAAAAATAATAGATTACAGTATATCTAGGAGATTCTTAATTTCATGTAAAGGGCCTTGGCTAAGGACAAATTTTAAATACAGTTATGTATATATTATTTCAATGTGTAAATTCTGTGCTTTTTTCACTTTAGTTCCAATACAGTAATGCGAAACACGGGCGCACACCCGCTGGACGTCTATTTTGAGTTCGTATCACCACCCCGATCTATTTGATGTACAGTCAACACTAAGTCCATGCAGGATGGACGTCTGTGCTTCTATGATAGAGGCCAATTTGCAATGGATTTAGGACAAGCTGATATGCTGTTGACCGTACTTGCCAGCGCCACCAAATAACACCCTATGCATCGGCTAATCATGTAATGTGATCTACCTTTTTTCAGTACCACTGAAAATTGTATACATTGTCGTCTGCGTTTGTTATTTCCTCGGTAACTGACGAATGGAATTGTTAAGGTTTGGGTTCGTGTAAGTGCCTAGAGTTTGTTTATTTTTTACTCGCTTTCGAGTTATCCTCCTTCTTTACGTTTTTTATTTGTAATGTACTCCCCGGCCAACCTTTCGTTTTAATAATCCCATGAACAGTATTTTAGAAATTTGCTTCATTATGATCAAATTAAAATTATTATTTTCAAGTATAATGATTCGCGTGCTCAAACTGGACCTTGCGATCCATGACCGCGCCAACCGTCTATACTTAATGAAATATGTACAGTTGGTCGATTTGTAAGTCAAAACAGGCGTATTGTAACGAAGTTAGCGGCGTGCAGCGGTAAACACAACCGTCGGGACAAGAGTGCGCGCGCGCCGTCCGCGGTGGCGCCTCAACGCTCCAGTTGACATCGCCAAGCGAGCCGTCGGAAGCTATGCGCTTCCTATTATTCTGGTCTTGTCTCTAGTGTTTTCATGGCTATAATCGCTAAATCTGTATGAAAGCGCCTCGTTAAATTAGGAATGGAGCATAGCTCTGATGCGAGACATGGATGAGGGACCCTCACAAAAAAATAAACGAACAAATTGGAAGCATTAGAGATGTGGTGTTGGCGTAGATAAAAGGATTACCTGAACAGAAAGAATTAGGAGATAGGAGTTTTTAAAAATAACAGAACAAAAAAGCTTTCTTAAAACTATTGAAATTAGAAGAGGGAAAATGACGTCTTCTTAAGAAACATCATAGAAGGAAATGTAAAAAAAAGAAGGGACCCAGAAAGACCAAGACAGAGTAACATGAAGAAAATAAAGGAAAAAGTTACCGACACGGGTCGTATCAAGACAGCAATGAAGAGAGAAAATTGGAACTCCACCGACAAGAGCATCCTCCGCTACACCACTTTGTGTCTATAATAGGACGTGAAAGATTGCTAGTAAAGGGGAATATCATGGAATGGAAAATTGACAAATTAACCATGACCAACGAACTGTCCGACGTGATAGAAAGCGCATGCTTGGAGTTGTGGCGCCTCAACGCTCCAGTTCAAACAGACTCCGCAAACCGCTGCGGATTGTGTTGTGTATAAGGTTGCTAAATGTAAAATCTACACTCTTGATTTCTATGTATCCTTAAAGATGTAACCACTCATAAGTAATCTGCTTACGGCAGCGAAGCTCTTTTGAGCACTTTCGCATAGAGATTTCTATTTAAAATACAGATCATAAAAAAGGATTAACTGGCCTAGTCCAGACTTCAATATAATTAAAACCACCAGTTTCTACCACCTTCAAACAACCATCGTTTTTGTTTTCCGATCGCGGATCGTGGTCCGTGGTAGCCTTAACGCTTCAGTTGACGGAATATCATCCCGTTATGAACATATATCAATTTCATTTAGCAAAACCGTGAAAAGGGTGATTTGTTTCTTGTTCATAACAGTAGAAGATCCCAATGAGGCCAATGACAGAGCGGTTGCTGTGGCCACTATTGGTCAAGAACCATCTATTTGATAGCCATTTTCAACTCGAAAAGTATACAAACATACACTATTGAATTCTTGATTCAAGAATTCATCTTAAAGCTTAGTTGAGCTTGAAATCATACTTGCGTACTGTATGTACTGCGTGCCATGATTTTGTGGTATTTATTTTGGCAATTGTGGTCCGTCCATGCGTAGCATCACTAGAAGATATTTTCAATGTTTTTAGCCAACCTAAAAAAAACTCTAAATCTGTGCTCCCCACTACCCATAACAAAGCAATATCTAAATTAAGAAAATATCAGTATAGTGTCCGTTCACACACGTAGATCACATTGTTCCCGCCAAAATTACTGCCATGCCAAACCATGTTGACCCATCTGAAAAATGTAAGAATTTTTTTGTTATATTTATCATTTGTTTGTAGTATGTGTGAGATGCGCCGACGACGTCTTGTGTACAGTCTAAAGTGGTTGTTGAAATGGAATCAAATATAATATCATGTTTGCCTATGGTAGTTTATTATACATAAATGGTTGACACCGATGCACTTCTGATGCAACTGAACTCGGCCTTAGGTTCTGTTTTCTTTTTTAATTGACCATTTTAAAATCTCATCATCATCATCTCGGCATCAGTTCTCCTCCTATTCTCAAACATCCATTCATTTCAAAACTTATTTTTTCTTAATTGTCACGTCACTTCCGTTATACATTTTTCGTCACGAACGGAAACTTGCGCATACGTTCCGCTATTAAAACTCATCAGCACTACACCGAGTGCATTTTAATTTAAAACGATAACGGTTTCGCCAAATTGAAATTTTAGTTGAAGAGAATCGCTGAATCGAACTTCGGAAGGAAACTCATTATCGCGAGATAATTAGGCACACCGGTTCGCGAACCATTGAAGGCTGACAGTCTGAAAACTTTTGGCGTCCAGTTTTCAGCCCAATGGATTTAAATTGAGCTGAGATCAAATTTTATGGGGTGTGACGATAGTTGACAGAATAAGAAACGAATATGCTTGAGGAATTGTGAAAGTGGCTGGTAAATAAATTGAGAGAATATGCCGTCATGCTTTTGGCATGTTATGAGAAGAGCAGAGACGGTGTGACTTAAATTGTAATGGATGAAAGCATGATTTTAATAGAGAATAAAGGATTTAAAAGATAGGTTGAAGAAAGGAAGAAGGTTTTGCATCGCCCCATATAAAATGTTTCGAAAAAATCCGATTTTGTCTTCGAGAATTCCCAATTTGGCCATTTAATGCTAAGGCACTAAATGAGTAAAGTAGTAACAAGAGCACAGGGCCGCAAGCGAATTTCACTGTTACATGGATTGAAATTGACGTTTTGAATGAAGCCTGTTATGGCCTGGCCTTTGCACATCTCTAGCTGATAAATCACAAAGGGGGCACAGGTCGGCTGACGACCTTGCGGGTTTATTCTGAGCGTCCGCGAGCGCTATTTCGGCGGTCGGCATCGCGACGACATCGATCCGATCATGAAACTGGAGCGGCCTCTTTGGCACCTGCGATGCGATGCAACCAGCGCCAGTGATTGCAAGATCGATGCACGATTCGCGTTTGATTTGACGTTGTCGAGCTATTTTTGTTTGAGGGATAATGGCTTGATAGTCTTTTGTTGTGTTCACGCGGTTAATTTATGTAGTTATCACATATTTATCTCAATTTTCTACAACTTCTGCTTTGTTTGCCGATGGCATTCGAGCTAATATAGATCAAACTAAATTTTGCTAGAAGTAAGGAAACCATACTTTACATATCAAAGTAAATGGTGTTCTATTAAAAGAACTAATAAAAGACAATGGTTATGGTATCAAATACGCTGCAATCATAATTGATCGTAGTTACATAAAATGAAACAGACTGAATACCAACCGTACGATAAGGACGAAGCGTAAAATAAATCTAACTTTATAACTAAAACAAGCCTTCAATCTTTCTCGCCGTGTATATCAGAGCAAAGGTTAAAATGAGTAAAGCAATCCGCGCTGACCCTCGATAACTTTCTAATATGACAGAGTGTTTTCCCAAGTTATAAAGCCAATTTGTCTACGACTACTCGATTTTATTTTGAGCATCAATCCCTGCCCCTATGTACATTTGATTCGGGTTTCTTATATGATTTTCGGTTTCAATCATAACTTTTCACTGAAAAATGATTCGGTTATTTCGCCACATTCCATTTTACCGGATATGGTTAGAATTAACTATAAAGTTTATTTTTGAATTTCGTGTACAGACATCTCCAGAAGTGGAGTCAGAATTTCTCATACTAATTGATTATAGAAGTGTTTGCACTTAAGACCTTATGATTGTGTGTTATTTGTAAAACGCCTATGTGTCTGTGCAATGTCAACCGACCGAATACGATGTTTCCATAGAAGTAGGTAGGCTGGCGCGGCGAGTCGGCGAGCGCTTCATACTTTTATGGATTTCATAGACATACTATGAATGATACGGAACGTTCATAGTATGTCTATAAAATCCTTGCTCTAACTTTATGGTATCGTTACTTCGTATGGGTGGTCAGTATGGACCAGCTATGAAAATGAATATTTGACGGTGAATGAAAAAAAAGACAGACGCAAATTTATCACTTCAACCGAGTTCTCGTTTTAGTTGAACGCATTTGTTAGTGATAGTTATCTAAGTATTAGTGGAATATTACTTTACCAACACTTGCCAATATAGGCCATTATAAGTAGGTATTATGGAGACTATTCGGATTTACTTTGCGTGATAGTGGTTGCAAAATAGTCTCAATTTCTAATGAAAGGAACTGGATTAAGTGTGAGTATTTTTAAACAAATAAATAGTTGTGATTTGAAATATGTGTGTGTAAATGTGTAATATTTTGTGATTAATTCAAACATAAAATGATAACATAATATTAATGTATTGTATTGATATATTTTTCTTCGTGATTTTGCTTTGCATAAGTGATAGTTTTGAAATTAAATATAAACTAAATACCTAATTATATATTATTATATTTTTTTAGTGGACAACACGTTGGGTATAGCGACTTGCTGCAGGGTAGCCTTGCCGCAAAGTAGAAGACCGGCTATTATCTCTGAGCAGCAGCAACAATAATGTTGGAAGAATATGAAGGCGATGATTTTACCTACCAGGCGTTATGCTGATTTATTTGATGTTTCGATGCCTATCTACTGTTCGTCGTGCATATCAAGCTGGTGGCGTGCATAAAAAAACTGGATAATTTATTTCGCTTCCAGAAATAAATGTCATCCTTGGCCAGCGCGGTCTTCTAACCTCAACTCCATAGAAAATCTATGGGGCCTGATGGTGCATAGAAGATGAGCAAGGAAGAATTAGTTTCTCATTGTATGGATGTTTAGGACAGTTTTTTTGTGATTGAAATATGTGTAGAAAAGACAACAACGGCAACTTTACAAAATAGTGAGTTAATTATTTGTGTTTAAATTTAATCAGTGAGTTCATTCATTAAGTAGGTATATTCCAACTGTCCTCTTTCTATTGTATCAAATCTGGTTTTATAAAAGTATAAACATTATTTAAATTATTTTTATACTTATTACTTGTTTTTGTATTTTGCATTACAAATACAAGGTTATGTTTCGTAATAGGAGATAAATTGTTAAATTGTTAGATGTTGAGGTTTAGTTTCAATCTTCTTTTCATGATGAAAACGAATACTTAAGCTATAACCTCAATATTTACTAACAAAAAGCGAAAGTATAATTTAGTAATAATATATAAAATAAATGAACAGATTCTTATAAGTAACTTACTACAGAATGCTTATTTTTAAGTTCTTATTTATTCTGTAATTAGATAGGGAAGTGATTAAACATAAATTTTGAATTTGTTAGTGTAGTTTATAATAATAAATTTTACATAAGTATACTATACCTATTTACATGAATAAATAGTTGTCATCATTTTTGAGAATTTTTATTTCATAACAAATATATAAAAGCATATCAATTACATTATATAAAAATACTCTTGGCTTATGAATTGAGTTTAATATGAAAAATAAAATATCTGGATGTGACTCGAACTTTGACCTGTATCAACTGCAGTCCATCCGACTACCAATTAGACCAGCAGATGCATTAGCTTGTGACGAAATTATCAATTGGTTGCGTGTCACCGTACTCACCACTATTGGTTTGCTTTATAATAAACTATAGGTAGTGTATTAGTGTATTATTATTTCTGAGTCAGAATTCACTACTTAGTACCCCGTAAATTTGATAGATGGCAGCACGTAGGCAGTATGAGCACGAAGCACTAGCATGCAGCAGAGTTGTGTCTTGGTGTGGGTGGGTAATATGATAATTAGCTTAGTGTGAGTAGTGTTCTTATTGTAATTATACGTCCGTAATATGGACGTAACGCACACAATAAAGGACTGCGCGCCTGCAAGGCAATATGATATTTAAGGTATGACTCCACTTTTGACTCTTGACTGTACAATAAAAAAAACTTTGTGAAAATAATGCCTGACATTTTTATTCGCATAGCGACTGTGATACAATGAATATGTTGCGTCTCGTTTATTTTTGCACATATACAAACAGACATACGTGTGTTATGTATTGTCGCCGCTCAGCAACAGTAATTGTTCAAACTATGACAATAATTATTCAAACAGTCTGGCGCCAAGCACATAAGCTGTGACGTTTCATGCCAGGGTCAGTTCACACGTAAAAAAAAAATTGAGCAATGCAAAAAGAAAGATCGTTGAATTGAAAAAGAAAATTGACTTGTCGTCCGACGACACCTCATTTGTATAATTTAAGTTGTTTAGAAGTTTTGAGGGTTCAGTACGGATGAACCTACGTATCAGTTCGGTCAAAATCATAACCATAACTTTTTTCAAGATGTATTTTTGGAAAGTGCGATGAAATCGTGGGACGTATGTGACATAGCTCTAGTAATTCTAGGATATCTGTCTGAAGGACTAAGGTATTTGACCTTTGCTCCCTCTGGTACAACTCGACGCGACCTTATCTAAAATGCGACGTCAAAATAAAAATACATTTAATTTGTATTTCAGTGACTGACGTGTTTATTTTTAGGTTCACTCGAGCGTAATTTAATTTTATTGACCGATTTTATAATGAATTTACTTTTTCTGCTTTCTTATTTTAGAAATTGTTTTAGTTGAAGTAATACAACTAATAGCTTTCAGACATGTAGTAGTTTTTACATGTTTATGTTTGGAATCACTCGTGCGCAAATCAATTCGTAGTAGTTTTTACTAGGATCGTGTACGCTATTTCTCTTTTATAAAGAAATTATTTTAAACATAGCAGACAACTTGATTACAGAAAGTGTTTTAACTTTAAAGTTAAGGACTAAGGTGTGTAACCGAATGGCCTTTTTCACATCAACATTTACTTTTATCTGTGCAGATCATTTTGAGAGGACATTGATCATTGTAAATGCAGATTTACGACCTGGATACTATTATATTAACTCCACCTGATTTTTAGTACAAAAGGGTCAAAAGACTCGACGTATCAATAACTCTGATCATATTGAGTTCAGGTCAGGTTTGGGTAGCAACCACCTCGCACAGAGGTACAGTGACAGTCTAGTCGGCGGTTGTACGAGTAAAGACGTCTGAATGTCAGCGAATGAAACGGTCACCTTGTACGCATCTGGGAGCAAATCTGCCAATGTCGTGTTCCAATCTTATCGCACTTACTGTGCTTAATTTTGTATCAGTTGGATCGGCAGGTTTCGGTACATAGGGATAGCAAATTTCTGAACGAAGCGAAGTTAGGTTTAGTATTATTAGGAAACCTGTCTAGATAAAGCGACAGTGATTTGTTTATTTATTCGTTTCTTATGCTTTCACGCTTAAATTACTTTGTACTTACAATTTTCTACGAATAGTTATAAGGATCCGACTAGTTTCAAAAGCAAAGGCAGTAAAGGGGGGTCAATTGCGGGCACCTAAAAAAAACATTGATTCTTTCAGAAGAAGAATAGTTTGAACAATAATGTTTACAATATTCATTCAAGTGTCTGTCTGATCTTCATGAGAATTTCACGTATAATAAAAGAAACTATTAGAAATCCGCTATGCCTGGTAACCCTCGTCCGATATCGATAAATACCGGACAAATCGAGTTATTACGACGAATTGCGTCCAAGCAAGACGATTATGAATTCCTGGAGCCGAATGCCAACGACGCTGGCTCGCCGATGCCAGATTGATTGATATTCAGGTGAATATTCTCATTACTATAGGTCCTATGGTTGATTTGCTAGAGCGCAATCTATACCTTCCAGATGAGCCACTTCCATTGTTGCTCATCTCAAGAAACGCTCATTTACAACAGTGGACTGTGGAGTGCAGTAGGCTGTGCAAAGAAAAGCGTTTACAACGATATTGAAACTTCACCCCCTGCACACAAACCCGGAAGATTCTCTACAAATACGACTGTCGAAAACCGTGATTGCCGTCTGCGCGAACCGGCACCGAACAGAGACAGCGATTGGACTCAGAAGAACTCTATTAAACCGAGATGGTATCTCAATGTCGTCTGTCACGTGACACGCTCGCCCGCCGGCGATCTGCGCCTTGTTGATGACAAATAGCGATGGTGCAGATATTGCACTTTGCGTCCTAAGCTGAACCCTTATTCTGAATTTACAACCACCAACACTTGATCATTTGTAGAGGATGCTGTGGCAAGTGGTTGCTTGTATAGTACCGAAAACACATCTGTCGGTGATCTCAGAAAAAGACATTACACCGTAGCTCACGATTTATCATCAAGTAAGGATTTTCTTGGTACTATTCCGAACTCAATATGGTGTAGATCCTCAACACCCTATTAGTTTTACAGCGTACTCAGTGGTTGCTTACTTCTGTTTCTTTTCTTTTTTTGCGCTATCGCATTACGTTTTCGCAACTGATATTTGATTGCTATCAAATCTTTAAAAAACTCGTAGCAGTAAAGCTAACTCAACTTTGCTATTACGAGATTCTTAAAGTTATCAATGAGTTATAAATACCTTTTGCTGTTTTTTAAATTTCGATGGTAAACAGTCATGAGAAAAAACATGTGTTACTGGAAACTTTACTGTATGTTATAATCTTGATTATTGATTATATCAAAGGCATACATGTGTTTATATTATAATACGGTCGCAACATAGATTACCTATTTTTAGATTTACGGACTTTCCCTTTTGTTTCCTAAGGTTTTCAGTAGTTTGTTTTGTCCATCATAGAGATTTAGTATATCTGGCAGAAGGCCCTCTTCACCTTTCAAATCCTGCTCATCAAACTCTTTTAACAGCACCCGAAAAACATACTTGCGCCAACACAGTGTGACAGTGTCACATAACCCGAATCTCGATTAGCCGTTGAACCGATATCTCATGTCAATAGCGGAGCAATCTCAGTCTGTTTACTTATTGTCGTCGGCAGGCGGCGCTGCTGTCTCGGTCGCCGGGGGCGCTCGGCGGTTCGGCGGCCAAGTAAAGGAAATAATGGAAATTATACGGCGCGACGCGAACTCGCGACCCGCCAACGGTTTATCGATGGAGGCAATTTGCCGAATAAATGGCCCGGTAACGATTGGCTCTCTTTCCTCCCCGTGACGTTTTGTTTGCATACAAACCATGGAGTAGAGGGGATGCGGAGAGACTAAGCGAGTACGCTTTCGCATTTGATCTCTATACTAATTCCGCACCTCTATAAGGAAAACCTTCAAAATCATTTTGGTGTCCGTCTGTCTGTCAAAACCATTCGGGATTTCTAATTTATTTCAGCCTTTATTTGGATGAAATAGGGTCACTCTTTTGTTCTTAGTTTTTTAGTAATGTCATCCTGAACTGTATCAAAGTAATCTGGAAGAAAGGTTTTATCCACTTTCCTATTTAATTTAATTTATCTCAAGTTATTTAATTTCTCTAAAACATTTATTTGACGGTTTTTAATCCACCAACGTTGATGTAATGTCATGTCTAATTTTTAATTGTAATGCCCACTTGTACGTGACCGTATTGGAAATTTAGTCTTGAATTATGAACTGTATATATTATTCTCCTCTGTGCTGTCACTCCCCGTGACGTTTCGCTCGCATATAAACTGCGATGACTAACCGCAGTTTGCGTTGCCGTAGACGCCGATCAAGAGTCTGTCATATTTTTTGCGTGTTCCGTTGTTTTGTCTGGCCGCGTCTTGTTTTCCATCTGTTCCGTCTGCTTTTTTGTACCGTTCATTTTTACATTTGCCTAATGTTCTAACTCGTCATAGTCTAAACAGAAAATCATAGTCTAAATTGAGAACATTTTAAATTATTTGAAGATTTCATCAAGGATATAATTGAAGAGGAAGGTCAAGAATGACTTAAAATAGAAGGCCAATTAGTACAGGGCGGTCAAATAGATAACTGAAAGGTTGTGTGTGACTCTATAAAAAAAAATCATAGAGAGTATGACAAAGATACGAGAGGTATGAAACTTTTTTGTATGTAGTTAGATTTCAATACTCGTACCTTGGTTATGCCCGCTATGTTTATAGCACAAATAACAACAAAAACAATAACACTAGATGTATTAATAATAGACATGATTAACGCGCATACCGTTATGTAGGTAATGTGGCACAAGGTTTGCCCACAATGTAAGGAACATATCGAAGTGGGTTAGTTGAAGTCAAGAACGTGTCTAATGTTTACCAACATTGTGTATCAGTATCATGTATCATTAACTAACTGACCGGTTTTGTCTCGACTACACACACATCTAATAAAATTTCCATATTTATATTCTTTTGTGTAATTTGAAAATATTCACTTAGTTGTATAATTTTATATTTTACTTGTCTAGGGGTTGTCAGGTCGTACGATTTCAACTAATGGCTCCTGCCCTATAATAAATCATAGTTTGTAGTTGTTGCATGTGTTTCATTCCATGTAATGACACTGACAAAATCATAGCTTCTTTAATAGGAAGAAGAAACAAAGATGTTTCATGACTTGCATATAATTTCCCATTAAATATTTATTACATTATATAGTTTCATATTCAAAATAATAATGTTATTGATTGCTATAAGCCGATTAGTTTTCGTCGCGTGAACTATTGTCGTGTGCGCATACACGGAAATACGTTAACGATGTCCGTTTCGTGGCTCTAGTACAGAATATCGAGAGCACAGAAGAATGGCAAGTATGCTCTACTTCAGCTAAACACACATGGATTGCATCTTATGTGTGAAAGTCTGAGGGAGATGAATATTTCATTCAACAACTTAAACTTAACAATATTGCAGTTGTCAATATTAATAATATTTCTTGAAGTCATTCATTACTCGCATTTTAGAACGCAGAATATTAAAGTCTAGGCGTCAATGTCAATGATGTTTTTGCGATTAGAATATAGATATCCCACTCTGTGCTTCTTTTGAGAACTAAGGCTTAAAATGAAAATGAAATACATGGCACAGATTCCATGAATCGGTTATACACCTGTATTCTGATTATTAAGGTGTTAATAAAATACATGCAAGTGTACACGTAAGTTATTCATCTGTGTTCTGATTATTTCGTGATCACGTTTGAGCAGGCCCAGGGCGCGTTAATTAGTGTCAAAACATTTCGTGGCCCGGGACATTTCACCACATTAACCGTTGACGCGTTTGACTTCATACCGTGTTGCTGTAAATAAAACAATGCTTAGTATGTTATTTATTTTTTATTTTATTTTATGTTCTTGTTCGTAATAAACATTCGCGGTTTTAGAACTAAACTGAATAAATCCTAATTCTATATGTTTTTGTATGTCATTACTTAATAGAAAAGATGAAAGCTTATGAATAAGACACTGAACAAATTGATGGCAACCCATTGAATCGTCGAAATAAATAAGAGGTACGTGCTCCTGCTGGCATAAATAATTATGAGTTTAAAGCAGAACCTCCATGTTTATTGCCGGTTGAAGTGCAGAATCCTCTTAATCTAAAACGGATGAAATGAAATTCTCTAAACTGCGTGCTTTATCTAGGAATGGCTGAGATGCTCAACGCGCCGACGCCGTCCCCTATATGCACTTCCTGCGTTATGCGTGTATTGCACATGCATTGTCATATTTGCGATTAGAGAGAACAGATGTGGCACTTCATACGGACTTCGTGTGTGGGCCTGGGTTATTTTTTATGTCCGCTAGCCTGTACATATATATTTACTATCAGGGTTCAGATCTTTGCTATCATCAAAATTTAAATACATTATACTTCTTCTTCTTAGCGTGTCGACTCGGCGGGTCAAATTTGTGATGACCAATATGACGCCGCAGATACAGCATTATCTGTTGCGTCATACAGGTCTTTTAGCGTACAGGTAGTAGGGCACGCTGAACAAGATAGAAAAGGTGCTATAGTTTGGGGAGAGACACCACACAGACAGGCGGACACACACAGACAATATACTTAATTTAATGAAAACTGTCCAGTAGTGTACTTCAGTATAACTGCCAGGACTGTGACAGTTACAGGAGTAATCCGCCTGGAAACTCAACCTTCCAGTCGAACCTCCAAGATGTCGATAAATTCGTCGTGAAATTTATTTAATTAACGATGATGACATCGAGAGACGTTTTCCCAGTTTCAGCATAATCGAATATTCTGAATTCTTGTCGGCGTATCAAGTTTTCACCGGCTTCAAAGCGCTTTTAGGAGTTAACGTGTGCCATATCATCAACGAAAATGTCGCGTTAGGTTGTGTGTTTCATGCGAAATGCTTTAGATTTTAGGCCAATCACATTATAACCTTTTCTAAATGTAATGAATTCCATGTCTATATCATCATTATTTATTCCAAGTTATAGTCTTTGTTAACCGTGGTCGCCATTTTTGCTATGAAACTTTCATAATGTTTCATGTATGTATGTTTTTTTTTTTATGTATGTTAACCCGGCGATTTCTCCGCCAATTGTGGACTGTTTTGCAAAATTGTTTTTTTATTCGAAAGGGTAATAAAAATATTCATAGTTTCTTTTTTTTAACCACGTCCGAATCTGTTCGGTAATTTTAAAGATACCTAACAAATAATAAAACATATCAAACATCTGCATTATAGAGCAAAGTTAGCGCCACAGCATGCCGCCACTTATTTTATTAAAAGTCAATTGTATGGTGAACATAGGAATAGCGACCGTTTAGAGTAACTACTTTTATATTGATCATGATTTTAGGCAGATATTTATTTTTGTAGCAATAGCATATAAAGTGGTGACGATGCATTTCACTCAAAAGTACAAGTTTTTTAGAAGATTTTACAAAATAATATTAGGAAGATCACGCCATCCAGTGTCGGAAACAGAGGCAATTGTGCAGATATAAACCCCTGCCAGACATTGTTACTTTACTAAATTATAGTTATATTTGTTCCTTTACAAAAAATCTGAATTTAATGTTACTTTGAAGAGCCAGCCAAGGGTGCAGTTTTTTTATACCATAAACATATTTAGAGGATGTACCACTGACAATATCTGCATAAACAACTAAGAAACTTCATACACTGGTCCTTGAATATTTTTACCCGTATATACCACTTGCAGAGAAACTGAATATTTTTAAAATAAGGAGGGTTTGGTCGTGATCTCGGTCTGATTTACAAAAATAATAGACATATTTGACATGTTCTGATATTTCAAATCAGACTGACATAAAAAGTATTCGAATTCTTATCTTTAGTTTTCGGCCAGAAGAAAAGTTTAAGTTTTTTAAAGAAAATAAGTGTAAAGCACTAAAATGATAAAAAATGTTTAAACTTTTTTCCATGAACCGACTCCATCACAAAGTTAAAATCATGAAATAACAATAAAGAAAAATGTATTGGCATTCTACCTACTAAATGAGGTGAAGTCGGTGCCTTAAATTAAATAATAAATTTGCATTTAGAATCGTGTATAAATAAATAATGTGTTTAATTTAGCTAACTAATTACTATAAGCAAAGCCTTACTCCTGCATGCACCGACTTCACCTCATTCAGTAGGTAGAATGCCTATACATTTTTCTTTATTGTTATTTCATGATTTTAAGTTTTGTGATGGAAGTCGGTTCATTTTTTTTGGAAAAAAGTTTTATTGCTATGAAACTTTCATAATGTTGGTCATGTTAGAATTGTTTATGTTTAATTGCTAACAGATAATATCGAAATTGTCAGCACCGATGAAATCACACACGTTATTGAAAACATGAAAGGTAATTGTATTGTCAAACAATATTATTACAGCTGTGAAGGTGGACATAAATTAATTGCTGTGATCGCGACATGTCCGTATCGGGTTTGACAAGTTAATGTCCGTGCTACGTTCAAGTAGCGATGCAACGATACGTCAAATGTTCCATAATATAGATGTTTATATCGAAATTGAATTAATATCGATACATGTTATCGTAGTCGATGAAATTGAAAAACTTGAATATTCAAAATTATATATTTGCGGAATTTGATAATGGGAAAATTGTCCCTGATTGTTAAAATTTTCTAGTAATTTCGATTCGATAATATCGGATTGAAACCGCCGATTTTATCGAATATCGATATTTCTATCTACTTACAACCCTAGTTTCAATGCAAACTTAGATAACCGGCAATTTGCCGGTAAATAAAAAGTTAAACTGCCTGTTGATTGATGATCAGTCAGTCAGTCATGATTAGTCCGTTTCACTTTGTGCATGACATGACACTAGACTGTGTTTTATCATATGTTTTATCTTCAGTATACGTCTTATTTTATTTCTCATGTACAGTTGTTTGTTTTTTGCTTGCTTGTTATTTACTTGTTACATCTTGATATATAATTGATATTTTCAAATTGTTTTTTACTTCATTCACTTGGCCAATTAAATTAGACTGTAGGCTTGCACTGCAGAAACTCATGGTTTAAATGATGAAAAGGTCTTATAAATTCCAACTTTTCGAATCGAAAGTTCTAAGATCACTATGAATTTGAATTCTAAATAATAATGAACATCGCATACATTTCCGAAAAAAAACCCTGTCAACGACCTAACAGCATATAGTGCGTGCCCGTTACCCGACTGATCCGCCTGGACTCCTGCCACGATCCCCGGCGCCTTAGCTAATTATATCAACTCACGCGCAATGAATAATCAAT